>LZPO01007989.1:84249-96228 GCA_001675575.1 Neotoma lepida | reverse complement strand
GAGAGAGAGAGAGAGAGAGAGAGAGAGAGAGAGAGAGAGAAAGAGAGAGAGAGCAGTAGTACACCTGTGGAGGATGGTGCCATAGGGCACATGAGGAGGATGGAGGTCAACCTTGGGTATCAATTGACGAGATAAATACCACTGTGTACACCAGATCAGCTGGCTTGTGAGCTGGTGTGCACTGAGATACCACTGTGTACACCAGGTCAGCTGGCTTGTGAGCTTCCAGGAATTCTCCCACCTTCCACCCTCATCTTGCTATATAGGAATGTGGGATTATAAACATGTGCTACCACATCTGATTTTAGGTAGGTTCTGAGCATCCAAGCTCAGGTCTTCATGTTTGCAAGGCAAGTACTCTTCCCACGGATCCATCTCTCCAGTTCCAGATACAATATTTTTAAAAAGACCTCTTATTTTCTTATGTGAGTACCTGAAATCCCGGTGCTCTGCTTTGCTTTATAGGCTAGAGGAGGAAAATTGGGGCTCAAATTTACCAAAACTGTTTCTTTCAGGATTTCTGGACGGTACCCTCTTTAGGATTGGATGAAAACAAACAAAACAAGCTTGGTAAGGAAATCCTTCCCTGAGTTTACAAGTCTCAAATGGGTGACTGTATTGGGAGGAACTCTGGTTACCCCCACCCCCACCAGGGCAATGATAATAGCAGTAATGAAATTAACAGCCATGAAATGATGTATTGATAGCATGTATGATTACAAATCCAATGTGATTATTCCCNTGCTACTGNTCATAGGTGGTAGAAGCTGGCACAGAGAGCAGGGCTATTTAATCCTCTTTCACACGGGCAAAGCAACAGATAACTTCTACACCTGGGACCCAGTGCTCCATGAAAACACAGCAGCTCATATTATACCTCTCCTGCTCAAGTATAAGTTTCTTCCTGTCCCTTGGATCCCTAGGTGCTATAGGAGATGGCAATGAGTATCACAACACTGTGTGTGTGTGTGTAGTGACTCTGCATGGGAAAATGGGCCCTTGTCATAATTTACAGCCTAGTGTCCACAGAGGCCTGAAGAGGGTGATGGATCCCTTGAACCGTATTTACAGACAGTTGTCAACCACAATATGGGTACCAGGAACCAAACCAGGGTCCTTTGCAAGAGCACCAAGTGCTCTTAACTACTGAGCTGTCTCTCTACCCCTGACGTAACTGTTTTCAAATGAAAAACAAACAAACAATCTCAATCTTATTGAGTAAATGTAATAACATAGATAATTTAGGCCTTCATAAAAACTGGACCACTTTATACTTGAATGGGAATGTGAAGTTAGTTTGAAATTCATCCTGGGACACATGAACAGTTCTCTGCTGGAAATCTGCAGATAACCATTAATGACAAGAATAAAAGTTTTCTTAAAAAGTGACCAGAAAGAGTAAAGTTTAACATGAATAAACTATAACCCTGAGTGATTTAGTCCTGAGTTCATTAACTGATGGTTTATCCAAATCACCCAGAGGGTTTTGACAACCTCAAGTGTTGCTCGGNGGATAGGGTCCTAGAAGTTCTGAGTTAGTAGGTCTGGAGGNACATTTTCAACATCCCCCTGGTAATGTAGGCCAGAGGAACACCGAGAAGCATCCACCAGACCACTCCTTCTGAGACTTGGCTACAGATTGGGATCATCTGGGGAGCTGAAAAATTAATGATGCCTGGATTCCGCCCNAGGGACTCTAATTTGTATGGAATATGGCTTGCGCAGTAGGTACTTTTAAAAGCTCCCCAGATGATTGTAATGTGTAGCTTAGTTGGAGGGCTGCTAATGACACTGGGGGTGGGGACACATATGTTAAGAAGAAAGAGGGTTTCGGAGATTCAGAGTGTATGAAGGGGTAAAGCGCCCTGTGAGGGTTCTCAGTTGAAGCCCAGATGAGGTTGTGTCTCACCCAAATGAAATGGTACTGGGGACCGTGAGCAGGGATGCTCAGTGCTATGACTGTACCAAAAAGGCCCACAGGTGGGCTTCACCTAGCATGTACGAAGACCTGGGCTAGTGCCTCTCTATTGCATGAAACAATAACAAAAAGCCCATGGGATTTTTTTTTTTTCCGTCGAACTACAGATTGCTACCCAAGTCACACAATAGCTAGCCACCCAAGAACAGCTGGCTGCTGGCCTACANCAGCTGCCTGACACACTGTAACCACTAATAGACCCGCTCCTGTGGTAAGCCCCTGTGACCAATGTTTTTTGTTTCGGGACAAATGATACATACTCCTCTCTTGATTCTGAGCATCCTTTTGCCCAGCCTCCTCAGAAGTACTTATAGTCTGATGAAGCATATATATTCTAGCCCATCACCTTTTGACATTCCCTGCTCAATGCTGTCCATGAAGAGCTTTGTGTAGCTCTTTTATGTTGACAGCCTCCTTCACATGATACTTGTCTTGGACAGTGATGATGGATGGGTGTAGAACAGGCTTATACTCACAGTCACAAAGCACAGGACTTAGTAACAACGGCTTTGCCTAGCAGGNGTTCTCAGCCCTGGGGTGGAGGGGGTGGAGCTAAAACCAATCTTCCATGACATCAGGCATTTATATTTATTAGAGTTCTTAGTTTTATACAAGAAACTCTGGCAAGAAGGCTCAGTAGGTAAGGACGCTTGCAGCTGAGCCTGATGGCCCAATGACATGTTTCTCCTCTCTCTCTCTCTCTTTCTCTCTCTCTCTCTCTCCCCATTTACCTTGAACCCATGAAAAAAGGTGGACATAGTGTCATGCACCTGTTGTCCCAGTGATAGTAAGATGGGAGGTAGAAACAGGGACCATCTCAAGGACCAGCTTAGCTGGTCTATGTGGAAAGTTCTGAGCCAATGAGATATCTGTGGTCCTTGGATCTTCACATGTACACCATGCATGTACTTTCCCCCACATACACGGGGGGGGGCAATTCTGAGAGCCAGAGAGAGTAGTCTGTCCTAATCATTTTGAAATTTAAGCTGCACAATACATATGGATGGAATTGGCCCAGGAATATCCACATTACCCCTACTTGACTATCCTGTTGTTAACAAAGACAGTAGAGGATGAGTCCCACAACCGNGTCCAAAGATTGGCCACCCAATCTGATAAAGCAGGAGCTCTTCTGCAGAGTTATGAATCATGAAAGTTCCATCAAGGGAAGACGGTGGGATTATGAAAGAGCACTGAGGCTGGGCTGTCCCCAAAGGAAGGAGAAGGAGCCACCATGGCTAGGCAAGGATCATTCTCCTCTGCAAGNGCGCCTTCAGCAAGACATCTGAGAACTCCCTCATGACAGAGAAACACATGCTGTACGGAGCAGAGAGTGTTTCATTCCTGGCCAAGCCCAGGCCCCTTTTGGCTTTTACCTTGGTGAGCTGGGAAGAGGTTAGCCAAGGTATAAGCACTGGTTTCTAACGGATAGTAGCACAGATGTGGAAGGGGACTGTTGTCTGGTGTAATTCACTTGAACATGGAAACCTCTGTAAGTACACAAAGGCCATTTCATTTTTTTTTCTTCTCCTAATCCCATCGTGTGATCGTTTGTCTCAGATTAATTACTTACCACAGCAGATTTTACTTCTTGGCAAACACATGGCTGAATTTTATTGCTTGTCTGTGTATTTGTTAGTCAACCACCCTGGGGAAACAGTAACGTTAGACTAAATATTAGTGGAGTTTTCTTCCAGATTTTATGGACACATAACTTTATGTTGATTGGAAGAAATGTTTCTCCACTTTATTAAACTTGGGACTTCTTCAAGAAAATGTCACTGGACAGAGTAAAATCTATTACTGGCACCAGCATCGCTGCTAATGTATGGAAAAAGATCAAAATAGCAGTGCCAGCTATTAAAATGGGTTAAGCTTGTTCCATTTACTTCTCCNTTGTTTGCTAAGTGAGTTCGATTGTAAGCAAAAGAGACGATGGAAAAACAATATCTTATTTTTCTCTCCCAGTGCTTGGCACTGGGCTTCTGTGTAGATTTGAAGCAGAACTTAGGAAGGCATATAAGTGCCTGGTGTGAGCTGAGGCCCCAGCACTGACAGCCAGCGACACTCTCACATCTTGCCACACACTCTTGGCTGGGGACCCAGGGTAACGCTTTATAAAATATGTCTCTCTCTGGAACATATGTTTCTTCTTTGCATTAAGTGTATGAGAGGGAGATTCTATTAAGCAAAGACTTTACCAGAATTGATCGGTTTTGAAGATGTTGCATTTCAGAAGAGGAACATTGCCTTGTTAAATCTAATGAAAACAGTTGGCCTAGTAGGTTCTAAAGCACCATCAAAAGCCACTCTTTTTTGATATGTGACATATTTACTCTGTATGAATTTTCTTTCACAAAATTTAGCATAAAAGTAACTGGACATTTTCCATAAGCCAGCTTCAGTTAGGACTCTGAGATTTCATTCTGCAGGAGTCAGGGGGCTGAGAGGTCCTAGGGCCAACATTGTGTCTCTGTCAGGACAAAAAGGCTATTAAAGATATTTTTTTTCTACTCTCCTTCTTACCATTCCTCAACTCCACCCCCATCCTGGGTTTATTGAGACTTATTTGACTTTGAGATTTTGAAATAGGTATACATCATGAAACAATGAGTGCAGTTGAACTAACACACCCATCAACTCAATGAATTATAATCATTTTTTGATGTGCGTTGAGAATGCTTAAGATCAATTCCCAACCCCAGTGTCTCTGACTGTTGGCATGGCGCCATACAGATCTTCAGAATTTTCTCGTCCTNAAGAACCGAACCCTTCTACTATTTCACCTCAGCATTTATGCCTTTGACTTTAATTTTTATTTTTAATTATGTATATGTGTCTCTTTGTGTGACAGTGGACCTGAATGCAGATGCCCAAGTAGTTGAGAGGAAGATGTCAGATGCCCTGGGGCTGGAGTGACAGGTAGTTGTGAGTCACCTGATGTGGGTGCTGGGAATCAAACCCAGGTCCTCTGTAAGAACAGGAAGTGCTCTTAACTGCTAAGCCATCTCTCCAGCTTGACTTTAACTTTTTTAGATTCTACATATAAATAGGATCACATGTGGTAGGTAGCTGTTCCAGCTTTGACCTTGAAGCACCACCCCTAGTGAGGCAGCAGGTAACTGCTATACCTGCCTATGACCTTGAGGTANCTGCCCCTGGGGTGTGGCCACTGGGGGTCCTTAAGACCTGGGATGCATGTACGTGGTTCTCTCTTTGCCTTCTCTTGGTTTGGATGCTGAGATCTTGGATCAGGCAGATCAGCGTGGGACATAGCTCAGCTTTCCCGGACCCTACAATAAATCTCCCGTGGTTGCGAGTTAACCCCCAAATAAGTTCATTTGCTCATTAACTTATCCCATTAACCACACATTGTCTTTTTATGCCTGGATTGTTTCACATAATATAATGACCACTATGCTCATCTCTGCTGTCACAAACACCAGGGTTTACTTCTCTTATTCTTTTTTTAAGGCTGAATAATATTCTNGTATACATGTATCATTTTTCTATTCATTCATTGACAGACATAAGATGATTTCATATATTGGCTACTGTGAAGAATCCTGTGAAGGATTATTGTTTAATATGCGTATTGTTTAATATGCTTATTGTGCAGACATCTCTTTTAGATGTTCATGTGCACTTCACCATAGCCATCTATGAAGCACAGGTTTTGGTTTTGAATATTACAATTTAAGGACAACAGTAGCCAGCTCAGGTGGTTTAGGTACGACTCTAATGAAACTGGAATTGTTTAAGATTTAAAAATTTTACTCCCACTTTCTTCATGTTGGATGAATTTTTTTGTTTGTTTGTTTTGTTTTTTGAGACAGGGTTTCTCTGTGTAGCTTTGGTGCCTTTCCTGGAACTTACTCAGTAGCCCAGGCTGGCTTCGAACTCACAGAGATCCACCTGCCTTTGCCTCCCCAGTGCTGGGATTAAAGGCATGCGCCACCACTGCCCGGCGATGTTGGATGAATTTTAAAAATAGATATTTTGGTAAAAATTGTTCTCATATTTCTCCATCCATTCCTATCAATGGGTAGTCTGTGAGACTATTTACTCTTGATAACAGTTACAAAATTAAAATACACAAAATTGCTATTCATTATATATATTATTATTTTATAATTATTATTAGTTATATACTAATTGCTATATATATTATATAGAAATATAATATGCAAGTATAGCTATATAGTCTATAGATGTAGATAATAGATTTCACACACACACACACACCCCCCCCCACACACACATATATTCATTCTGAGGGTTGTTTGCCATAAATCTTACATGAATTATTTGGCAAGAAAGCCCATGCATTCAAAAAGCTTTGCATGACAAAGGAAACAATCAGCACAATAAAGGACAGCCTGTAAAATANGAAGAAAGCTTTACCAACTCACACCATATAGGAAATTCATATCCAGGGCATACATAAGGAACTGCAAAGATAAAACACCAAATTCATCAAATCACCTAATCAGTAAACAAGATAATGAACCAACTAGACAGTTCTAAAAAAAAATACAAATGGTAAATAAATGCCTAAAAAAGAATAAACATCCCATCAAGGTGATGTAAATTCAAAGAGCTCTGAGATTTCATCTGNGTCTAGTAAGAACGGCTAGTGCCAAGAAAACAAATGATTATGTTGTTAATGAGGGCAAGGGTGGGGAGGAACCCCTGCTGATCAGAATGTAAGCTTGTGCTACCACTATGGAGTTCAGTGTGGAGGCCTTCTAAAAAACTAAAAGCAGAACTACTACTGTATGACCTAGCTATATCATTTCTCTAAGTCAGTGGTCCTCAACCTTCCTAATGCTGCGGCCCTTTAATAGAGTTCCCCATGTTGTGGTGACCCCAACCATACAATTATTTTGTTGCTACTTCATAACTGTAACTTTGCTACTGTTATAAGTTGCAATGTAAATATCTGATATGCAGGATATATGATATGTGACACTTGGGAAAGGGTCGTTTGACCTCCAAAGGGGTTGTGACCCATTGGTTGAAAACTGCTGAACTAGATACTATCCCAATCAGCAGATGTGAAACTCACATTCCTCTCATCNGGCAGTGAACTCTGTCTAAAACATATCATGTATAGACAGCAAAGCTAGCCTAGCAATTATCAAAGAGTAGAAGCACTTTGTTTTTTATCTGATCAGACCATCGTGTAATAAAACAAGTAACCAGCGCCAGAGACAACACAGAAAATTATAATACAAAATCTAATAGNTCTTTTAATAAAAAACCTGGAGCCAGATATTGGGTAAATGGTGAAAGATTAGAGAAACAAAGGAACAAGCCACTGCCACGTCTCACCTCGCCAACTCCACAAATCCTGTCTGAAAGCCTCTGAGTCCTCAGCTGAAAAGGCTTCCAGCCAAAAAGGGTTCAGCTGAAAGAGGGCTTTAGTTCCTGTCTCCTCATGCCTTACATACCTTTCTCCACCCAGCCATATTACTTCCTTCCTAGTGCTCGGATTAAAGGTGTGTGTGCTTCCCAAATACTGGTAGCAGAAGCATGAGATCTCAAGTGCTGGGATTAAAGGCATTTGATTCCCAAGTACTGGGATTAAAGGTGTGTGCCACCACTGCCTGGCTCTGTTTCTCTCCTAGACTGAATCAATCTCATGTAATCCAGGGTAGCTTTGAACTCACAGAGATCCTGATGGATCTCTGCCTCCCCAGTGCTGGNATCTCTGCCACCACTGCCTGGTATCTATGTTTAATCTAGGAGCTTGCTCTATTCTCTGATCTTCAGACAAATTTTATTAGGGTACACAATATATCACCACATCTCCTTTTTTTGCCTAAAATAATAAAAGAAAGTTATAACTAATATGAGAAAAACTATATATAATAAGTATANTAAGTATATATAATATATACAGTCAAGAATTACATTAACAATGTCCAGTTCATTAACATTTGACAGATTCATAGAAAATACTCCATTATTTATCTTATTTTGGTGAGTCCAAAGTGTACCTAATTCACTTTCTATCCTACCTTGTATTACCAACCNAAAACTATCTTTTGATGTCTTTCAAACTTATACACTTTACACTTCTTTAGTGAATTTCTTTTCTGAATTTGTTAACAAGGAAAACTATAACTATCTAATCTTCAACTCCCTCAGAGACCCAAGAAGGAAATAATATTTACTGAGTAAGCAGAAGTGCAAATAAGCAACTTCCACAAAATGTGAGAAATGACAGAAACAGCTGGCTGCCTGGCCAGGAACCCAAGTTTCCTCTGCATTGTTGGGGCATCCATCTTTGGCCTACAGGCCTAGCATATCTGANAGATTTATCTGTGAAACAGGATATTCTGAAAGGCCCTCCTACCTTATCTTGGCAAGGTTCAGCAGTCCTTTCTTTTGTATCTACTTGTCCCATTTGGACAGCATACTGTCAGCAGTCGAGGCAAGGACATTTTCTTGCCTAGTGGCTAACTTTTGCCACAAAGAAAACAAACTCCATATGGAGTTTTCTTCAATGCACATCATCTTTTCTTAAGTAGATTGGTGCTGCCAGGAGCAGATATGTCTCATTGTCTTAAAAAAATAAGAATCTATGTTATTAAATCATCTTGAATGCCATACTTTATAGATCTCTGAAGTGTTTGAAGATGACTTGTCTATNTAAAATATATCTGTTTGACCTTGAAAACATACCTAATATGCCTAAAAATTCAATTGTAATAACTAACTACTAACTTTCATTTCTTTATATCCTAATTAGTTGGTAATTATAACGTTCAAGGACAAGCAATTTGCATTACATTGTTAAATGAACTGTATAGGTACAATACCTTGAACAAGATTAGAAAGGTATGTACCATATGTTCTAAAAAAATTAATCTCAAATTTGTATCAATATACAAAATTTGTATACAATATACAAAAATCCAATCCAATGTAAAATATTTAAAACTAGTAGTTGCTTTTTAAAAGTAGATTCAATAATCTACCTTTTTATCTTATCATATCCATAGTCTCCTTTTTTTCTTTTCAGAGTAGATTCAGTAATCTATCTTTTTATCCTATCATTTCTATATAATACATTTCTATATCATATCCCCCTTTCTTCTTTTAGAAAGAGATTAACTACAACCAATAACAATTTTTAACCAACCCTTAAACAAAGACAAACATCCATAATCCATTTTTTGGGAATGTGGGCATAGTTTTCTAGGCTACTTCCTGCTGAAAGGGGGTGCTGGTAGTCTTATGGGGACACAAAGAAAATTTAGGATTGTGGTCAANTCCTGATTGGAGTAGTCTGTGAGGCTGTATCATCTCANTTAGCCATCTCAAAATTGTCCTGAGCAGTTTGTAGTCCAAAGCCAACCTTTGGGTGGTGTTTGTCAGCTTAATGACATTATCATTGTCCTGTTCAANTCATTGTGTGGGGTCCCCATCATCTTTCTGGAAACGTCAAAGGTCGCTGTTAGTCATGCTCATGCTTTACTGCAGAAAATCTTTTTCGTGGGACATTTTTTCTGGATGATTTGTCCTTTTTCTTCAGATGTCTCATTTGTNTAGTGTTCTTCAGATTCCTTAGCCTTCACTTTCCTGAAAGACAAAAACAAAGCCCTTCCCCAACCCTAACTTTGGGGAGGTTCCAAATCTAATCTTTATCAATTTTGATTTATGGTTTCTCCTTAAATTTTTGTTTTACTTTCTAAAGATGTTCCAGAGCAGTATGGTTTCTTACAATAAGCATTAGGTTCTTTAATTGCTCTGAGGAGTTTCTTCTACAATGACAAGAAATGACTGAACTGATTTTGACATAGGAGCCTTCGAGAGACCCCTCAGGGAATTTCCTTGATGGCAAAGGCAAGGGATTACCTTATCTGTCCCTTGTTGATCTACATTCATTAGTCCAATGTCTGTCTTTGCTATGCCTTCTGCATAATCCAGAAGAGAGTGGCGTTCTGTTGGGATTATTCTTAGCAAAAACATTGTTTCTAGGAATGCCCTGTTTACAGTCCCTTTTTAGGTGANCTTTGTTTGCCGCAAATGAAACATTTCACATTACTGTTTTTCTTCAAACCTCTGGAAATCACCTCTCCTATCCAAGCATCATCATGATCATGAGATTCAATATTTATTGTATCTCGGATCCATTCCTCCAAGGGTGCTGATCTTGGCTTGATTGGCCTAACTATCCTTTTGCATTGTGCATTAGTATTTTCAAAAGCCAGAGATTCAATTATTGTCTGTCTAGCTTCTGAATTTGGTATTATTCTATTTACTGCTGAAGTCAGTCTTTATAAGAAATCAGTAAAGGTTTCTTTTGGGCCCTGTATAACTTTAGTAAGTGACTCAATTTTCTTTCCTAATTCTTCAATTCTGTCCCAAGCATTCAAGGCTACCATGTGACATAAAGCCAGGGTGTGGTCATCATATAAAGATTGTCTTTGTATATCAGCATAATTGCCTTCTCCAAGAAGTTGATCTTGGGAAATTTCCATACCTCAGACCCCCGTGTCTGGCTTTTTATGTAAAAGTTCTGGTGATCCAAACTCAGCTTCTCATGCTTACACGGCAGGCATCTTACTGACTGAATGATTCCTAGACCCTTCTTTTATTTTTAGATAATTTTTAGTGTTTGTGTATTTGTATGTGTGTATAGAGGCCAAGGTCAACCTCGAACTCATCAATTCTGCTAGTCTGGCTGGCCAGTGAGCCCAGGAGTCTACCTGCTCCAGCAGTATCACACAGAGAGTACAGTTGTGTTCCATCATGCTGAGCTTTCTTTATGGAGGTCTTGGGGATTGAAATCAGGTCCTCATGTTTGCACAGTAAGTACTTTACCAACTTAGCCATCCTCTCAGCCTATTTATTTATTTTTGAGACAAGGACTCCCTCTTCTGCCCAGGCTAGACTCAGACTCATGATCCTTCTACTTTTGTCTCCTGAGTGTTAGGATCACAAATTTCACCACCGTAGCCAACCTTAATCCATTCCTGAGAGACCAATGTGAAACAAACAAACAAACAAACAAACAAAATGTAGTTCATTCATAAGGACCATCGACTTTAACCCTCTGCCAAACGCTGGAACTCCTAANATTGCCATATTGGAGAAGTAAGCTTCAACATGAGCTTGGCTTTGTTTTTCTGGGCGTGGTTCACACTGGAACCATTGAAGAAGGTCTGTGCAACATTGAGAAGTCTGCAAGATGCTTGATTGAACAAACCCCTTCACCTCTTTTCAGCACTATTGGCATTTTGGGTTGTGTGATTGTCTGCTAGGGGAGGGTAAGGAGTGCTGCCCTGTTCACTGTAGAATATTTAGCATGTCCTACTAGATGCCAACTGGTAGCTCTATTCCCAGCCATGGTGATAAAAGCAATGTCTCTAGATATTGCTCAGTGTCATCAGGAGATTTACAAAGAACCTTTGAGAATACCAACCGACCTCAGGGAAAATATGTGTTCCTGAGTGAGTAGTGATCCTCCTACCTCTACATCCTTACTGCAAGGTTGTCTGTTTTATTCATGCACACTGTACTATACCTCTTGTTGTTTTTTTATTTCTCTCTCCCTTTTTTTTCTATTTCAGTCAAAAACAAGTTCAGCAAGTGAGTTGTTAAAATTTTTGAGTTTCTTATTTCTATGTTGTATTTAGTGGCACTTTAAAGAGATTCCAGGGAGAACGTGGCTCTCTGTTTAAAANTCTGCCTCCAGTCTAGAGCAATTCTGTTGTGTGTAATTTCCCATTTTCTGTAATCTGTAAATACATGCATGGTGAACATTATGTTGCTGATGGATACACCTAGTATGCTAAGTGTAATTAGTTCTGGATATGAAGAAAAAAAAGTTAATATAATTTTGTTTTTATTGGACTTTGCAGTAATAAAAAAACTCCTCTAAGGGAAATTCACAGCTCATTCTGGCTTATGCAATGACCTAACATACACGCCCAGCGAACACTGCCCCACTTAGGCAGGCCAGAGCTTCCCCAGTGCTTTCTATAGAC
>LZPO01007989.1:51679-63596 GCA_001675575.1 Neotoma lepida | reverse complement strand
GATAAAATACCACCACAGGGCACTTATTTTCTACACCTTGACCAGTTGTGGGACTCTTGTGTTAATGACCATCTGATGCCATAGACTCTTCTCTGATGAGAATTGAGAGATACACTAAGGTATGGGAGTAAGGATACGTCATTAGGTCCAGGAAAAGTGAGTTAACACTGTGGTGCTTGTTCCCTCTACTGCACAGAAGCTCCTTGATTTCTTGTAATTTTATTTGTTCATTCTTATGGTTATTTTCCTTGCTTATGCTTATATCTTAAAGTATTTCACCTGTTTTCCTCTTATAGTTTCAAATTTTCAGATCTCATAGAAAAGTCTTTGATCTGTTTTAGATGAATTTTTGTACAGGGTGAGAGATATGGATCAAGTTTCAGTTGTCTACATGTGGATATCTCATTTTTTNCAGCACTATTGGTTAAAGCAACTGTCTTTTCTCCAANGTATGTTAATATATTTGTCAAAATTAGGTGGTTATTACTGTTTGTTTCTGTGTCCTCTATCCTATTCCACTAGTCTGCCTGTCTTTTTTTATGCCTGTACATTGCTGTTCCCATTACTATGACTCTGGAATATTATTTGAGACCAGGGTTGTGATTCTTCTCTTTGCTCTTTTTCCTAAGGATTGTTTCAAGTTATCGTGGCCTTTTTATGTTTGCATATGAATTTGGGGATTGTCTTTTCTAGTTCTGTAAGAAAAAAAAAATGTCANTGGAGGAGCTGTGAGGGAGATGTCATACTGCTCTTGTAGGAGATTGGAGTTTGGTTCCTCCTGATTGTCAACTTAACAGTATCTAGAATCATGATGGAAATCAGCCTCTGGCATGTCTGTGAGGAACTACCTAAATCATGTTAATTGGGGTAGGATGAACATGCCTCCATGTGGGTGGCACCTAACACAGGCTGGTGTCCTGGGCTGTGTAAAAAGGAGAAACTGAATTGAGCATGCGTACTCATCTCTTTCTGCTTCCTGACTGCAGACACAATGTGACATAGCTTCTTCATGATCCTTTGTTGTTTGACAAAAGTTTCCTGGGGAGATGCAACACACAGGCCTTCTCATTCTAGATAGTGAGCCCTTACAGACCAAAGTAAGGATACCACCAAAGTCCTTTGCGGTTCCTTACAGGACTATGGGTGAGAGGTTACTTATAGGAATAGAAATGACTCAAAGACAGCTGCATCACCAAAGCCTACCCCAGCATGGGTGACAGCTCACTCAGCTGGGAACCTGGAGCACACTGCTCAGCCTGCTCAACAGATTAGAGAGTGTCCTTTCCAGGTGCCTCAGTTAGCCTAAACATTTTCCAGGACTCTAGGCTGGTTTCTGCTTCTTCCATGCAGCTGGCCTGGTCTCAGAGTCTACTTTGCAGCTTGTCTAGTCTGAGATGGACTCTCAGCAGCCTATATTGCTTACGCTGGCAGGGAGGGGCCTAGTGAATCTGGTCAGTTTCAAGGACTTCCTGAAGCTATTTTGAGTAGTTCCCCTCACTGCTGAGAGAGCTTCCCTTTAGGATGGGATGTTCCTACCTTGGAGGAAACTGTTGCACACATCCTTTCTTCATGTCCTCCCCACCACATGGACTGTTCCCTGGGACTAGGGCTCAGAATAAGACCTTCCTTCCTCAAGTCCCTTGTGTCAGGGATTTTGTTGCAGCAACAAGTAATTAATACAGATTCTGTCCTCATCCGCCATTCTATCCCACACTTAAGAGTTGTGCCTCTAACACATCCTGTTGTCCTTCTTTTCTCTGCATTGTCAAACACTCCCCTTGAGCCTGGACTGTCNGAATTCCACCCATTCCTCCATTGCACAAGTTCATTTTTTTCCTTTTGCTTGTTATTTGTTTGGCTTTTTTTTCTTCTTTCATCAGTGTATTGTTATGTAGCCATGGCTGGCCTGGTACTGTACCTCAAGCTCAAGGTAGCCTGAAACTAATAGAACCCTCTTGCCCCAGCCTCTCATGAGTTGTAATTATACGTGTAANCCTCAAAAATCTTGGCTTTTTCCAAAATTCATTTTGTATTCCTCTCTTAACCAGAATTAATGTCTTATCATCTTTTTTTTTCATTTAATTTTTAAACAATTTTGTGGATGTGGATGTGTGTGCGCATGCATGTGCTTGTGTGTGTGAAGACACATCCATGCAATGGTACATGTATAGAGATCAAGGACAGCTTTGTGCAGTGGATTCTGTCCTTTACACGGGTNCTGAGGGCTGATCTATGCGGCAGGATCAGCAGGACTTCCCTCAAGCCCTCTTACCTGCTGAGCCGCCTCTCACTTTACTTGTACCTCCCAAGCAGCCTCCAGTAGGAGCCGCTTCTCATGTACATTTAACTTTTATTNATGAGGGTCTGGATCCTTGGTGGCAAACAGAAACTAATGCAGCGTAAANTACGTGAGAACTTACAGGATCGCTGTTTAGTTCATAGCTGGGAGAGCTCCGAAACCGAACTTTGAAATGTGGAGTAAAATTCATTACAGTAATGGCCCAAATNTCCTCTCCCTTGTTTCCATTTTCTGGGTCGTGTGGCTTTCATTGTTTACCCATCACTTGACTTCTGTCTTAGTCACCTAACTTCCTTTATCTCAGATTACGGATGATATAGCCTTAAAAGCGACATGTGCAAATAGTCTGGAGTTTTTAAGATTCTGTCATTGCCCCTGAAAAAAACATGCCCAGGATAGCTCACTAGTACCAGGGAGGGTGAAGAAACAGGCAGCAAAGCTCAAGTGTCCACAGAAGCCTAGGCAAGGCAGCTGACACCCAGTTTCCAGCAATGCAGAAGAGAGGGTTCTTAGAGTGAGCCACTGAGCTGAGGATGTTTGCCATGATGGGAAGCTAGAGGATNTGAGTGAATGCCAGTCCCGTTCACAGCCACGGCTTCCACAGGTTTCTCATGGTGAGAAAGGGGGTCATTGTCTTTTGTTCCTTGCCTTATGATTCCTCTTACATTTTAAGAGGCGTAAGGTTCACACACACACACACACACAAACACACACACACACACACACTTGAAATATTTTTTGGGCAAGTTAGATAATTTTTTCAAGGATAATTTTGATCGATATTTTCTATTTACTCCCAGATTTTAAAAACTAGTGGAACATCACCATATTATTGTATTTAACAATGCTTAGACTGTAAACTTCTGGAGGGTTGGGTCTGTGTTGTATTTCTCTTTTTGTGTACCCACTGCCACTCCACTGCTAGGCTCTTTGGTGTTTATTTTGTGGAATTGTTTTTGTAGCTATTAATATTCTCATTTAGGAATATATTTAGAAATGCATAGGTTGTCATTTCTACAGGGCTCTGAGGACGCTACTCGCTGCCACTGAAGTCTTTACTTGTTTGCTAAAGTAAAAAATACTCGTGTGTGTGTGTGTGTGTGTGTGTGTGTGTGTGTGTGTGTAAATATAATTGCCAATTTAAAGACTTAAATAATGTCAGCCAAGCAAGTCTCTCGGGTGTACACTTCCCCGGCAATTAAATTGCATGATTTTCTGATTATCAATTGGGTGTAATTCAGAAACAGTATATTTTAGAATTAAAAAGCAAAACAAAACATTCCTCCCCAGATTTCTTGACCAGGCTGCTCCATGCTCTGACAGTTGCAAAGTGCCCCACGTGTTGTTGCACTTGAACGGNGCATGCTCAAAGTTTTCTCCTTGCGCTTGAGACCCTTCCCTTGGGGATATGACCAAAGTTCCCACTCTGGCTGGGGGAGGCAATGACCCTTTTCTCTTCTCAGAGCTACCTGCTGTGGGACCCAGGTCAACACGGCCAACCTTCCCTGTTTGTGCAGCTGGATGTTGGTGATAATGATACCCAACTACCTCACCAGGGTATCCAGAAGTTCAACAATTAATCGCTTCGTGGCATGTTTATTTTATTTTATTTTTTTCTTTATGAAACAAGGGCAGGAGAGAAAAAGCCCTTTTGGTAGAAAAGACTCGGCCATAGGACAGAAAAAAAATCCCTCCTGTCACTCCCAACCANCCTTTAAACTGCTTAGCATTCAGTCAGAGTTCACATGCTTCATCTCCAGCTATAGGAAACCACAACAACAACCCCNAGAGACTCAATACTGACGACGCAGAGAAAGAGAAACATGTCTGTCTTAGTTAGGTTTCTATTGCTGTGATAAAACACCATGCCCAAAAGCAGCTTAGGAAGGAAAGGGTTTATTTCATTTCACAGCTTATAATCCATCATCCAGGGGAGTCAGGACAGGATCCTGGAGGCAGGAACTGATGCAGAGGCCATGGAGAGGAGCTGCTTCCTGGCTCGCTCTTTGTGGATTGCTGAGCCTCTTTCTTGTAGAACCCAGGACCTCCAGCCCAGGGATGGCACCACCTGAAGTGAGTTGGGACCTCCTCCATCAATCATTAATCACCACAGACTTGCCTAAGGGTTGCTCTTTTTAGTTCCTCTCTTTTTCTTTTTTATTTATTGTATGTATCTTTCACATCATGTATCTTGATCCCATTTATTCCCTGTCCCTTCACATCTGCATCTGCCCTCCACCCCTGCATCACCCCCCAAACAAAACAAAATATAAGAGAAAAAAGGAAGAAAATAAAATGAAAAAAAAAATAAAAATAGGGAAAAATAAAAAATCTCATCCTGGAAGCTGCAGTTTGACCCAACAAGTCACACCATATACCCCTTTGTCCATACATCTCTACTTGCAAGTGTTAATTGCAAAGAGTAATTGGTCTAGTTTGAGACCCCTGGTCTCCACTGCACATTCAATGCTGGGCCCCCACCAGGATTCTTCCTGGACATCCCACTGCCACCCTGTGTTGTGGAGATCTTGCAGCTTTGGGTCTGTGGGTCAGGTCCTTNACATGCTCCAGCAGATCATAGATGAGATGGATGCTGGAGCAGGCCAAATCATAACCCTGTGTTGGACCTGGACAGCTGTAGGGTTGGTCCGCCAAATGGGCAATGGGGACAGCTCTCCCATGGTCACAATTTCTGGGCCGAATCATCCGTACCTCTGCTAACAGGGTTGGCTCTATTGTGCTGCCCTGGCAAGGTGCAGGGCCTGCTNTCCCGAGTGTTGCTGCTGGTGGGGGTCAGGGTCAGCTCTCCCACTCTTATGACCACTCCCACCTGCCCTAGGCATTGATGGGCTGGGGGAAGAGCTTCTCTCTCACCCATGCTGCCACAAGACAGATGGGTAATGAGGACAGCTCTACCGTGCTCACAATTTTGGGGCTGGCTCACCCACANGACCTACAGGTAGCTCTTATGAGGGCATTTTCTCAACTGAGAAATCCTTCTCCCAAAAGACTCCAGCTTGTGGCAAGTTGACATAAAACTAGCCAGCACAATGCCCAAAGAGGAAAATGGTCCATCTCCTTCCCAGAGAGAACAGTGGGATCTGCACGCACCAATTCTTCTTTTGTAATCTTTTTGATACCTGCACTCTTTCCCCAGCCTAAAGGCNGAGACTGAGAGTCAGTTGAAGGAAATCTTGGTGGCAAGTTCTTCCCAATGGTTTCACATCNCTATTTGGAATGTGTAATCTCTGTCTTGAGACCTCAGACCAACTAAGTTGAAGAGAGTCTAATTTTAACACATTGGTTTTTGTCAGGTAAACTACTAGATGCTGAATGGTTGATACATTTGGTTGACTAAGTGAATATTGTTATTTCCTCAAGGTTTATTTTGTTACTATGTTTTGACTCTACAGCTACATTTTAATTTTCTCTAGGGCAGAAGTTTTATCTATCCAGAATGGGAACTGTGAGTTTCTCAAGTGGTCTTGGGTCCACCCTTACCATCATAATATGTATGCTCGTTTAGTGTGCAGCTAGGATCTACGCTCTATTAACAGAACTGAAGAAACAACAACAAAAGACTTCATTGTTTAAGCCCTTCCAGTCAGGTGTGTTTCTAGTAAAGCCTGTCCCTAGGCCCAAGAAACTAAAATATTTGGGAATTGGAAAAGTTTTGGTCAGATTCTTGGGGCCCACAGATTTGTCAGACATTGTAGTGATGGTTATANTCACAACACACATTTTTAAAACTGTGTTTATGTGCATGTGTGTGCCTCTGTGTGAGTGGATGCCCCATGTGTGCATGTGCCACCTGAGACCAGAAGAGGGCATCAGATCCCCAGGAGCTGGAGTTACATTGTGCTGGTAACGAAACTCAGGTCCTCTGGGAGAGCAGCAGCCTCTCTTAACCACCGAGCCACCTCTCCATCCCCTTTCACAACATATTTCAACAGGTGCCAAACTGTCAGCTGTCATGCCAAAGCGCAGCCATATTTTCCTTGATTTGTTTTTCTATCTCTGTGACCAGTGTGTCATTTTCACATTGCTGAAGTAAAACATATACTAGTAACTTGCCATAACATACATGGAAATTTAAGGTACTTTGAATGCTTCTATCATAATTCTAAGCATTACATATTCCCCCCTTTTCTGTACCTAGAGAAAAATGGTGTTAAAGCTATCCTCAGACACTAAATGAGGTCTCAAGCACCTGATTTCATTGAGATTTCCTTCTATTGTATCTCACCCCCATGTCCTTCCTGCATACAAAGAGTCAACAGTCAGTAATACTCTGACTCCTTGCAAGATCTTAAGACTTTAATGAGCGAATTGGGGATTTAAATAGAGAAGAATGGCAAACTCAGAGCTTCAGGTGTGCATGATATAACATGATGTTCTAAAACACCATTTGCTGGGAAAAAGACCGAGAACTCCTCTGAGAGACCAAGTCTGTGGTTGAATGAGGTTCTTGAAAGCACCTGGTATGCAAGGCAGATGCAAGGCACTGTGATGATGTTTTCAGTGACAATCACAATTTCAGTCATTTTACCAACACTATGTACACACACACACACACACACACACACTGCATTGGCTCTTACTCTCAAAATGCACACCTGTCAGTAAGTAAAAATTTGGTGTCTGGTTGGGGCCACCTTAAGTGTTGGAATGAGGGAAGTTTTATGGCCGTTGTCTGGAGTGATGATTATATGTTTTGCAGTGAACAGGGATCCCAACAGAAATGGGTTTTTTTGTTTGTTTACTTTTTTTGTTACACATTTGGAACACCCAGAATGCTAGGAGTGAGGTCAGTCCAAGAACTGGAGGTCTATTTCTCTTCCTTGACTTTCCTTTTTGTTTTGTTTTGGTTTTTCAGCTCTGAACTATGTAGCAGAGTACACCACATTCTTTGGCTCCAGTCTCCTACTGAGGCTGAGCAGAGGAATTCATGATAAATTGATCATTTATGAGGCACTGCTGTTTACACAATGTTTAGATCTCAGTTAGACAGCAGAGTTGGTAGTCTCCAAGTCTATTCCAGGGAATGAAAAACTAAAGTTAAGAAGAAAAAAAAAAACTTACATAAATGAATACTGGTTCTTTGAAAGAGTAACAAAGTGAAGGCTGACAAGAATGAAGGATTGAGTTGGGCAGGCTGGCTCTCACCTGTAATCCGAGTTCTAGGAAAGCTGAATCATGAGGATTGTGAATTTAAGGCAAGTCTTGGCCAAATAGTGAGTCCAAGGTCATCCTGGGATACATAGCAAGAATTTTTCTCATTAAACTAAAACCCCAAACCAAACAAACAGGCCTTTCCTCAAACAACAGTGACCACTCAGATTAATAAAACAAGAAATGAAAGAGAAGTCATTAATACTGGCCTTATTAACATGAAACAAAAATAATTATATGGAAATATTACAAAAAAATAGACTATCAGGATAAACTGATGAGACTCTTAAAATAATAATGTTGAAAATACTAATACTCTTTGGTGGCATTATTCAAAAATATACATTTGAAAAATTGACAATTAACATCTAATATCATATTGNTTAAAATTGATTTCTGCTGGGCATGGTGGCACACACATTTAATCTCAGTACTTGGGAGGCAGAGGCAGGCGGATCTCTGTAGGTTTGAGACCAGCTTGGTCTGCATAGCAAGTTCCAGGATAGCCAGGGCTACCTAAAGAAACCTGTCTCAAAAAGCAAGACACACACAAAACACAAAATCTGCCTGGCTCCCACCTTTCTCCATCTCAGTGATTCGAATCCTGTTTCACCCAAATGAATGAATCAGAAACCTAAGTGCCCAACTCAATTACAATCTTCCTTCCAACCTCCAAGAAACTTACTTAAAGTAAGAAACTTAAACAACATTTCAGGTTTTTTTTTCCCACATTTTGAAGAATATATACATTGTAGACTTCATCTATATATCTCCGGTGGAAGTTACCAGGCAAATCCAAACCATCACTATCATTACCAATATCATGGTCACCACCACCATCACCATCATGGTCACCGTTATTATCATAGCCGTTATCATTATCATCATCACCATCACTATCATATCACCATCATCATCATAGTCATTATCATCATCACTATCACAGTCACTGCCACTACCACATCATCAACATCATTANCATGGTCACCGTCATTATGACTTCCTTATTAGGAACTTGGAATATGATTTAAAATAATTTCTATCAATAGGATCGTATTTTCTGTCTTCTAAAATGACATCATCCAAACTTTTGGTAGGTGCTTCTGAATTTTAACAAATACTTCATTAGAATTCCCCAAGTAAGCTCTTAAACATATAGGACACGTCAAAGTTTATCTCACACTTCAATATTTAAAANGTTAACCATGAGGGCCAGAGATGTAGTTCATTGGCAGAGTACTGACCTACCATATATAGTGCTCTCAGTTCAATCCCCACCATTGAAAAACAAAACAATAACAACAAAAACAAAGTAAGCATGTGTCATTGNTGCCTGATACACACAGCTTTATAACAATTATTAGTTAGCTGTGTATAGTTTCACTGAAAGCACTGGCTAGATCAGTAATTGTAAACATTTCATACCTAGCCCAGAGAGAATGATATTTTAAAGAAGCTATTAAGTGAGACAAAAAATTGTCACAAGATTGTAAAGTGGGAGCAATTGGGGATTTGGGGCTGTCTCTAGGCAGGGGCCACTGGCCACATGCTATGAATTCATCTTGAGTAGGGAGGATGACAAATAAGGGTCTTCAGGAATATTATCTAAGTTTCCTCTCAGACTCCAGGAAACTTCCCAGCACCCCCCCTCAATCTTTCCCCAGCCTCGACNAAGTTGACAGGATCATGCTAAAGTGGATAGCTTACCACTTTCCCATTACNGCAACTACCACCTGAAAGAAATCAATTGCATAAAAAAAAGTTCATTTAGGCTCCTAGTATTGGAGGTTTCAACCTGTGTTGGTTAGCCCGTTGCTTTGGGACTTGTAAAAAGATACATCACAGTGACAGTGTGTGGAAGAGGAATTGGCTTACCTCACGGTGGTCATGAAGCAGAAAAAGAGAGAGGAGGAAAGACAATAATCCCACAGTCTCCTTCAAGAGCATACTCACAGTGAGGGGTCTTAACCCCCTTGTAAGCACCACCTCATAAAGTGTCTACACCTTCCCAATGGCACCAAACTGAGGGTCAAGTCTTCAATACATCAGCCTTTGGGGACATTTGAGAACCAAACGGTAGCATGTGGTTGCCTAAATGTTGTTTGTTTCAGGCCCTATCTCTAATACTTCAGAATCTCAGGCCAGCATTAAAGTCATCCCAGCACTCAAGAAAGGCAGAGAGGTGTCCCAGATAAGCCACTGAGGTCTGTGTCCTGTAAGGATGTCCTCAGTGCCACCACAGTTCTGGTCTCTAGAACATCACTCTCCATCTTGGGACATGGCCTTCTGGTGCTTTCCAAACTGAAAAACTGCCAGGGGTTCTGTTGTTTCCTGAGCTGGATTCGGGGAGGTCAACAAGCTCTTTCTCTCAGCCCAGCTGAACTGGGACACGAGGACCTTGAGACAGCGCCATATGCCACGGTTCTTGGAAATTACTCCAGAGAAAACTCTCTAGATCCTTTCAAGTCTTCTTTCTTGTCAGAGTCCAAGTGGAGAGAACACTACTTACTGTATGAGGCCTTCCCACTCAAGAACCCACAGGAGTTATGCCCACACACACATGCTGGGAATTGGGCAGAGGGGCTCACACAGAGCCCCAGACACCCTGACTGAGCTTAGGCCCAGCCATGCCAGGGACCATGCATATTTTTTTTTTTAACTAAAAAGTAACCACATTGTGAACATTTTATAATATTATTTTTTATTCCTTTCATTTTGTTTCATTATTCATTTTAAACTATTTTTTATTTTTTTATTAAATAGAAATGCATGTATTTACAGATAGAAGCAAGTTAAAGAATATGGAAGAGGTCACGATGAAAAGCGATGCTCTGTGCTGTCCTGCTGACCACTCCCCAGGATCAACTGTTCTCACTACTGGTTTGCATCTTTCAGAACCCACCAAATCTGGTTAATATATACACTTTCATTTGAAATCTGTTATCTGTAGGTAGCATCTGTTAATCTGCAGTTAAAAAGATGAGTATTTAATATTTATAAATAAATAAATATTTAATATTTAATATTTAATTCTACCCCTTCCTAACTAAGAGTTGCTATTTACACTCTTAATTTTAATTTTAACAGTTATTTTTACAAGTTTTCCATCTACTTTTGATAATATGTGCTACTCATCTTTTTAAACTGTGAACCTAATAAAGCTGATGTTTTTTGGACAAAATTTAACACTAAGGAAAATAAATCTAAGCTGTTGAGTGCTGTGCTCCAGGTTCCNTGGGTAGGAAGTTGTGAACCAACAACTCAGCAGCCATGCAGCTAACCTCTCACTGCAATAATGAACACTTCAAATAAAAGTAATACTTTGTTTCTGTTTTTACTGTGCTTTGAATGCATTTCCCCTAAAATTTATATATCAGAAAGTCCTAAATCTGCACGTTAATGTTTGAAGGTAATTAGAATTAGATGAGGTTGTGAGAATGTAGCATCCATGATAGTTAGTGCTTTCATGCGAAGATGAGGTCCTATTTCTGTGTTTATGTGATCTCATTATGGGATGCCTCAAACAAGATTCAGTAAGAATGCCGACACCAGTGCTCTTGAACTTACCAAGTTTCAGAGATAGAAGAATCAACTCATTTCCTTTATAAATTACCCATTCTTGGGTATTTTGCTCTAGTACAAAACAAATCTTTCTATACAGTGACACAGCCTTTTCAACAGCACTAAGGGGAACACAGACAACAGTGAAAACCCATAGCATANAGCTGGACTTCAAGGAATGATTATTTTATTGACGTTGTGGTCAAAGGCTGGAAAGGTGCTACAGTTTCACTTCGTCTGTTCTTTCCATATTTTTTTTAAATAGGATTTTCCTTTCTTCAGTCGGATTCTGGAAAGTAAGGGTTTGGGGTTTCGTTACTCATTTTTTCCCCTCTTAATAAATTTCACTGAAAGAAGTTTGGCCAAGAAAAGCCCACCACAGGGAGTATGCACATTGAGGGGCCATATGGAGCCAAGTGGAAGCCATTAAAGCGACTCCATTCTGTTGGGGCAAGCGCAGTCCTGACAAATTCATTGCCACATGGCAGTGAGCGTTTTGGCTGGGTGATTATTTCCGTAACTCCATCTGCCTGGCGTCACCAGGGCCCCAAGGGCCTGAAAGGTTGGGACAGATTGACCTAGGAGCAAGGAATCCACACTCTTTCATTATTGGGTTACTCTATAGTGGATGGAAATCCTTTCCAGCTGAACGCTTTGTTTTGCTATCACTAGGGTTGAAGTCCATTACTCTCTGCAATGGTCCTGCTGGCTCACTCAGCAACCNCAACCATTTTAACCTCACACTGAAAGCTTTTGTTAGGCCAAAAAGGAAAAAGACATAAATAGCAACTGGCTTTGAAAAAGCAGGCAAACTGTGTCTCATTCATGAATCTTCTCACCAGTAAGTTTCATCTCACTCATAGTAATACTGTAACACACACACAC
>LZPO01007989.1:27081-42763 GCA_001675575.1 Neotoma lepida | reverse complement strand
GTTCTAAGCCAAAGTCACCCTGGATTCCAAGAACAGTGCAGTTGCAGAGATACAATGCCCCATGAAAAGATTGCCCAGGAAATGGGAGAAATTTCCCTTGACAGAAACAGGCTGCCACTTCCCCAGAAGAAGTAACCATAACATGGGAGCCAGACTGTCCCCTCAAGGGACAAGAACTTCTCTGGAACTTTCTTGTAGAACCAAGATCAAGATAATGACCAAGCAGATGACAGCTGGACCAAGTCAGGGTAATCATGCATATTTGTGTCCTTTTGCCTCAATTCTTCGACTTCAACCTAAAAGCTATGTCAGTAGCTCAAAGATTGGCTGGAAGGCTTGCTCATATCCTTCCCAGCACAGTCATGTTTATTCAAACACTTCCCTGCCTTCTCCACTACTCTTGTTTGCTTTTTTTGTGGTAAATGGCCAGACCTAGAGTCAGCCCTCAGGCCAGAGCTATTTTGGTTCATAGTTCAAGGGCTCCAGAATTACATGTCTTTACTCCAAGGGTGATGATGCCCCTTACAGATTAAATCTCCATGACTAAGACTTCTCCAGCTCTACAGCTAGGCACAGCTTCATGCTTGCTCTTTCTAGACAGACAATCTACCCAGAGAAACAGACAGAACATGTCATGACAAAGTCATCCATACGAGGGTGTTTCCCATTCAGGGTTCATCCCAGCACTCAGATGTGGACACTGTTACCAGCTTCCCAGTTGTTCCTAGCAGGCTCAGAGCCTTGGGAAGGCAGCAGGTACATCTGCAGGCCCAATGTGAGCTGGCTTTTCCATATGTACAAAGGAGGATCTGGAAACATTTCTCTTAATCTTTCCATGCCCTTAAAAGTATTTGTTAATTCTATTTTATGTATGTGCAGTGGTTTGAATANGTATGGCCCCCATAGACTCATGTGTTTGGGTGCTTGGCCCATAGTGAGTGTCACTATTAGGAGGTGTGGCATTTTGGGAGTAGGTATGGCCTTGTTAGAGGACATGTGTCACTGTGGGGCTGGGTGTTGAGGTCTCATATATGCTCCAGTCATGCCCAGCGTTTCAGTTCACTTCCTGTTGCCTGTGGATCAAGATGTATTAACTCTCACCTCCTTCTCCAGCACCATGTCTGCCTGCTCACCGCCATATCCCGCCATGATGCTAATGGCCTAAACCTCTGAACTGCAAGCCAGCCCCAATTAAATATTTTCCTTTATAAGAGTTACATGGTCCGGGTGTCTCTCACAGCAATAGAAACCCAAACTAAAACAAAAGCAAATTTGAATATATGTATGTATATCACACGTGTGCCTGATGCCCATGGAGGTCAGAAGAGGGCATCAGATCCCCTGGAACTGGAGTTATAGATGATTGTAAACTACCATGTGGGCACTGGAAGCTGAACCCAGATCCTCTGCAAGAGCAGTAAGTGCTCCTAACTGCTAAACTGTCTCTCCAGCAGCCTCTCTTTCCATGATTTCTAAAAGTATGTTCTATGAAATAGTATGTGCATTACANGACATTTGGAAAACAAAGAAAGTATGAAGAAGAAAATCTGACCTCCTCCCACTACCCCACTGCCAAATGATCAACACTCTAATTATTTCAGGTTGCAGGATAGATAGAAAANTAAGTAAGTAGATAATGTGGAAAATATTGTACAATAGAAATTCTNACTTTTTTTTTTACTTAGTACTATGCAATATCTTATAAAGCATCATCTTAATGGCTCTAGAAGACTTAGATTTTAACTGTTTTTTNNANTNATTTTTTTTTTATGATACAGGCTACTTGAAAGACCAACGTAAGAGGATTATAAATTCAAGACNTATCTTAGCTATAGATAGAGTTTAGTCTGGGCAATNGAGTGAGACCCTGTATCAAAATGAAAAGTAAAATTAGTGCTTGATTGTAAGTCAATGGTGAAGTGCTTGCCTAACATATACAGGGCCCCCGGATTTAAGCCACCTGGTTCTGGAGTTTCTTTGTCAGGAAGTTTTTGATGACTGATTCACTATTCCTAGTCTGTTCAGAGTGTTTTCTCTGTCTGGTTCTCTTCCTGTCTTCATGGATGCTAAATTCTTCATTTGCATCTGTACAGGGGAAACTGAGGGACAAGCAAGTGAGCATGCAGGAGAGGAAGGGCAGAAGATCTAGGGAAAGAGGGAGAGGTAGAGAACCCGTTTCCTAACGATGACCCCTCTATCCACGGGGCAGTGTTCTCTATGATCCTTTCCTGTGCCGGTNNAGCATAAGCGGCTGGGGTGTTGGGAGCCTATGATCAAAAACTTAATGCCTTTTCAAGTTTTAGTGCTCATTTCCTGCTGGCCCTTATTGAAAGACATCTGTGGCCTTTCATACCCAACTTCTCAAACAGATAAACATTGCAGAGCTGGCAAATGTTGAGTTGCAAGGACACATTTCTTGTAAACGTCATATAAAAGAATGAATCCCATCAGGGTCACGGCTCTTATCATCCTGCATCCAAGTCTGAGCTGTTTGTGCGTCCAGTTCAGTGTGGTTTGAGACTCTCGTGGGACTTTAGGACTTCATTATCTTTTGATATATCCACCTGCAGAATACATTAAAACTAAGAGGAACTGGCTCCTTTCCATTGCTTGATATCTACATTTACGGTTAATGAAAACTGTGAGTCCTATTGGACACGCTCATATTCAGAGCTGGAACCACACTCCTACCACCTATCTTAACAGTCTTAGTAGAAGACACACTGATTTTCACAGGATTTCTCACAAGTCTCTCCCATAAAAATTTCAACGAAGCCAAAATGTACTAATGGGCAAAATGTTTCCAAGTATGGGTGCTGGGGCAGAGTGAAGCAGATAGCAAGGTTGCTGTGGCTTGCTGAGCGGGCTGCCCACCTCCTCAGTCATTCTCTCCTGTCTCACTGGACATTGTCATTCCTCCTTTCTCTTAAGAATATATCAGGCATTGTGTCTGAAAGCTCCCACAAGGAAATAGCACTACTTAGTTTTAGGGTTACATCAGAAGCCTGGATAAACATCCAGAAAGTGTCAATATGGCTCTGTTGTTGCTCTTTTATTCCTGTAAAGTTGTTCATTTTTTGTTTTGATTTTTCTCCTTAGAAAATACAGTCATGGCCAAGTAAAACATATACAAGAGTGTCTTGGTTCTGAAATACGAAGATTAATTGATCTTTTCTTGATGAAGAGCAGTCTTCCCACGTGTAGGGTTTATTCTGGGACTTCCAGATTTTATTTTATTTTTTGGAATGTGACTCGTAATTGTAAAAATTAAGGGTGATAGAGTGCTTGCCTAGCATGCATGCTTCTTTGTTTAATCCTAGCACCATAAAAATTAAATTTCAGTTTTTATAGGAGTAACATATACATTTTATGGCATGGTACTTACCATTCCTACATGAGATGGTATCTGGAATAGCATCTATCTATCCTCCAACTTGATACATAAACATTTTATTAAATAAGAATTCTTTAGCCTTGAAAAGGAACAGAAATTATCATCACGCCAGCAACAGGTGACAATAAGTACATCTGGGGCCAAGTCTGCTCTCCAACCACTATTCCCACTAAACAGAAGGAGGACTTTTTNGAAGTTATAGTTCAGTTTAAGAGCAAAAAGGATAAAAAGTGACCAAAAATATCTTGTTCTTCAGGAAAGAAAGGAAAGTCTCANACAGTACTAGTCATGTCACTGTGACCTAAGAGCCAACATTAAGATGATCTCACTCACCAAAGACGAGATGGCTTAAGTGGCAATAAAAATAATAAACATCCACATAAGTGTAACAAAATCTGAGTTTCATAAGAGCAAAAACATCCTAATTCAGCCCATGGAAAATAACTTGAAACCCATTCCCTAGAAGCTTATAAAGGAAATAATCAAGTATTTATCTGTTCCTATATGGACCATTTTCCAGAGCTGATGAGGAGGAAAGTTCTCTTGAGACGCATGAGGATGTCAGAATTGAATATATTCACTTTTTTTCCCATTAGTTGGGATTAAAATAAATGACCAGAAATAAATGACATAGGTGTTAACATCAATGAGGGCAGATATCCTTAGGTCAAAGGTGAATGCCTGAAGCAGGTGGACAGCAGTATAGCCACTGATAACTTTGACTTCAGGAAAACCAGGCATTGTGTCATGTGACAGAAAGTTTACTTCTCCAGAAAGTAGTGATGCAGACGTGGAAACTCTTTATGATCACCTTTACCCATATATAATATTGTTATTATTTTATTGGCAATACAGAAAACAGAAGAACATAATATTAGTTAAAGTATTAAATATTGGTAAAAGTACCAATGAAATGGGCGAAATTAGCAACAATCCTAGTCTTAGAGTCTACAGAACAAACAAATCTGTTGCTTTAAGATATAAATCTTAGCAGACACAAAACAGGGCAGGTGTCCTTGCCCACTGGGGGCCCTTTTGATCCTGACTGGAGCTAACAAACNGTTGAAAAAAGAATGACGAGAAGGAGAGATTTCANTAATATTTGATGATATTAAGAAATTATTGTTGGCTTTGTTGAGTGCTTATGTACTTTTTTAGTTTTTAAATCGGGGTGCTAAAATTTTAGAAGAACTTCATGCAAATTACATCTGTGTGGGANTTCTCTAGCATCTGCAGCAAAGAGGGGCACGGGTGCATCCGTGCAGAAAGGAGACATGACTGGCCTGATGATCTTCATTAAGCTGAGTAATTGCTTTAGGGGTTACTCCAGGCTCATAGTAGTAATCTCTTGGTTTTTGTATGTTTCAAACCTTCCGTAATAGACACAAAAGCAGCTGGTAGCATTTGGGCAAACATTGATCAATAGCCTCTTGAGAGCTCGGGGTGCTTCCGCACTGGAGAAAGCACTCAACCAGAACCGCTGCTGCCCTGGGAAGTTGGGGAAGGCACAGATGAGGACAAACGCCAGGCTGTTGTCAGAGCCAAAGATGACATGCTTTTTGAACAAATCTGGGCCACTGAGGAGAAAGAGCAGTCACATTAACNTAGCTCCTGACTTAGTAGGGACAGGGTGACAAAAAGGAGAGATGATGTTCCGCAGCTGATGAAAAGCCCGGGGGAATTGTAAACAGTCCGTGGCAGGTGAAAGTAGAGGGCTCCAGCAGGGAAACCCCAAAGAGCCCAGAAACGCAGTTCCAGGAAAGAGAGATCTGAGTCCACCGGGCTGCAGGAAACACCGCTTTAAACTTAATGCCAGGGCAAGAGGTAATCAANGCGAGGTTATACGGATACCAATCANACATACCTCTCTCGTCCCTGACACTCCAAACTCCTCTGCTTCAATCCTAGTGACCCCAGAACATCCTAGTAGGGACTAGGGGAAGCAGACAGGTATGTCAGTGTCTGATCTAAGCAGATGGGTGAGAGAAATCTTCACCCTGAAGGAAATGCAGCGTTCTCACTAAATATTGCCAGNCAGTTTAACCACAGTAGTTTAGACCCCTCCCCCCATCTCTCCGCCTCTTTCCCCTGCTCTTTTTATTTCTTGAGCCCCAGAAGCTTTAGACCCATAGTGGGGACAAGATCCTACTACCAACCTGGGCTGCTCTCAACCTTACTCAGTTACTGCCTTTTTGCAGTAAGCAGTCAATGAAGAAAAGCAGATGTCATCCAAGTGCTGAGATGAGAGACCAAGTTCTCAGTGCTAAATGAGACATCTCTGTCAACCCTCACCACCCCTCTGGCTCTGAGAACAATGGAGAAGAGGAACAATGAAAAAGAATGCAAGAGCAAGAGGATGGGGAGGAGAGATGCCAAGTGCTGCCTTTGGGATGATGCAACGCNGCTGATACGTTCATGACATGTCTGATACGCTCATGAACTCGGACACGACAGGGTTGATATGCTCATGAACTCACAGCAACTGTGTTTACCTGAGGAAGACCTGCAGAAGATCAAGCCGCCAGTTAAAACTCCAGCATACATTGGTATCAAGGATCTCCAGTCTCCCCCGCTTGCTGAGANGCTATTGGCAGTTGTTACGGTGGGAAGGAGAACAATTCTTCTTTGCAGGTGTGGCCACTGAGAGGCCTCTCATGCTGCATTGGTGACCCCCACAACCATACATACACGAACCACACTAATTGGACTTCGTGGGTTATTTAAAAAAGGCATAAGTTGTGGGGGGCTGTTGAGAGGAGTATAGGAGAACCGGAGGAGGGAAGTAGGGAGGTAAATACTGTCATATTTCCTGGTATCCATGTATGAAATTCTCAAGATGAAGAAAAAGATCTTTTTTTCCAAAATAAGTACATCATAAGACCCAAGAAAAGCAGATGCACGGAACAAGTTTGACTAGCAAGTGAAGGGTCGGGAAGAGAATGACTGAGCTATTTTCTNCTTCTAAATTCATGATTTCTAGAGACCTCTATAGCCTAGAATGATAAACAATGTAGTACATTCAAAGTTACAATGTTTAACAAAGATACAAGGTTTTCTCTTGGCCACTGTCAACTCCTCAAAGGAGAGAAACATTATCTACCACTTCTGCGGGAAGGAGAACTTTGCAATGATTTGGGAGAAGNGCTTTGATAACTCAAGGTGTGTGTGGGGGGGTATTAAACAGCAAAGGTGATGCTCAGCTTCTGGACCAAGAATGAAGGTGGGGACAAACGTGATAGCAAGGCNGGTGCAGGGGACAGGGAGAGAGTGTGTGTTGTGTTAAATGTCCTCCTACCTGTGCTCCTGTAGCTTTAGTTTGCTGAAAACCCATTGTGTCTGGTGTGAGTGGACAATCCCTGTACCTCACAGTGAAGGGCTGAGATTTGACCCTCTGCTAGTCCACGTGACACTTTAGTGCACATTAGAAAAGACAACCCCCTCAGGTGAAACAAATTACAAGTTGGGGTGTACCTTCTTGGTTAAGGAGTGACNAATATTTCCTTCCTCTAGGCTCTTTCTGAGGTGATAAACCAGGGTGAACTTAGCTGTAACTCTTCCCAGAATCTACCCTGTCCCTGTGGCCAGGGGACAGCCACTGTAGTCCTTGGCCCAGGTTCATGGTAGGAAAAAAAGATGACAGAAGGCAAAGAAGGCTCAAAGTAAGATCCCAAGAATGTGCAGGGAAAATGAAGGGTGTTGACTTTCTAGGTTGTGACCTGGAATTTGAGGAAATCTTGTACAAATCTTCCAAGTCCGTCTGGGTCCATGTGTGTCACCTTTGGTCTAGTCTGTCATTTCCCCGGTCCTCTCAGAGTGTAAGTAACTCAGAGGATTCAAATCTTGGCTGTCTTCATCTATCACTGCTCACCCTTCTCAGTAAATGANTAAAAGAAGTTCATCAAAGTACACTAACGAGATGTGTGGCCAGCCCTGGACATTTTCCGGCATCGCCCTCCTCCCTCTACAGCTGGATCTAGGCTCTCTCTGTCAAGCATTATCTAGATTTCCAAGCGCCCGTGTGGAGACAGGCACATTCAGCATCCCACTNGCTGCCTCTGTCTACACCATGGTTGGTTTAAAGGAGAGCCAGATGGCAGGTCTGGGTGAGGGTTCCCTGAAAGAAAATCAAGTTGTGCAGGCAAAGAAAACAAACATGCTGGGGAAAGACAGCAGAATGGTGTGTTAAAAAAAAGCCTCGGGGGTTGACAATTGCCAGTGGAACGAGGAAGGCAGCCATTGGAGAGCCACGGATGCAAGTGGAAAGACACCTCCCTGCAGTCGGTTGTTTTTGCTCTTTTTTGGGGGCTGACACCCAGCTCCCAAATAAATCACACACAGAGACTTATTCTTAATTATGAATGCCTGGCCTTAGCTTGGCTTATTTCTAGCCAGCTTTTCTTAAATTATCTAGTCTATCTTTTGCCTCTGGGCTTTGCCCATTCTCTTGCTTCTGTATCTTACTCTTACTCCGTGACTTGCTGTGTAGTTGGGTGGCTGACCTCTGATATCTTCCTCCTTCTCTAGCTGCTAGATCTCTTCTTTTCTCCCAGATTTCTCCCTCTATATATTCTCTCTGCCCACCAGGCCCGTCTATCCTTTCTCCTTCCTTGCTATTGGCCATTCAGTTCTTTATTAGACCATAAGGTGNTTTAGACAGGTACAGTAACACAGCTTCACAGAGTTAAACAAATGGCAACATAAACAAAAGTAACCATCTTAAATTAATATTCTACTACACCTCCCAGATGAATCTCAATCCAAGGTCAAGTCAAGGGTGTTTGCATAGACTGTGAGATTGTGCCATTTATGTGGTCAGAGGCTGAGTAACAAAANCTTACCAGTTTCTATANTCAAGGCCCTGTGTAAAGGGGGAAGTTAGAGAGGCTGGCTCCTGATAGGGGAACAGGGTACAGTGGTCAGAACTGTGGGAAGACAAGTTTTAACTGGAAAGGTACATTAATCATGGGCTTGAGGCTAGTGATTAAAGCCACAGGTCCAAGAGGAAATGCTCAGGGCTCTGCTTNGGTGGGTGANCCATTGGTGACCCAAGGTCACACTGAACCCCACTTAGCTGGTCCTTCATATGTGCAGCAAGAATTCTCTGAGAGTGTTTTCAGTTAGTAGCAGTAGCTAGACCACAAGTGCTGTGGTGTCTGGACACAGAATGGTAATGGGATGGGAAGATGGGAGGTGTTGTCTTGCCACGCAATAGGACATAGAAAATGTGCTTCTCAACTCCTCTTTGAATATTCCACACCCCGCACTCTCTTCTGGAATGANGTACTNTGAGAAGTCACAAACAGTATCATCCTGTGGCATTTGAAAACAAGGGATGTGCAGCAGCAATTTTGCAAGACACTCCAACTCAAGGGCGAACTAAAGAGACATTTACAAACACACACAACCGTAGGCCTGGCTATAGGCTGTTCACTCTGACTCAAAGACTTCTTCCAAGACCAAACCTCTTCAGGTCCTTCTCTTTTCAACATTGGTGTGGGCTTGGTCCCCCACCCATCCTATTACAAATTGAAAGATGGCCTTGGTGTTCCAGGAAGTCATGTCCAGACGACACAGCATCCGGAAGGAGAAAAGCAGTCTCCTCTTTCATTTTCTTTGCAAGCCATGAGCAAACCTTTGCCCAAAAGCTTCCCAGCTGCCTTCATCTCNCATCTTATTGATGCTAATTATATGTAAGGTGATGGGAATGTCTTTCTAAAAATGTGTTGCTCTGATTGGTTGATAAATAAAGCTGTTTGGCCAATGGTGAGGCAGAATAAGGATAGGCGGGACATTCGAACGAGGGGAAGAGAAGCCGAAAGCAGAGCAGGGGCAGACGCCATTCTGCCATCTAGAAAGCAGCATGTAACAGCACACAGGTAAAGCCACGTGGAACACGTGGCGACATAGATTTATAAAATGGGTTAATTTAAGATGTAAGAGCTAGCTAGCGAGAAGCCTGCCAGGGCCATAGTTTAAAAATGATATAAGCCTCTGTGTGTTTATTTGGGTCTAAGCGGGCCGTGGGAGCCNGGNGGGGAAACCGGACAAACTTTCGTCTACAGTAAGGTTCTCGTTTACACTAGAGATTAGCAAAGGAATCATGAGATGGGTCAGAATGGCCTTTATATNTATTTTAAGTGGTTGAAAAATATTACATGGATATTTCATGACATTGAAAATTATGTGGAATATAAATATCAGAATCCACGAGTAACTTTTACTGGAGCACAGGCACACTCTCATTGGTTTGCCCTCACAGTGGTAGAACTGAGTTGAGATGAGGTCTGAAGTCCACACAGTCCTTTGTAGGAGAAGCCTACCAACCCCTGGCTTTAGATTACTCAAGCTCCACCTTCAAGCTGGACCTGCGGCTATTCTCGTGACACACATAGCCACCTGGGGGAGTCCTACAGAAACGATCAATCACTCATTGATCCAAGAAGGAGAACATCCTGGAGCTAAGCCAGGACTACCCTTTAAACTCAGGACTGGGGAACGAGCAACCTTCTTTCTCCTGCCGTGACTATCGATTGTGAACCTGAGGGCTTCCNACAGTCAAAACTCAGGAGTGAGAGAAAGAGAGGAAGGCAGAGTGTTCCCNCACCGTTTATGTTCCTCATCATAGTTGGGCCCCTGTTTTGTTTTTCTTAATGCTTCAACAAAAGAGACCTTGACAAAGGCAGTGTGAGGAAGGGTGCGTTTGTTTGGCTTGTAGTTTGAGAGCGAATTATGGTGGGAAGTCATTCTCAATCTCTGGGTCGTGACCCTCTCTCCAGGGGTTGAACAATCCTTTTACAGGAGTCACCTAAGACCATCAGAAAACAGATATTTACATTATGATTCATAACAGTCGTAAAATTGCAGTTAGGAAGTAGCAGTGAAAATAATTTTATGTTTGGGGGGTCACCACAGCATGAAGAACTGTATTAAAGGGGTACAACATTAAGAAGGTTGAGAACCACTAATATAGCCCATCATAGCCTCTTCACCCAGATACTCAAAACTGAGGCAGCACATTCTCATGTTACCTATGCAAGTTGTACGCATGTGGTTCACTGTCGGATGGATAAGCCTTGGTTGCTCTAGGGCTACTGTCTATGTGGGGAAANGGTCTTCACACCTAAGAAGAGAAGTAACGGGAGAGAACAAATGCTAAGGGCAGAAAGCTAGGCTTCTTTTGTAGGCAGCNTNAGACTTCCANGTGGAGGCTAGCGGCNGTAAGTCAGTGTGTTCAAGGAAAATTTGAAAGTGACCTCGACNAGGAACATCATTTAAAAGGTTGCTCTCCTCCAGCCGGAGAACCATCCAGACAGAGAGCCGAATGCAGAAATATGAGAAGCGGACTCAGAGTCGGTCAGCCTCATTACTTCAGTGGCCTGATAGTCAAGGGACAGTGGAAGCCACATGAATGCATTGAGGCTGATGGGCGGGGTTTAGGGGGAAGTATTTGATGTGTTATGAATGCCCAGGTCCTGAAGAATCTCCCTTCATAAGGGAAATTCCGGGCTGTCCTTAGGCATGCTAGTGAGCATAGGCACATTCTCCTTNGAGAACACTAGACAAGAGAATGGTTGTTTTTAATACCCTCTCAAGCTGCCCTCCACATACTTAAGTCACAATGGTCAGGCTCAACCAGGATGCCCAGGAAAGCTCCAGCTTTCTGGACTGCTTGTTGGACATTCTGAAAGATAAATTGGGAAGCTGTGGGCCTCTGGTAACCATCAATACCTGTTCTTTAAGCATCTCCCCTCAGAGCAGCACATTGCCCCATAGCAAAGAGGCAGAGAGGGGGCCAGAACTGCTTAGGATGGTGGTCTGGTGAATGTCACATCTAGAGATCCCTCTGTGAGGTCACAGCTCTTGTTCTGGGAATAGGACTGTTTCTCGGCAAGGCTGGGAAANGGCTGACCTTTGTCTTTGAGACTTTCCAAGTTCCTTTTGTGCTTTCCTCTAAACCATCACTCTCTGCTCTCTCACTCACTCAGACTCCAGGAGACCTCCTAGTGCAATTTTGCTGCCAGGACTCCATCCCGGAATCCTAAATGAAACACCTCATGGTGCAAATTGTCTGCGTGGTGCCAGCAGCCCCTTGAGTCAGTCCTTGGACCCTGCAGACTCTGAGCTCTCAAAAGTGTCAGTCTGATTTCCATGACCCCCTCCCACCCAAATTCACACCCTTCCAGGATCCTGAATTCATTGTCAAAGAGTTCCTTGGCACGCTGCAGTACAGTGGTCCTCGNTGTATCTCCCTAGCATAAATGTAAATGCTAGGCACTGCCCCAAGCCTATTGACTCAGACACCCTTGGGACAGGGTCAAGCCCTGTCTGTTTAACAGATCCTCTGGGTGGTTCTGAGGCAAAGTTACACTGGAGAAACTCTGGTATTGGTAATCCCAGCCCACTAGCCAGACTCAGATGCTTGCTTCTACCCACCATGCATCCCAAGGTTTAGCCCAAACACGGCAGAGATTTTACCAAACCTGTCCACCCTTTCCAGGATTCCATGGTATTTTTACAGAAGAATAATGAAACCTAGGTCTTAGTTATGGAGAACCCATTTGATGACTAACTGGTAGTTTTAAAAGGTGACATCATGTTGTAGGTACTTTTCATCTTAATTACAACCAGANCNTCAATCCCCTCGGTCCCCAAGGCTTTGTGTTAAATTGACTTAACGCAGATCCCGGCCACTCTGGCAGAAGGATGAATCTCCAAAGACCACAGCCTGATGAGAGTTCCTTTGTCTCTAAGAACCAATCCTTAATAAGAAACCAGGGAGATGAGGATGTCAGGGAAGGAGTTGAAAGGGAGCAGTTGTGTTCAGTGCACTGTGCCTGCCTGTGTGTGCACAGTTGTAANGGGTTAGCATGGGCAGAGAAGGAAGAACTCAGCCTTGGGATAGAAAGGAGACATCCCACTGAGGAAGGGCAGTCCTGTCCACTGTCGCTGAGAGACAGACACNGTTCTGAGGCTGCTGTTCAGACCCCCAAGACCTAAGAGGGGATTTCAGTGTGATGTATACATTTTCCTCCCAGGGAGGCGGAGGGCAAGGAGGCCAGACGGGGCGGGGCTAAGGGACCCTCAGGAGCCAGCACAGCTGGAAGTGATTAAGTGCTGCCTTCTAGGCAGCTGACAGGTAACAGAGCTTGGTAGAGTTACAGTTGGTAGAGCTTCAGAGACCTTTGCCCCGGAGGTGTTNGGCAAGTCCCCTCTGCTNTATTTTGACTTGGTGTCTGACAAGGCTGTGGAGGTTTCCACNGTGAAAGCAAAATGCTTACNTATTTAATATGGTCAGCATCACACCTCGGGAGGAGGGGACCGTTTCTATGGGCTTCACGTTGTAAGCNCTGAAGAAACATGACTATACACANTCTGTTGTATTCTCAGCTCAAGGAAACACAACAAAGAAGAAAGTGTCCTCCTTTGTTATGGCACAGAGTGCCTGAGGATTTATGTATAATGATCCCCAAAAAGTCTGGAGGAAAGCCAGCGAAACAGAGTTTGTGTGTCCTCTTAGTTTCATGAGTGGGNCCCCAGAAAGGANAATAGCAAAAATGCAGAGGCNTTTCGTAGGAACTCTCCTCAATGCCCTGTCTCCTCCAGCCAAGCACGCTTTGCAGAAATACAATCTGCACGCTCTTATCCCTAATTTTCCAAGTCCTTGTATGTCACATTGGGCCAGCCACCCTTGCTGTTAAATGTCAGTTAAAACCTAATGAATTTAACAGCTCTGACAGGTTTAAATTAGCTCCCGCAGAGACTATAATTTGCTCCAAGTTCTTACCTGCTACGGATCACTAATTCCCAAATGAGAGTACTATAGGCACATTTTTCAAAAACAAATTTTTATTGACCTAAAATAAAATGTAACCAGTTAGCACATGTTCATCATAGAGAACCAGAAAATAAAGAAAATCAAAAGAAGGAAAATAGAGCAGAACTTGTCAACCATATCTGCCTGGTTACACTTCTGTTATGAAACTGTCCAAAAGAAACTCAGAATGAACCGCTCTCTGTGGTGCCTATTAGCATATCCAAANGCACTTTGGCCTCCAGGCTCCCTCAGTATTGGTGGCTTCTCTCAGCTCTTCTCACCCTGACCCCTACCCAAAACTTCTCCAGCTCATGGACTTCCCTTCCCCCAGCTTCTCATTCCCATATAACCCTGCCATTTTGTCCATGCACCCTCTTGGTCCCTACACCCTCTCTGTCATCTTCTCCTCGGTCCTCCTCCATCTCCCCCTCCCATGGCCTGGTCCAATCTGCTGGCCATGTTCAGTCCACTACTTTCTTTCCCTGTTTTGGACNCTTCCAGATGCCTCTGGCTGTACTCTCCCTCATATCTACGATAAGAACTTTCTCCCCACCCATACCTTGGAGCAGTCACACTTTATACAGAAATGACTGAAGAAATTATTCTGATTGCTTACCATCAATCTCTTCCACAGCTCGTATTAAGGAGTCTTTGAAGGCAAAAATAGGCTTGCTCTCAAACACAATGAAGAAGGGTGANGTGACTTTCACAGCATAAACAAAAATTAGATAATTCTGTTGATTTCCATGTGCTTGAATAGTTGACCACTGGCTGATGGAAAGTTGTAGAACCCTTAGGAGTTGGAGTTTCATTAGAGGAAGTAGGTCACCGGATCTGGATCTAGAGGCTTTTAAACCAACCCACTTCCTGTCTACACCCGGCTGCCTCCAATGCTTCTCTGCCACGATGGACTCTGTTCCATCTTAAATCATGAACCAAATAAATCCACCCCCCCCTTCTCATCTGGTGTTTGATAGCAGCAATTCAAAATGTAACAAATACAACTGTCTAACGGAATAAAATTCTCTCTGTGGTCCTCACCTCTGATGTTTCTCTAATAAATTGAAGATTCTTAGTTACTCAGCTTTCTCCACTGTTACAAAATACCCAAGAAAATCAATTACTAGAACAAAGGTTTTGGATCACCATTTCAAGTTTTCAGTCCACCCTGGTTTGGCCTGGTTACTTTGGACCAGTGGCAGCACAGTGTATCATGAAGCACATGACAAAGAAGGACTGTTCACCTGTGACAGCCAGGGCACACAGAGGAAAGAGGTGCAGGTCTCAACACCCTCATCAAGAGCACCCCTCAATGTCCTAACTTCTACACACTGGGCTCCACCTCTCCAAGGTTCCACAACCTTCTCCTGTAGGTAGAGGACACCAGAGACTTTAGTGACTTTAATCCAAACAGGACCAGTCCTTACAGAATTCATTGTTAATAACTTTATATGATTTTTTTAGTGTTGAGTTTCTGGGTAAATAAAACATTTAACCACCTTTTCTGCCTTCAGTTAGTTTATAGAGAAGAAAAGGTGCCGTTAATCTCACCCCTGTGTTGTTTGCTTTCGTTTTATGTGTTGTTCTGACCGTACGGGTAGGGGTGGATTAAGGATGGCTACTTTCAATACTGATTGCAGGTTGGATGTGCACACTCAAGATAGAGATTGGGAGAAAGGAGGCTAAGACTGTCTGCCAAATGTACCCGTTCTCCTGCATGACTCATTGGAATCCTTAGTATATTTGATATTTAACCCACTAATTGTCTTCCTCATCTTCATGAAATAATAAAAAGTGGTTTTACCACTATCATTTTTATTTAATCCTGGTGAAAAACTTGTAGTGGATTCTCATTTGCCTAGCTGAGTGAATTAAAAAATGTAGAGAGCTGAAGTGATTTGCCCAAGTGACACGGACAGCAGCAAGCAGCACAGCAGGTCTTCTGGTTCAGCTCCTGCTGGCAGTGCCTCCTACCTGGCCCTACCCANCNGGCTCCCCTGCCTCCAGTCCTGGTCTTCGCCCCGTCTTCCCGGGCATCTTTCTNACATTCAGCTTTGTTCATGAAGCTTTTCTCTTACAGACTCTCNNNGGTTCCCCACCGCCTTCTACTATCCAACCTCCCCNGCTNCCTGTACATCCACAACTGGCCTTTTCTTACCTTNCTGTNCCCTTCTGCAAGCCACAAAGAGATACTTACAATTTCCNTTTGTTCAGACACTCTCTTTGCTTATACAAAGCCTCCCAACTGCCACTTTCCGCAGATCAGTCATTAGAATACATTTTATACATAGTGAAGTAATTAAAGAACAAATTCAATAAAGGTTATAAGAAATTTAAGGCTAAATCTATGGACTTAAAATTAAGCTATATNAAANACAATTACAAACATTTAAAATTTATCTTTAACANAAACCTATAGCTTTTCCTTTATGATTTGAAAATTNTGTGCTTCCATTTTTTTNANNTTTTNGNAA
>LZPO01007989.1:9069-26860 GCA_001675575.1 Neotoma lepida | reverse complement strand
ANCCNNNNAAAAANNATNACTATTTCATTTGCTAACATCTCTTCTTATTGGAATAACTTAATAATTGCACTGGACTCCTTNAAAGTATGGCTGCTAAATCCTCNNATGGACAAGGACACNATAATTCTTAAANCATTCCTTTGTTACTGGAACACTTACATGTCTAAGAACTGTCACTGCCACAAGGGTTCTGTTTACTTGCAATTGTTTCTGTGGTAGCCATTCCTCATGATAGAATTTCTGGGGCTAAGGCTCTTCCTATCTCTCAGCTTGTGATTGTATCTATACTTATTCTCCAGAAGGACTGTCACATACTCCCCAGCCATGAGGCATGTGCTTTTGCCTGCAGCTAAGCATCTTTGAAGGGTTGTAGATGTGACCTGAGTGTCAAATGTGACAGGACCTAGTGTTCTATGCTTCATCTGAGCACAAACTGATTGTTGCAGATAGACCAGGTGGACATATTTTTCTTGCAAGGAGAATGTTTGTTGTCCATGTGTCTCTTCCTGTCATTTAAATAAGAAACCCCGAGCCCTGATTTATGAATAATGTGTGTGCTTTTGAAAGTTCACAGACAACTTTCAATCTGCCTCCTGCTCACCTTCAGGCAATTGATGGTTGATGGTTCCTCTGGCAGGAGTCTGANCTCCTGTAGGACTTCAGTGGACCACTAGAAGAACACAGAATGTGGGATACAGATGTGGCCAGCTGAGTCCATGAGGCTAGTACCAGAGTTGTTTTGGTTGTAGTTCTCCAGAAATACTACCAATAAGGTATAAACAGACAGACAGATAGATGGGATTTATTATAGGAATTGATTCATGAATATGGAGACCATAAACCCCATGATCTTCAAANTGGGAAGCTGGGACAGATGATGGTTCAACTTAGCTTAAGCCAGAGAACTAAGAACATGGAGACCCAGCGGTATTATATCTGACAGCTGGCACTAGTCCCAGAACCTGAAGACAGAAGAACCAGGAGCTTTGATGTCTGAGGGCTTCTAGGGGGAGAGGGAGTTCTCCTGTCCTCATCATTAGCTGTCTCTGCCATTCAGCAGATCCTGAATCCAGCCACTAACTCAATCTCTTCTAGAAGCACCCCCACTCCTCAAGCAACTGTTCCTCCCAGACCCTCTAACCCAACTGCCTTCCTGTCCACCTGTCCTTCCATCTGGTAAGTCCAAAGGGCAAAACCCCTCCCAAATGCACACCCTGTATACCAGACCGACCATGTAGAGGAGGAAAAACAATGGCCATACTCTTCTTCGTCCCTCTGACCCAGACTCAGAAGAGGACAGTGACAGCAGCTGCCCCTTCCAGTTAGTGGTGCCAACCTTGTTCAAATCACCACAGCTTTTGGAGCCTCACAAATCTGTGAACCCTAGATCCACACTTTGGAGCCTCTTTTCATTCTGCATGTCCCAGGAAAGTTGTCTCTGGAATAAATATATAGGATGGACCCTATATATTTGTTGTGGGAACACTNACTTCAAGAANCCATCTGAAGGATTCCTGTATATCTGGTTTCTTTCATATACTGGGCAGTAAAAAAAGTATCCAACTGAACATGTTTAAAACCAATATTTTATTGCTGCNTTTTTAGATTTTATCTCTACTTTTAATTTAAATTATACCACTGTGTTATAAGCCAAATGTTAATGACTATGAACTNGTAATTTTGCATTCATACATGCCTGGCACTGGTAGCTATTTAAAAACCTGGCTTTCCTGCCAACGTTTTATCATATTTACTCCCAGCCTGCCCTTCAGTATCCTCCTCTGTGGGCCCCATCCCATCTTTCTCATTTTCTTCTTCACTGAATGAATTCTGCTGAAGGACTGTTATGTTCAGTGTTTGAGGGAAATTATTTGATTNATTNGAAAGACAGGAAATTTGGGGTGGAGTGTAGCAAATGAANCAGGAGAAACCCAAAGCTCAGATCTTTGGAAACTTAAACCCTAGAAACTGTCCGCAGGATGCTCTGACCCCATGGCTGTGGTGTTGTCTTGGCCCTNTATAGGGTGGGACTGCGGTACAGTGTGGAAGGAACCTTGAGGAAAGCCATGGGCCGCCTGGCCTGGAGGCCTGGAGACCAGCTTTTNAGANNCGTGAGGTCCCTCTTGGAAAGCAAGCTCCTCCTGGCACCTTAAGAACTGGCCAGCGTAGCACNCAGCTTGGTAGTACATTTTTTCCCCCAGAAAGGGAGGGGACTCTCTCTTGATATTGTGCAGCTGCCTAGCTTATAAAGCCATCACATGACTTCATCTCTGGCCTGAGAACAGAGTATGACACAGAACAGGACACACCAACCAGCCAGGGCTCAGTCAGGGAGGGAGGGATGGGAAGCCTGGTGAAGCCTGGGGCTGTCTTCAGAACTCCACCCTAATAAGAGTGGAATCATTTCCCGTGAGTTAACAGTGTCTTGAGCAAACACTGGAGAAACTGGTGTGCAGGCTAGCATCCAATGCTGGTGCCAAAGACATCAGGAATCCTTCATCTGGATCATAAAGAGTTGCTGGGCCTCTAAGGGGCATGGATTCTTCTCATGTTTAAGTTGGTTTTGAGTGTATGTGTGTGTGTGTGTGTGTGTGTGTGTGTGCTTAATGACACCTATTTGAGTAGAAGGCTAGAGAGGTGTTCCTTTTTAGAACTGTAAAATTGCCCTGGCTTTTGTAGGACTCATTTGGTGTGTCCGTACAGGATGTGAAATAGCCCGGGATGGGCCTTGGTCCTGCAAGCACTGTGGGTGGAGGGGTTTAGGCACTGACTAGCTTTGTAAGGTTAGGCTTTTTCATGTGATGACGCAGGTTACCAGAGAACACGTGCTTTGCCTTCTTGTGTTACCTAGGATGGTCCAATCAGTCAACCATTCACTTTTGGACATTACAATAGATACACATATATTTGAATTTTAATATCTTCATGTTAAATTGCATTTTGTAAACACTAGGACAGTGGTCCTCAACCTTCCTAGTGCTGTGACCCTTTAATATAGTTCCTCACGTTGTGATGACCCCCCAACCATGAAATTATTTTCGTTGATACTTCATAACTGTAATTTTGCTACTGTTATGAATCACAATGTAAACATCTGTGTTTTCTGATAGTCTTAGGAGACCCCTGTGAAAGGGTCCTTTGATCCCCTCCAAAGGGGTCATGACCCACAGGTTTAGAACTGCTGCACTAAGACAATCTGTTACTTAAAGGATACTTCATGAACCCTTCTGCTGGGTGGACTCATGAGAATAAACATTTACTTTTGTTGGTGAAAATAAATATCCTACCATAATAACAGACAATATTACTCATAAAATGCAGAGGTCAACAATGTCCTTAATAAATTCCTTTAATTGTTTTCCATATAACAATGGTTTTTTTGTTACAGTTTATATTTAATATTTTTCAATGGACATTTTTAAGGAACAAAGATTTCACACAACAGCCTTTAAAGAATCCGCACAATAATTAGTGGCGTATTTTCCATTGCTCCCAAAGCCTGGGCAGAGATCCCGGAGGCCCTGCACCCATCCTGAACTCTGCTCCAGCCCTGCCTGCTGCTTTCTGTGTCTCTCCAGCCACAGACTTGTTTAAAGCAGGGGCTGAAAATGTAGGTCCCACCCCAGGCCAGCTCTCCCTTCTCAGATGTGGTTAATCTGCTATCACATGGATGACCCTCAGTGCGGTGAGATGCCATCAGGCTCAACTCCTTCCCCAGTGGAGAACTCAGTGACACGCTGAGACTCCTTCTGAGTTCAGTTCAGAATCCCGGATGTTTCAGACCACAAAGACCTGGGAGAACAGTGAGGAAGGGGCTCATTAACCTCAGGATACTCCCAGAGAAGGTCTTAGTCCACAGCAAGGTTAGACCGAATACGTAGGAATTAGATGTATTTCTGTCACATACATCATATATTCAGAGACAAACTGAGGCCCAGAGAAGTGACATGTTTGATACCAATATCAAACACTTTGAACTCTGCCCTATAGCGTGCACTCGTTCCACAGATACTTGCTGAGGACCTCCCATGAATCAGGTAGTTGTCTGGTACCATTGAGAATGGAGTTGAGGCCTGGCTTTGAGAGGTTTTTCCATTTGGCATGGTGGGCTGTCTGGAACCACAGGCCAGGGCTCCTGGGTTGGCCTGTCACTGCTTCACCTGGTCTGGGCTGTTTGCCCTCTCCTCTGGTCTGAATTCAAACTGATACTTGTGCTTGGATCAACACCATTTCCCACTCGTTCTGGTTACCGGGGACCACGTGTCACCCCTTGATGTGCCACCCTTTATTTCGNTACTTCATAACTGTAATTTTGCTACTGTTATGAATCACAATGTAAACATCTGTGTTTTCTGATAGTCTTAGGAGACCCCTGTGAAAGGGTCCTTTGATCCCCTCCAAAGGAGTCATGACCCACCCGTTTAGAACTGCTGCACTAAGACAATCTGTTACTTAAAGGATACTTCGTGAACCCTTCTGCTGGGTGGACTCATGAGAATAAATATTTACTTTTCTTGGTGAAAATAAATATCCTACCATAATAACAGACAATATTACTAATAAAATGCACAAGTCAACAATGTCCTTAATAAATTCCTTTAATTGTTTTCCATATAACAATTTTTTTGCAACAATTTATACTTAATGTTTTTCAATGGACATTTTTAAAGAACAAAGATTTCACACAACAGCCTTTAAAGAATCCACACAATAATTAGTGGCGTATTTTCTATTGTTCCCAAAGCCTGGGCAGAGATCCCGGAGGCCCTGCACCCATCCTGAACTCTGCTCCAGCCCTGCCTGCTGCTTTCTGTGTCTCTCCAGCTACAGACTTGTTTAAAACAGGGGCTGAAAATGTAGGTCCCACCCCAGGCCAGCTCTCCCTTCTCAGATGTGGTTAATCTGCTATCACATGGATGACCCTCAGTGCGGTGAGATGCTATCAGGCTCAACTTCTTCCCCAGTGGAGAACTCAGTGACACGCTGAGACTCCTTCTGAGTTCAGTTCAGAATCCCGGATGTATCAGACCACAAAGACCTGGGAGGACAGTGAGGAAGGGGCTCATTAACCTCAGGATACTCCCAGAGAAGGTCTTATCTCACAACAAGGTTAGACCGAATACGTAGGAATTAGACGTATTTCTGTCACATACATCGTATTTTCAGAGACAAACTGAGGCCCAGAGAAGTGACATGCTTGACGCCAATATCCACAGCTATTTAAACCCTTTGAACTCTGCCTTATAGCGTGCACTTGTTCCACAGATACTTGCTGAGGACCTCCCATGAATCGGGTAGTTGTCTGGTACCGTTGAGAATGGAGTTGAGGCCTGGCTTTGAGAGGTTTTTCCATTTGGCATGGCGTGCTGTCTGGAACCACAGGCCAGGGCTCCTGGGTTGGCCTGTCACTGCTTCACCTGGTCTGGGCTGTTTGCCCTCTCCTCTGGTCTGAATTCAAACTGATACTTGTGCTTGGATCAACACCATTTCCCACTCGTTCTGGTTACCGGGGACCACGTGTCACCCCTTGATGTGCCACCCTTTATTTCGCAGCAGCAGGAGCCTCTGTTGACACGCACGAGCCTCGCCTTTTCAGGAGTATAGATCAGTTTGCATGAGGATGCAGATGTTAATTCTGCCCATTGGGTAGAGAAGGAGGCTTTTCAAACACAAACTTCCAAGTGGTGACAGACTGACCCTGCATGAGTGTCACATTGGTCATGAAAGGGAGAGGACTCAAAATGGCAACATGGACAAAGAAGAAAAGGTAGAAGGGGGTTGCACAGTTGTTTGCAGCCGTTCAGCTCCTTCCTTCTGCTCTGGTTGCCTTCCTGGGTGCAGCCAGAGCTATATGAATATTTAGCTGCATTTCTGACTGTCTGAGACCATGATCCTGGCTCTCCTTCTCCTTCCATCCTTCTGTTGCCTCACGTTTTCCTGCTGTCTGTTTGAGTCCCTCTAAGACTTCTTAAATCCCTCTTGGAACAAGACAAAATGTAAATTAGTCAACGGATCAGCCTACAGCTGTGGTCATGTCNCCATCTTCTCTCTCAGCTGGCTGCCTTGTCTGTCCTCCAGCCGTGAGCCTGTCATGGGGTACCAGATTCATCTGAGCTGCTCCTCTAGTCCCTGTCCCTGCTGGTCCTCTGTGGAGGCAACCTCTTCTTGTGTTCTCTGTTCNCCATCACAGATGGTGCCTGTTCTTCTCTTCGTCCTTGAACTACTTCTTTGGGCCTCTTGGCTGTAACAGCTCCTCCCTGCCCCAAGCTGCTAATTACAGTATGACTCTGAGAGTCCCTCTTGATATTCCTGTTTTTCCATCTCAGAGAGGTCTCACTTACAGTCAGAAGGGACACACCCCTGGAGGGTAAGGATGATAGACTGTTTAATGTCACAAAGGGCTTTACACATAATTGAGGCTCCGTGACACTGGCTTGGCATGAGANCAGAAGGCGTCTCAGAGTGATGATTTATACTGTCCTCCCAAAAGGTTTTGAAGAAAACATTTTTAAAAATCAACTTTTTTTCCCATGTATTTGGTGGTTTGCTTCCATGTATGTCTGTGTACCATGTGCATGCCTGGTCTTAGAGGAGGCCAGAAGAGGGGGTCAGATCCTCTGGGACTGTATTTGTAGATGATTGTGAGCTGCCATGTGGTGCTGGGAATCATACCTAGGTCCTCTGGAAGATCAGCCAGTGCTCTTAACTGATGAGCCATCTCTCCAGCCACCAAAACCTACAAGTTTTGGGAAATGTGTAATTATTCTGAGCAATGAAGCCTATAGAACAAGACTCTAGCTCAAATGTTTTGCTGTTGCTGTTGTTATTAACTTCAATAAACCTTGTAGGTAGTAATATAAATTCTGATTTTTGTGTGTGTGTGTGTGTGTGTGTATATTTTCTAAAATCTACATTATGGTTTGATTTTGAGATGTCTACCACAGGCTCATCTACTGAATACTTGGCTCCCAGCTGGTGGCACTATTTTGAGGGGTAGTGGAAATTTGGGGAGGTTAGAGCTGGAGGAAGTGGGTCATTAGGGTTAGAAGGTGATGTCTGGTCCCCAGTGTCTCCCCGACACCCACTCTGTGCCCTGCTTCCTGGCTGCCAATAGGTGAATAATCTCTTCTACCACACATTCCTGCCCCGTGATTGTCTGCCTAAGCACAAGAGGCTGGGGGACTATGGACTGAAATATTTGAAACCATGAATCACGATAAGCAATCCTTCCCTTTAAGTTGCTTTTCTTAGGCATTTGTCCATGACTTGAAGTCTGACTACCACAACTATAACCAGAGGAGAATGGTGCTGCTATGAGTTAGCTTGATCTTGTGATTCTTATGTGTTTGTAATGGTTTGTGAGAGTATTATACAGATGTGAGCTACAGAGGCCCTGGAATTCCGTGAGCAGCTTAANGGTGGGCATTCAGAAGATCAACATGTTGATAGAAATGTGTGTGTTTAAAACCAGGTTCATGAGATTTGAGATGAGAAATGAAGACTCACTTGGGACCTGGATGTTGTACTCTGGCAAAGAACTTCTCTACGTCTTTTCTGTGCCCTGAGACTTCAAATGATGCTGAGTTTAAAGGCAACCAAGTCATTCTTCTGGAAGAGTAGAGAGATCTCAAGGCAATTCAGCATTTAGGCTGTGGTGTGGTCATTGATGGCTTCTTTTAGTCAGGTTTACAGTGAGAATTTGGAAGCANNCTATAAAGACTTGGGAAACTTGAAAGACATTAAAAAGTTTGGCCAGAATGTGTAAAGTTGAACCTAACAATGATATCGCTCCTGGAGATGTTAGTACGATTCAACGAAGCCAAGTACTTTACACGTCAGGGATGGAAACTTTGCAGTCAGCCACCAAGAGGGGAATGTATAAAGCTGTGGGGGTGGATCCTAAGCTGCATTGGAGATGCTGAAAATGTAGAAAATAGGCTGAGGAAAGTCATAGGCAACCAGTTCAGCCAGTCAGGAGATAAGCAGTCTGCAAAATGCAGTGCCATAGGGGCAGGGNTACCCAAGGTCACTGGAACCCACATTACACCATCCTGTACCCTGGACGCTGGACACGGATTTATAGGATGTAGTGTGTCCTCTGCCGAGATGATTCCTGCTTTCCTCTGACCTTTCCTTTCCATTCTCTCACTATTCTCTTTTGGAATGAGAATGTTTATTTTGTCTCATTGTATATTGGAAGAATGTACGTTTGACCATGGTTTTAGAGAGCCTCACAGCTAAGACATTATCTGTCAAAACAGGGCTCCCCTGCCTTTGAACACTGTGCCTTTGAATGTGGCACCTTATTTCCAGCCTCTTCCTCTCTTACCTGCTTCCCATTCATAAGGCAAAACATCTCATCCTTCACAGGTTTTACCCACCATTCTGTTCCACAAAAGAACACTAGGCCAAGCAGCCATAAATGGAAACATCTAACCCAGAAGCCAAAATAAATAAATCTTCATTTAATCCTGTTTTCAGCATCACTTGTCACAGCAACCTAACNTCTGAACAGCACAAGCTATCCTGACTCCTTTACTCCTTTTCATCCGTGCTTCCACTCCGCCAAAACTGCTTCCTGACCGATTGCCTCTCACCTAAAAAGCTGAAATGCTCTATGCACTTTCTAGACCTTCCCGTGTATTCTCTACCCAGAATCTAGAAAACTCTTTAGAAGCTGCAGATCAGCAGTCAACCTCAAGACCCAGCTTCAGGGAACCATGGAGTTGGCTTGGCCTAGCTGCCTTGAGAGGCATGCTTTATAGTTTTTCAGATTAGAGTCCATGACTTCAGAGGCACAAGGTGCCTTCCAGTTCCTGAGAGACTGATGCACTCCCTCAGGCAATGAAGCATTCAGGCTGCTTTGTGTTTCTCTGTATGTTCTCTTAGCAGTCAAGCAAGCATGGAAACTTGACAGGACAATTGGTCTTAGACATTAATCTTGTGTGCCCTGTATAGCTTGCAAACTTCATTGTGTCCAGGCAACTACAACTGTATTGATCCCGGAAATTGCCATTATATTCTATTCCTGATAATGGTATTAAAAGTCTGATTGCTCTCAATAAAATTGTCACAGATTCCGTTGTGCTGTGGCCCCTCCAACCTGGCCTGATTTCATTTCTCAAAGCTATATCAGGTGACCCTGATCNGGTAAGTAAGCANGGGTGCTTACACTCAGCTGTGCCACTCTTGGGCATATGCCCAAAGGACACTTCATCCTACAACAAAGACTCTTGCTCAAACTTGTTCATTGTGGTTTTATTCATAATACCCAGAAACTGGAAAAAACCTAGATGTCCCTCCACAGAAGAATGGATAAAGAAAATATGGTACATTTACACAATGGAGCTATTAAAAAATGACATCATGAAATTTGCAGGCAAGTATGGAACTAGAAGAAAATCATCCTGAGTGAGGTAATCCATATCCAGAAAGACAAATATGGTATGTATTTATTTATAAGTGGATATTAGCTGTTAAGTAAATGACAATCAAACTACAATCTATAGACCTACAGATGGTAAGTAAAGAGAAGGTGTCTAGGGTGGATACATGGATCTCCCTGGGAAGGGGAAATAGACTTTGTGGGTGGACTGGGGACAGGTAGTGATGAGAGTGGGAAGGGCTGTATCAGGATGGTCAGGGGGAGATGGGATGGAGGGAGAGAGTATGGGGAACGATAGCTGGAGTTGGGGGCATTTGAGGAGTGGTGTGGAAACCTAGTGCAGTGAAAACNTCCTGGAACCTATGAAGGTATTTCTAATGAGGACCCCTGCTAGTGGGTGATATGGAGCATCAACTGGCCATCTCTTGCAGCCAGGCAAGGCTCCCAGTGGCAGGACTGATTGGGTTCCATTCCCAAGGGAGTCCCATGGAAATCCCCAAACAACCCAGGCTGATGCTAAGACAAAGGGTTGTTCCCCACAAACTGACGATGCAGCCCCATGGCTAAGGACAACAGCCACACAACTCACTGAACGTGGAGAAGCTGGTGCTTACATGGAGCCTTCACCCCTGCATTCTAGTCTCTTTGGTGCTGGAAGGTACTCTGCAAGCAACCAAAAGAAAAANGTGGACACCAACCCAACCACAAAACCTTTGACCTACAGTCTGTCCTGCCTGTAAACTATGCTAAGGCAATGGTGGCACAGAACTTGTGGAAGTAGCAATGAATGTCTGCTTTGACTTAAGGCTCACTCCATGAGAAGGAACTATATCCAACACTGCTTCGGTAACCAAGAACCAGAGACTAGATAGCCCAGAGGCCTATGGAAAAACCAAACACTACTGGTCAAAAATATATTCCTAATGATATTCTGCTCTACTCATAGATTGATGCCTTATCCAGTCACCACCAGAGAGGCTTCCTCTGGCAGCAGATGGGAACAGATGCAGAGACCCACAGCCAGGCATTATGTGGAGAGAGGTTAAATTGGAGGTCTCCATCAAATCCCTCCCCTANGAGCTCAGAGNATCCTGTGGAAGAGGAGACGGGAAGACTGTAGGAGTCAGAGGGGATGAAAAGCACAACAGGATAACCAGGTCCTCTGATCAACTAAGCAAGGAGCTTATGAACTCACAGAGACTAAAGTGGGCTTGCACTGGTCTGTACCAGGTCCTCTGTGTATATATTAAGCTATGAGCTTAGCATTTTTATGNGACTCCTAGCCATGAGAATGAGTGGGTGTCTGACTCTTATGCCTTCTCTTAGGACTCTTTTCCTTCTGTTGGCTTGCCCTGTCTAACTTCAATATGGTAGTTTTTGCTTCATCTTATTATATTTTATTTTGTCATGTTTGGTTGCTATCTCTTAGAAGCCTGTTCTTTTCGAATGAGAGACAGAGGGAGTGGATCTGGAGGGGAGAGGGGGTGGGGAGGGACTGGAAGGGGTGGAGGGGAGGGAAACTATAACCGGGATATATTCTATGAGAAAGGAATCTATTTTCAATAAAAAAATAAATTTTAAAAAAGTGTTTAGAAAAAAACCAAACAAACAAAAACAAAATCAAACAAACAAAAAAAACCTTGCCATATGGAGTAGAAGTAACTATTTCTGAATATTCTTATAAATTATATTAACAAACCAAAATATCCTAATGCATCCCAGTTTTGTTCATTAAAAGCATATTACTACATTTCCAAACACAATTACTTCCAAAAACTTCAAAAGAAGAAAATTTCATTATTATGGCAATATATGCTAGGCATTTTCTAAGTGTTCTAAACATTTTTATAATTATTAACATAATATTCTCTAGAAATTTAGGAGACAGATATTTCTGTCATCATTTTACAGATAAGGTAGGTAAATCCATCTTGCTGGTGAGGTGGGTAACACATAGCCTGGTTAAATGGGATGTTCCAGGCCATACTCCTCATAGCTGATCAGCAGGAATTCAAATCCAAGCCATCAAAGACCTGACCCCATGCTATGAAAAATAAACTGTTCTATATTGTCTCTTCATTATGTATGCCTTTTCAAGATATATTTCAGTATATATTCCTCCAATAACAGCATTAGGTGAGAAGAATTAATTTTTAATTAATTAAGACCAGTTTATGTATTTTTAAGACCATATAAACACAATTGTTTCCTGATCTGCTCAGGTCACAGTAACAAGAGTTAACCAAACATGCTCTGTGAAATATTAGTGAGTAGTAATAGCAGGGACATGCCTGTGTTTTGGGGGGCTTATAATCATGGGAAGAAATGCTGCCCTGAAAAATTTAAGTTTATCAATTGCAGTAAGGATAGGATATTTGCCATTGTTAAAAAAATAATGCTTTAATAAATACTCATTTTAAATTTTTTTTANAAAAAGGCTGCAGATCTACATAAATTATTCTCCTGCTCCAGAACCCTGATGGTTTTTTCTATTGCTCACTTCCATGAATTCCACCCTGTTCTGTTACCTGCAGTGCTCTGCATGACCTCATCAGCCTCTCTCCTTTCCTAGCGGGCTCATGTTCTAGTACCTTCATACGCTCTGTCTTCCTGTGCGCTGGGCTATCTAACCTCACTCTTACAGCATGGATTCCCTGTAGGCCTTCCTTGATTCCTCGGCAGTTCAGGAATGCCGACTGTTTACTGTCATTCTTTACCGTCCTTTTTCTTCCTAGAATTTACGACAAGTGTAATGAAATAATCACTTGTCTATTTATCTGTGCAGTATCTGTGCTCCCTCATGGGATAGCAAGCACTCTATGNCTGGGATTAAAGCCCAACACAGCATTTCATCCCTATGAACTGACCTGGGACACAGTAGATGCTCCATATATGATCACTGAGTGTATGAATCAATATAAATCATAAGATAATTGGCCCTCGCTTGTCCAAATGCAATCCTTGTGTTTAGAAAGATGTTTCTCGAGCCAGGAGTTTCAGACACAGCTGAGTTGGAAGCGACACGGTGAAGGAATACATAAAACATGTCCCACTGCCCTAAGGAGCTGACTGCAATGTGACTGAGTGAGGATGGATCTGGATGCAAAGTCTGGGCCAGGGACTGCCTTTTCTTCTGACTTGGGAAAACAACGGTTTTATCCTGTAGTTCCCCACCTGCTGAACCTGCAGACAAATACCTTGGCTGTGTCCTAGTGTGCGTATGGTGGGTTAATCTGCTCTGCTCTTCCAGGGAGTCTACTGACTTGAAGCCAGCAGGCTAAATGAGCCACAGATGTTGAACCCTTTTTAAATTATTGCATGTCGAATTTCACTTCGCATCTTGCTTATCTTTAGAAGTCTGGTATCTTTCTTAGCATTTCAAGTTCNATGAGGGGCTTGAGGACATGATGTCCAGCATCTACAGCCNGAGACATCTAAAAATAAACCTAAAGAAACCAATCATTCCTAAAATTCTCATCTTCAACTGGCTTTTAGACTCCAGGAGTTAACATAAATGCCTAATGTACTTGAAGAGATTGATTTTCTTATTTTTGCCTCTACGAGCCACGGAAGAATAGCCATGAAAGTTTTTAGACTTGAAGATGATGTCTTTACAAAGTAGCACTTTTAATTTTGAGACAGATTTTGATGGATCCTTTCTGAAACACAGATATGTCCAAACATGGGCATGACCGTTCAGAAAGTAGTTACCTGCCATGAGTGTGGGCTTCCANACTCTTTTAAATGCTCTAAANGACCAAAAAGGACTCCAACGGTCTCTGTTCTCAAAGAACTTACAGTCTTACCGTGGGAGGCAGTGAGTGTNAACNTTTTCAAAATTCTAACTCAAGGGAAAAAAGTAGTAAGCCCTGTATGCATCCCAGATGCATTTTATGTGTCTCCTACAGCCCTAGATAAGATAATGACTCTGTCAGTGAGCAACAACTTCAAAGATTCCAAAAAGAGGCAAGATTTGAAAATGACCATAAACACTGTTCAGTTTGGTTTTGTTAAACTATTATTCCTTTTACTTATTATCAAGAAATAAATGTAGGTAGACAGTACAGATGAGTGGAAAGGAGCCATCACAGAGCACCTATGAGGAAAGCACCTTATACAGATAACTGACCACTAGAGACAGCTCTCCTCTGTGTGGACGTACGAGGCTGTCCTACAAAATTGGCATCAGCCACCATATCCTCTAACATGTTTTTCTCATCTAACAATTTATCATATGCATCTCTCTATGTCCACTTTTCAGTCAAGGCTTGCTTGTTGTTACTAGGTAATGACGGGGAGGGAAAAGCTGTGGAATTTGTGAGAAAAAAGACAGGGAGAAATCACAGTCTGTGCAGGGGAGCCACCCTCAGAGTGTCACTGTGTATACAAATCTAGCTTTGTGACTTCTCTCCCTGGCATCTGATGGTGTGTGCTTTATTTCAAGAACACAGCAGAGCATGGAGTCTTCCTGTGGATGACCTGCTCAATGAAGTCCACCCAAAGNCCCCTCAGATACTTGGGAAGTAGAAGCTTATCAAGAAATAGCATGTCTCTGCCTGGGGGGAGCATGGCTGTGGTTCTTGTTGGGAGTGGCCCTGCCTTCTGATTAGCTGCCAGCTAGAGGAAACATGGCATGTGGGCTGTACATTTTTATTCAGAACAGCACTGCCAATTAGACAGTAAAAACCTACAATTTTCCAAATGCTTATAATTTAAGTGGGTGTGCTGGGGACAGAGACCATTGGGAAGCTAACATTGAGCTTGGATGTGGTGCAGAGTCCAGGGTGAAGTACAGAGCCTGGCTGTTTTTCTCTGAAACCGAAACAAGTTTTCAAGAGTCCAGNNCACATGTCCTATTTCATGAATGTGAAAGACAATTAAAATAAAATGTCTACCTTTAAGGCAAAAAGTTCGTGTTTGTGACCGATTTCAAGAATTATTGGAGAACTCAAGGTCATGATGTTACTTGTTATAAAGAAATAAAAATGCATTCAGCCAATGCAGGTGAGTGAAAATAGTCCAATGAAACCCACGAATGTCCCCACAGTGGAGGCTATTAGCAACCTGAAAGTGCAGGTGTTGTGGCCAGATTGAGGGACACCGAGCTCTACACATGGTTCAATTATTCATTAATCACAATTACACAAATACACACACACACACATGCACACAACACACATACACAAGGATTTAGTAAGAGCATAAAATATGTACATGAGGAAATGCAAAATTCCACATGACAAGTGTCAGAACCTTTCCAATCTGCCTTGTTCATGGGAAAAGATAGGAGAATGGGCACCAGATCACACCTGGTCCAGGCACAGGAAGAATGTGGCAAAAATAAAGAGGAAGGGATTGACCCCAACAGAGCAGATGATGTGGCCACAGAAGAGACTCTGTAAGGCCAGGGTTCTATGTTTCCTTAGTGACAGAGCTGTTTGTTGGGTCCTTGTGACTTATAAAGATTCCACAGGCACAGAGAATATAAGCCACACCCTCAGGTCAACCCTTCCACCACTGGGGGAGAGGGTGGTTTACTTTATGTGTCTCAAAAGGAGTCTACTGGGTGATGACTCACACACATGGTGTCCTCTGTCCTATGTTCCTGTCACAATCTGCTTATCAAACTGCCTGCCTTGGCTTAGAGCAGTGGTTCTCAACCCTCCTAATGCTGTGACCCTTTAATCCAGTTCCTCATGTTGTGGTGACCCCCCCAAATAAAATAAATTTATTTCCATTGCTACTTCATAACTGTAATTTTGCTACTGTCATGAATCTTAATGTAAATATCTGTTATGCAGGATATTTGATACATGACNTCCTAAAGGGGTCACNACTCACAGGTTGAGAAACACTGCCTTATAGCCTCTGAGCCTACCTAGCAAAAAATGATGCTCTCCCTTCTGACATACTATGGCAGGGGTGAAGGTAGACACACTTCCTTTCACTGCCCAGTGTTCCCTCTCTATACTCCACAAACATAAAGCTTTAGGGTCATGTTCCCAGAAAGCAAAATAAAATTACACTATAATAAAAAAAATTAGGCTTTTTTTCTGCTTTTTGGCGACAGGGTTTCTCTGTATAACAGCTCTGGCTGTTCTGGAACTCATTTTGTAGACCAGGAGCCTCGAACTCACAGAGATCCCCGCCTGCCTCTGCCTCTCCAGTGCTAGGATTAAAGGCATGCACCACCACCACCCAGCTGAAAGTTGGGCTTTATATAAATATAACTTCACTCCCTATTCAAGACAGTGACCATGGAATAACCAGGTTCTAAACTTACTCCTTATTGTCCTCTGGCCAATATCTCTTTCCAAAAGCCATGCTAGCTTCTAATCTCTGCTAGAAACTGTTNCATCCCATAGGGCTGAGCTCATCCAGAATAGGNCCCTCCCATCAACTATGAAGGCCTGGGCTACTCAGCTCATACANGAACAGTTGAGAGCTCTGTAAGACAGTGAATGAAGCTAAGAGTAAGATTTAGCAAACTAGAGCACAAGACACCCAGTTAAATTTGAAGNTTAGACAAATTGCAAATGATANTCAATGTAAGTATAGCCTNTACAATGTTTGGGACATACTTATACTTAAAAAGTATTTATAACTGACTCCAAGTTCAAATTTTTCTGAATGGATCGAATTTTCTCTTGCCATGCTAAGATGTGGATTTTTGGCAGTTCAGACACCAGAAGAGTGCCGGGTGGATGGGGTATTTGATCTCAGACCCCTTCAGGATCTCTCAACAGGCAGCTAAGATTGCTTTACCTTCAAGAGGNTGACTTCTCTTTCTTCCTCTCTCCTTTCTGTGGTGGTATGATATAATCTATCTCATAGAGAAGGAAAATCAACTAGAAAGTAGCCCCAAATGTGCTGCTTCTGTGTCCTTTGAAGGAGTGACCTTACCATGAAAGAATGTGTTCTGTTTCTTCAGTGCTCTGAAGAAACTGGCNCCTCTGTCCCTGTTCCATGCTTCCCACTTACTGATTTCCAGTTGAGCCCTTCAGCATACATGGACTGAATACCTATGCCTTCCCTGACTCTCTGTGCTGAGATTCTAACCCCCAGGGTGATGGTGTTGGGAGGCCATGTTTAGGGAAGTAGTTGGGTTAGGAGGATGGAGTTCTCATGAACAGGATTATTGTCTCATAGAACTGACCCCAGAGGNCTTTCTTTCCCCACCACATCTAAGTACAACAAAGAGTCATCAGTTTGCATCCTCGAAGAAGATGCAAACAGGATACCAATTGTGCTGGAACCTCAATCTTGAACTCTCAGCCTCTAGACCTAGAAATCATTGCCTGGTGCTTACAAACCAGCTGTCCATGGTACTTCAATATGGCAGACTGAGGAGACTCAGATGAGGCTTGAGGAGTGTGTCCTATACTCTGACTCACTTTCCAGTGTACAAGGGGAGGGTGCTGTCTCTTATACACATCTAGATGTGTATAAGAGACAGGTCCTATACTCTGACTCACTTTCCAGTGTACAAGGGGAGGGTGAGTGGTGTGGTTCAAGATGTACATGTGTGTGAGTGCATATCACAGTCATCAGAAGCATAGGCTCTGAGGGAAAATTGTGTAGATTAGCATGAGTGTGAATTTTGGCTTCAATATGAAGTAACCACATGGCTTTGAGTAAGTTATTTACATTAGTTTCTTTACCTGAAAAGATGAGCAGGTGATAACATCTACCTCCTAGAGTGATGGCAAAGACATAATACTGATAAAACACTCAGAGATGTTCATAATATTGAATAAGCACTTCATATTAGCTTTTATTATCATTTCAAAAATTTATAATTATTACTAAATTAGAGGGCACTTAAATAATGAGACTGATTTTTATTTTTTTAATTAAGAAAAATTTTTAATTCATTTTACATACNAATCAAATATCTCCCTCTTCCCTCCTCCTGCTCCTCCAGCCTCCCCCTCCCAAACCACCCCCCATTCCCTCCTACAAGAAGGTAAGGCCTCCCATGGGGAGCTACATTTAGTAGAGGCAAGTCCAAGCCCCTCCCCCTGCTTCAAGGCTGTGTGAGGTGTCCCATCATAGATAGTGGGCTCCAAAAAGCCTGCTCATGCACCAGGGATGGATCNTGATNCTACTGCCAGGGGGCCCCCTTAGCAGATCAAGCTACANAACTGTNTCACCATGCAGANGGTCTAGTCCAGTCCCATGCAGGCTCCACAGCTGTTGATCCAAATTTCATGAGTTCCCACTAGTTGGTTTGGTCATCTCTGCAGGTTTCCCCATTATGATCTTGATGCCCCTTGCTCATAGAATCTCTCTTCTCTCTCTTCAACTGGACTCTTGGAGCTCAGCTTGGTGTTTGACTGTGGACCTCTGCATCTGCTTCCATCAGTTACTGAAGAAAGGCTCTATGATGACAGTTAGGGTATTCAC
>LZPO01007988.1:469888-484550 GCA_001675575.1 Neotoma lepida | reverse complement strand
GGAGGATCAGGAGTATAAAGCCTCAGCTAAATAGCAAGCTTGAGCCCAACCTGGCATTTTGAGACCTTGTCTCAGATAATAAATGTGGTGGTGGTGGTGGTGGTGTGATGATGATGGTGATGATGATGGCTGAGGGGATGGGTTCATGGGTTAGGCACTTGCCTTATAAGTGTGAGCACCAGAGTTCATGTCCCCAGGACTCACATAAACCAGGATACAGTGGGTACATCTATAGCAATCCTAGGGTGATGTATGAGGCAGAGACAGGAGAATCTCTGGAAGCTCAGGGGTCAGCTGGCCTGACATATGCGCAGTGAACAACAGACTGTCTGAAAGGGAAGGATAAGGACAGACACCCAAGGTTGACCTCTGACCTACACACACACTATTTTTCACATGGATCCCTGTCAACCCTCCTACCCACGAAGGCCCATGTGTTGAAGGCTTGGTCCCCAGCCCACCATGCTATTACAAAACGGTGGAGCCTGCAAGAGGTGGAGCCTAGTGAAAGGAATTGAGGTGGNTAGAGTATACTCTTGAAGAAAATGTTAGGATGCTGGCCCCTTCTCCTCTGTCTTTGCATCCTGGGTATCATGAAGTCAGCATGCCTCTTCCACCAGGCATTCCTGCCTGGATGTACTGTTCCATCACAAGGCCAAGCACTCATGGACTGAAACCTCAGACACCGATTCGTTAGGGCAAACGAAACCTTTCTTACTTTTAAGTTGTCTCGGTCACTTTGTCACAGTGATGGATAACTTAGGGGCTCTCATGTCCAGAGAAAATTCAGGAAGCCCGCACCACACAGTGAATCAGCCATTCAGTAAGAGAGCAGGACACCAAGGCCAAATTCTGGCATGACTCAAAAAGAAAGAGAAAGGCCTTCACCCAGGGGGCAATTGACTGAGTTTCCAGAAGCCTTTTTCCAGGTTGTGAGGGTTGTTTCTGCACCTTCCCTCTAGTGTGTGCTGATTTGTTTACAGTCCTCATTGTTTCATGCTTATAGGTATAGCTCACTATTCCCGGTCTTCGTCTCTATGTGATACCCTCCCTGCACGTACATCTGCTCCANTTTTCCCCTGGCAAGGACACTCAGTCAGAATTACATTGGGAGCTTATGTTATTCACGTGACCGTATCCCAGTCTAACTAGTAACATTTTCAACAACTTTATTTTGAAATCGGGTCACATTCAGAGATCCTGGGGAGTGGGAATTTTGGTGAACTTGGACTCAGCCCATAACAGCTGCGAATGAAATGAAGGCTGGTGGCTCTCCACAGAGCGCCAGGTTTCTGCTGTCCTGAGGCAGTTCTTAGGGATTTATAAGTAAATCATCACGGGCTTTAAAATATCATCATGTCAAGTGGAGCTGAGGCCTGTTGACAACTCATTACAGGACTTTGGGTAGTTTTAAGGAGACAAAGAAAGCCAGGGCTTGAAGTATTCCTATGATTGGCACACCCTTTCTGAGTCTCAGCCCTAAAGCAAGATGAGCCCTTTCCCCTAAAAGCATATGTCTGCTGGCTAGAGGGCTCTCTCTTAAGGGCAAGCTGCCTGAGAGAAAGAGCAGGTGACAGTTGGAGCCCAAGCTGGAGCACCCCAGAAGCTCAGATGCAAATGGCACCCAAATTCAGTGCCTATTCACTCAAGTCTGGGCATCTAGCTTTGCCCATCAAATAGCTGACTGTTAGGCCTTTTGTTTGCTCATTGTACTTGTTTGTTTTCAAGACAGAATCTCACTATGTAGCCAAAGCTGGCCTCGAACTGGCAGCGGCTCTTCTTCCTCACCCTCCCAAATACTGGGATCAAAAGCATGAACCACCCCATCTGGCTAGCTTACAGTTTTTAAATAAAATCCAGGTTTTCCTCCTTGGAAAATGAGTGACATCTCCTTGTTAAAAAGAGAAACATGTTGTCCTCATTCATTTTTATCCCCATAAGGTATATATCTGTTGTGGCCAGACAGAGGAAGAGGGAAACATATTTGGACTCAAGGTACAGGCTCCTTCTTCCTCCAAAAATACAGTGTCAAGTAAAAGACACTGTGATGCATGGTGTAGATGAGATAGCTGGAGGTCTGAGTCTCACAAAGATAGACGGGCAGCCATGAAAGATGCCAGAGTTCTTCCCTGGGCATTTGTAATTCAGAGTCAGGCCTTCCCTAAATAGTTCCTTCATGGTGCTGCATTTTTGTGGGGTATATTAGAATTTACACCCTGCTTCTGTGATTTGCCAGGCTTGATNCGGATAGCTCAAAAGCTCCCCCTTTACTTGCAGTCTCCATTACCTTCCCAATCTCCGAAGCCATAAAAAATGAGCTTTTCTGAGCTCCTCATTAATTTTTCACTCCTCTCACTGCGGGAGACACAGATATGCAGCACCAGGCTCGCAGGCCAAAGAATACTTGGCAAGCCACCGCTACATCCAGCAATAAACTTCAGAGACATCCCTCTGGGGATTTTGACAGGTAAGATGGTNAGTCCCTGTAGGCACTCTAATTATGAAGTTCCCGTGAGACCTTAGGAAAACTTATATGGTGTCCCCGCACCAGCTATGAAGTGAGTTGGGTTTTTTGTTTTTGTTTTTGTTTTTTGTTTTTAAATTGGATGTTAACTTAAGAATAGCAGTGTCAACCCAGCAGGGCATGGCACACACCTTTAATCCCAGCACTCGGGAGGCAGAGACAGGGGGACTGGGGATCGCTTATAAGTTCATGGCCAGCCTGGTCTACATAGTGAGCTCAAGGCCAGCCTGGTCTACATAGTGAGCTCAAGGCCAGCCTGGTCTACACAGTGAGTTCAAGGCCNGCCAGAGCTATGTAAATAGGAGACTCTGTCTCAGAAAACATAAACAAATAAAATCTTAAAAAAAAAATAACAGTATGATACTGAATTATGCAACATGGGACCTGTGGGTGTGACTCAGTTGACAGGGTGTTTGCCAGCATGCTTAAAGCCCTGAGTTCAATTCCCAGCCCTGTAGAAAGCTAGATGTGTGGTAAATCCCAGCACTTTGGAGATGACAGGAGAAAGATCAGAAATCTGGTGTTATTGTCAGCTGAATAACAAGTTCAAAGCCAGCCAGAACTACATAAAACACTGTTTCAAAAAGGAAATCTGTCACATGGAGATCTTAAATCAGCCCTTTGTCCAGCTTGACCTTGGATGCAGTCTTCCAACCTTGGATACTGTTTTCTGACCTTGGATGCTGTCTTCTGACCTTGGATGCTGTCTTCTGACCTTGGATGCTGTCTTCTGACCTTGGGTGCTGTCTTCTGACCTTGTGTGCGTCTTCTGACCTTGGGTGCTGCCTTCTGACCTTGGGTGCTGCCTTCTGACCTTGGATGCTGTATCTCTTGACCTTGGAGGATGTATCTTTTTCTGACCTTGGATGCTGTTCTGACCTGGGATGATGTAGCCTCTGCTTTTCACCTGACCCAGCCATCCCACCCAAACTTCATTCCCCATTTAGAAGATTCGACCAAGTTTTTTTAGGGACCTTTAAGACAGATACTTCAAAGTACTGTAATCTGGCGTTTTAGGACAGGGTATTATAGACACATCTGTAAGGAGGCTGGAGTCTCGGGCATCATGAATTTCTTAGCCCAATCAGAGGCTTCTCCTGTTTAATTGGAAGTGAGCTGTGTACAGGGTCAGAATGGAAAAGGTCTAAGGAAATCAGTGCTGCACTGAGTTTCTTTCTGCAGTCTTATAAAATGGGATCATCTTCTTAGTGAAGAGTCTTCTAAGAACCAGAGACTTAAATACTCAGTGAACTAAACTGGAGGAAAACTGGCTCCCTCCTTGAGACCACCTGTGTCTCTATCTAGAAGTAATTATCTCAGGATGACCTCTTGAGACCAAGAGAATGCTGTCTCTCACAGGAAATTAGGAGCCTAAAAAGTTGTCCCAGTGGGTGAAACACTTGTTTTATTTTTCCATTTCTGTGGGTACATGACAAGGATGGCCATCTTGGGATTGTTGTGCCCAGCAACTCTTTGAAATTCTCCATTCTATGATGCATTGGTTATCAGTCATGAGGATTCAAGTTCAGATTCTTACCACTCAACATAAAAGCCAGATGTGACCATGTACACCTGTAATCCGGCACTGGAAGGTGGACTTGCTAGCTGGCCAACCTAGCTGAATCAATGAGTTCCAGCTCAGGGTTTATTGAGAGACTCTGTCTCAGAAAAAAAGGGAGGTGGAGAAAACACCTGACACTAACTGGTCTCTAGCCTCTACCCATGCTTATACAGGTGCACTCCCATGCACATGCACTCACACATACACGCCCCCACACATGAGTGCACACACACACGCGCATGTACACTCTAAATATGACTTAAAATTTGTAAAAAAAAAAAAATCAATAGGTATTAGGTAGTGAGTAGCTGACTGGCGGAGCTTCCCCTCACCTGAAGTTTACATCCTCCTTGGTTGAAACTTTTTATGAAAGAATGCTTCTAATAGCTTGCTGCCATAACTAATAGCAAACCAAAAGAGTCTTAGACTGAGCTGAAAAAATAACATTTTAAGGAAAATGTAGCAGGCACCTGGAATACAGTTTGTTAGATCAACATTAAATGAGAAGATGTGGATAGCCAATATATCATAGAATTTAAAAGAGAATTTTAAAAAGTTCCTGGACACAACAATCCCAAGACTGCCACCCTTGTCATGTACCCACAGAACTGGAAAACTGAAACAATGGGTTAAAGCAGCAATNACTCCGAGCAGAGCTCTGCTTGCATTTGAAGTCCNTGGGGAAACCCTATTGCACTTCTGGAACCAGATTTTACTTGCAGATGAACTGATGAATGCCCTTGGAGCCTGCTTGCTTCCCTCATGCATGAAGTGAAGAGTTCAGAATAGATGGTCTCAGAGGCTTCTGCCAGCTATAATATTCTTTGGTTTTTCTAAGAGCGCATTTAGGGGAAACATGTCAAGTTTTATTAAGTGCTTTTTTAGTTGCATTCAAATATGGTAACAGAAAAAAATGACTGAAATAATATTAACCTTCTGTTATCAAACTATTCCCTTGTCCAACTCCCCAATGCCTGATTCTGATTCTGTTGGAAAGTACTGAAAATTCTAGCCAAAGGCTTATTTAAATAAATGTGGACGTGTGGCTTGTCCCTTTAAACTAAGGGCTATAGCAGCAGAGGCTGGAGAGGTGGCTCACTGTGCAAACATGAAGACCTGAGTTCAGGTCCCCAGCACCCATGCAGAAAGTCAGGCAGTGGCATTTGCCTGCCACCCCAGCACTGGGCAGAGTAGAGAGCACACCTCTGTGTGTGCCCACACATGCACACATGCATGCTCAAACATGTTATAGCAGTAGGCTATGCTAGCAGGAGCAGAAGAAAACTAACAAATGATGGCCCCTCTCCGGCACTGCTGGTTTCTTTCCTCAATTAACAGCTCACAGAGAAATCATTCTTGCCACGCTTCCTTTGCAGAACAGACTTCTCTACGTAATGGAAAAGCGCAGTCAGGAGCCTTGCAGGGTATGCAGCTCTAAGCGCAGTCTTCTGGAAATCCCCCCCGATGCCCCTCTCCAACCCTGCAGTATTTTATGTCCTACCTCTGGTCCTCACAGCTCCTTCCTCCTTTTTCCTCTGTATTTACCAGTATCTATTCCTGTTGTTGTGTTTTCCTTCTCTTTCACCACTGGGTCACCAACAACAGACCCGATCTAACACAGAAGCCCAGTGCACAGGTACCTGGTCACCATTTCACAGGAAGAGACTTGATTCTCCTGTACTCTCTGACTTCTTGACATTATCTCTACCCAAGCGGCTTTGTCCTTTTGATATGTCTCCATTGGCCCTGTGTCTCTTAAACCCACTGACCCATCTCTCTAACCCCCACTATTAAAGGGACAAGCCATACTTCCATACCTGTTTAAATAATCTTTGCGGTAGCATTTTAAGTACTTTCAAATAGAANCAGAAGCAGTCACTGAGGAGTTGGACAAAGGGATAGTTTGCTAACAGGGAAAGTTAACATCATTTCTGTCATTTTGCTGTCACCGTTCTTGTCCTGCCTGGCTTGATTATGTGGCTACTCTGCATCAGACACGTCACTTTACCTGGTTCCTCTTTAACATGTTCCTTTCTTTCTGGAAAAAAGTCCTTCCTCACGCTCTCCAGAGTCCTCACCAAAGCTCTATAAACGTAAGTCAGATAATGTCTGTCAGTCTGTCCTGATCTCTCTCTCCCCACCTTTGATTCTGATCTGACTGTAGAAGCATCCCTTCTGCAGTCCACTTCACACTCAATGACTCTTCTCTATAGGAAAACCAGGAACCCAGCTCAGTGCACGGTATCACTTTCCTCCACTCAAGAATAGGGATGCCATGGTATCCAGCTGTGCTGCAGTTTTATATCAACTTGACACAGGCTAGAGTTGTCTGAAAGAAGTGAACCGCAATTGAGAAAATGCCTCCATAAGATCTGGTTGTAGGACATTTTCTTAATTAATGATCGATGGAGGAAGGCCCATCCCATTGTGGATGGTGCCATCCCTGGGTGGGTGGTCCTGGGTTCTATAAGAAAGCAGGCTGAACAAGCCATGGGGAACAAGCCAGTAAGCAGCATCTCTTCATGGCCTNTGCATCAGCTCCTGTTTCTAAGTTCCTGCCCTGTTTGAGTTCCTGTCCTGATTTCCTCCAATCATGAACAGTGATGTGGAAGTGTAAGTCAAATAAACCCTTTCCTCTCCAGTTTGCTTTTGGTCATGGTGTTTCATCACAGCAATAGTAACCCCTAACTAAGACACCANCTTTGTGTCCTCGGAGCCTAAGAGATTCTTACAAAAAGAGGGTGCTGGTTATATTTTGAAATGGTCTATGCAAAGCTTCAAAGAGCCAGAAAACNGAAATTTGCTTTCAATTTCAAAGAACTGGTTGGAGGGCCTACTTCATCTCCTCTTTCTCCATTACCTTCTACACCACTTTGTGTATAAAGGGATCCTGTGAGGGCAAATATGGTCCCTTCTCATTAGCTCTTGATGATTCTTTCTTCTCCCTCTATGGGCCCATCACAGGTGTGAACACCTTTCTGCTCAACTGCTCAAGCTCCATCCTCTGGAATACCATCCCAACNGGGAATCAGGGGTCCCAGGTACCCAGAATGTAGTTTCAAAGGGGATGCAGACTTCAGGTGGGTACACAATTGNTTCACACACTTCATCCCAGAGCTGCAGGGAAGTGACCACAGGAACTCAGCTTACTTGGGTCCAACTGTACATCTGGGAATGAGTGAACTTGTTGCCTGAGAAATTCTGACTTGCTTTCCTTTCATCTCTCACTTTGGAGTGAAGTTGAAGTTGTGAGTGGTTGAAATCACACAGGAGTGGGCTTTGCCCTCTTTCCTTCTCATTTCATTGTGTCATAGTTTCTATTTTAACCAAGAGTGGGGAAAGATGAGGAGAAGATGGAAATGTAGAGAGGAGAGAAGGAGAAAGGAAAAGAAGGGGAAGGGGAAAAAATAAGAAAAAAATGTGTATTCTGGAATGCATAAGATAGCCTGACCCTCCTGTGACATTCCCACTCAGGACAAGGCAAGCTAATAAATGAATAGCCATAGCAGAAGATCATCCACAGATTTAAGTGACTGGAGAACTGAAGTGAAGAATGGGGAAGGACATGAGCTTGAACGTAGTGCCGTACTTGATGCTCATTCTTAATTCAAGTGGATTGTTTTGAAGTTTTCTGGTAGAACAAAGGCTGAGGAAGCCCATTAGGGAACCTATCAAGAGGCAGAACTGAGCTTTGATCCACAGTCTTTACCTCACTTCATGTTCTGAGAGTCAGTTCACATGAGTATGAGCAAGCAGGTGCCTAGGAACAGTTGAGACTTCTGACACAGAAGGTAGCAGGGGAGTCCTTTGATCTGCGTGCCATTTCTTCTCACTGTGGACTTGCTGCTCGGTGTGTTGAAAGGACCTCAGCTGAGGAGTGACACCACCTCCCCTCGCCGTGTGATTTTGTTTAAACCTCATGCTCTCGAATGATCATTTCGGAGTCTTCANACCACTTCGTAGCCAATGTGTTCAGAAGTTCCAGCCCACAATCAGATTTGATCTCCCCATCCTGCTCTTTTTGCTAACATACTTCATTGGATGGAAATCAAATTGGTAAATGTTGTTGGACCTTTCTGTCTGAATNGCCAGCTCCCCAGTAATGACACAGAGACTTATTATTAATTATAAATGCTCAGCCATCGCTTGTTACTAACTAGCTCCTACAACTGAAATTAACCCGTTTCTATTAATCTACACATTGCTACATGGCTCGTGGCTTCTGTCCTGCAGCATGTCTTGCCCCTTCTTTGTCTCCTGGCAGCTCCACCTTTCATCTTCCCAGTGTCCTCTGTAGCTGACTGTCCCACCTATAATCTCCTGCCTAGCTAATGGTCATTTAGCTTTTTATTAAACCAGTAAGAAGGTGCCTTGGCAAAGACATCTCACAGTGCACAAAAAGATTATTCCACAACAGATAAGCAAAGAGTATGAATTGGGTCATTTTCTCCACTTCTTGTTATTAATTTTGATATCCTAGGACCCAAGCAAGCAGTTGGCTTATTCACATGACTCTCTGAAGGCAAAAGGGCAATTCATCTTCCCTTAGAGATTTAATGTAGATCCTTCGAGGTCATTGGCTAATTGGAAATAGCCCTGAGGGGGCACAGCTTGACAGGGAGGGCTTCCTGCACTTGCATCTTTTAACTTTTTAAACAGGGAGATGTATTTAGGAAGCTTCTGGGGGAAGCAGATTGAATCTTGGTGACAGTGGGTACAGTTTTAGAGTATTCATTGAATTTGAGAGGCTTTCTAAAGAGCTGTGACTGCATGGCAGGGAGAACAGTGCAACTCAACTAGAGTTAAAGAATTGCNCCAGGGTGGTAGCCCCAACACACGAGACATGAAGGCAGAGGATCAGGAGTACAAGGCCATCTTTCCTTGTCTACACAGTGAGTTTAAAAGCCATTCTGGGATACCTGAGACCCTATCTTAAAAACAAAAACAAACAACAAAACATGGACTAGACAGATGGCTGCATTGGTGGAGTGCTTACCACACAAGCATGAGGACCTGCGTTCAATCCCCAGAACCCATGTTTATTTGTTTAAGAAAAGAAGGAGCTAAGCATGGTGGTGTACACTTGTAATCCCAGCCCTTGGCAGACATGACAAGCAGATCCCTGAGGCCAGCTCAACTGAATCAGTGAGCTCCAGGTTCATGAAAGACCCTGCCTCAAGAAAAACAAGGTGGATAGCAACAGAGGAAGACATCCAAAGTTAATAACCGGTACAGACAGATATAAATGTTCACACAAGTGAATCGCATTTACACATGTGAACACACACACACACACAAACATATGCACAAGTGNAGGCATGCACACATGCATGCACTCAGAATTGAAACTTGTGAAGAAACTCTNGCAGCCTTTGTTCTTCTACTTGCTTTTTAAACATTCCTATTTTAGAATTCAGTCAGTGTTGCAACTAATTGGTTTGTGAAACATGGATTTTCCAAGCATTATTTTTAGGAAGGATCCTTGTATACAGCGGTGCTGGGGGAAAAATAACAGGAAAAAGGTAGGATCTATTTATGAGTTGGTTTGGGGAGGCATGTGATTCCTCCCTGATACCAGCCAAGACCTCTGAGGTGTCACAAGGTCTTCTATTCCACCTGTGCACGATAGGGAACAGGAAAAGAGTGGTGTGAAATGAAGGTTACTGAAGGCTTTCTTCTTTTGTTTTGTTAGTTGGTGATGGAAGTTGANGCTGAGGCTATGTTCATACTTAGCACAGTCTACCACTGGGCTGCACCCCCACCCCTGGCCATTAAAAGTCTTCATGCATAGAGAATGAATCTGTTGTTGAAAAGAAGAAAGACAAGATTTAGGTCCCTTTTACTATGAACATAATTAGAAAAGAAGCGATTAGAACCTGAGTTTTCTGTAAGTGTAAATTTGGATAGATCAAGCATAACACCTTATTCCAGAACAAAATTAACTCTTTATAACCCACCGAGTTCTGCTTTGTCAGTGTGAATTCCTGTGAGGCTCTGGTACCCTTGCTGGGAAGACTGCCTCGTAATTTCCACGTGGTCTCCAGCATCTCTATACTTTCTGTGGAAAATGAGAAGCATTATGCCTATTAAAGATGAATTTGTTTCTAAGAAAACACCATCTATGTTAATTCATATTAATCCGTGTCTGGGCCCCCTTAGCCTCTCCCTGAGGCCAGCCTGCATCTATCCTGCAGTTCCACTGGCAGCATTACAAAGGATGATTGTCCTCTAAAGTCATTCATTGGGGGTAATTATTTTTACTTCTGTGTACCACAATGAGTTATTTGTGCAGCATTCTGGGGCTTTTATTTTCTGTTTTATTAGAGCAAAGAAAAAGTTACTGGGCTTTTGAGCCTTACAAAATCATTTAGCTTTATACAAGGAAGCGGACTCAAAAGCACAGGCATGCCCCTGCCCTGGATAGACGCCCAGAACTGTTCCTGAATGGTTAATATCCAGACCTCATTCAGGCATGGCAGATGGCCTTACTGTAAACCCAAAGGTATCTGTAGGGCCTAGAGCCTGCTCTGGCTGCCCTGTGTTTCTTGGGAGTGTTCCATTTCCCACTGTTGCCAAAACTTCCTTCAGTATTCCCATCCCCCCAACACCCTCGCAAGCCATCCTGGCATCCATAGGATTTCATCCTATGAACCTAACTCAGCCCCTAGCAGCCCCTAGGCAGAAATGCCCCCAACTTTCCACTGTCCAGTCCACTGGTTCTCTGTAGCAGTTATCGTGTTGGAAAGGAAGATGGGTCCTTCTAAAGAGCAGTCTGAGTGCTATTGTCTCCATTCCAACCCCCACTTCATGGTCCCATCCTCCTGCATCTCAGGTCTCATCCCTGCATCTTTTCNCATCTATTCTCTCTACATCAGCCTTCCTATTGTCCCTCCCATCTGAGAAAGCCCACCCTTGCCTTCCATTCTCCTTCAGCTGTCATGGTTTGTATCTCAGGGCTGTACTTTCCAAGATGCTCGCTGCTTTGCCAAGGCTTCCCCCTTAGGGCCCCATGCCCTCTGTGTTGTTATATCACAATTTTTGTCACCATTAACATCGTGATGACATTGGCCAAGTGCCCCCATTCCCTTCTCCTTCTCAGTGTCTTCCTCTGCTGATGCTGTTCACGGCTTTCCCTTCTCTCTCTGGCCGTTCCTCCACCTGTTAAGGGACTCTGTAGGCTTTGTCTTGGGCCCATCCCTTCTGGACTCCCTCTCTAGAGGACTCCCATCATACATCTGGCTTCAAGTGTCATCTGCCTGCTGACAGTATTTGCATTTCCCTTCCCACCCACATTCCTTTCCAAGTGTTGGGTTCATGCTAGCTGTCTCTGCTTCATCTCAGAAGTTCAAGTGCAGTATGGCAAGACCCAAATTCCTCATGTACCCCTTACATAAAATCCTTCCTTTGTGTCCCTTCCCTTCATAAGTAGCTTTTCATCTACTTTTACCAAAGGGACGGAAACAAACTGATTGCAAACACCTGCATGTCTACCACCTTTACCTGTCAGTTTCTAAATTCTGTTTTAATTTAATTATTTATGGAGTGCCTTCGGTCTCCTATAGTTCCTGTGGCATCTTCCTAAGCCAACCACTAAGACCTCTTGTCTGGGCCATCCCAATAACCTCCTTCTATTGCCTTCCTCTATCTTCTTGGGCAACCTTTGATTAAGTGTAATCCCTGTATCCATGGTGATGGGTCAATCGGAAAACCATAGTCATTTCCATACCATGCATTTATGTAGGCACAAACTCACCAAGTGCTCCTCTTGGCTACGCGTAAGCTGATTCTGTCTACCAGCTTTTAACCATACCTGCCCTTCATTGATCAGCCGCTCTAGCCATGTGATGCCCTGCATGCTCGTTCTCACTCCACAGCCTCTGCACAGCACCTCCCAGTCTTCACCTGGATGCATTAACCGACCCCCTTGTTCTCCGCACCATACTCACTGTGCCCCTTTGTTTCCCAAGAACTTTCCTCAGTAGAGAGCAACATGTCTCTTCTTCTGGTGATTTAGTGCTGGTCACATGAATGTTGGTCTTTTTGTTCTACATGAGAAAATGAGCAGCACACACAGGGCTACATCACAAATTCTTTCTCCATGTCCAGAGAAAAAGCATGTAGGCAAGATTTTGAGCCCTGAGCTAAAGCAGACACATTGTCCATGAAACGCCACTTTTACTTGAAAGAAGACTGAGCAACAAACTGTGGTTCCTCACACTTGAGCATTGATCCCTTTTCCTCTCTGTTGCTGTGATAAAACACAAAGGTCAACATCCATCATTGAAGGAAGTCAGGACAGGAACTTGAAGCAAAAACCAGAGAGGGATGTTGTTTGGTGACTTGCTCACTTGCAGATTCACACTCAGCTAGCTTTCTTATTTAGCCAAAGACCACCTGCCTAGGGACGCTGCCACTTGTAGTTAGCAATGAAGACAGTCCTCCACAGACATTTCCATAGATCAGTCTGACCTGGTCAGTCCCTCAACTGAGATTTCTCTTCTCTGATGACTGGAGCTCATGTCAAGGAAACAGTTAAAGCTAACTGGGATAGTTACTGAGTAGAGATTTTCTCTAAAGCGAAAGCAGTAGAGCCTGTAACTTTAAGTCAGTGGTAGGATTTACTGCCAATAGTAAAAATAGAGCTTCTAGGCAAACATTAGAATTGTAAAATTTGTATCCGCCCCCAGCAGGCTGGCTCTGTCTCAATACCCATACTTGTCTAAGGTATCAGTAGGGGAGTAAAGAAGTTTTTGATGCTGCAAAATGAAATGCATCAACACTTGAAAGATCTGTGAAACACAGTGAACTAATATTCTCCAAGTGATTAATTTATAATATCATAAAATTCTTCATGTAAAAACACCTATTCCATATGAGAGACAGACCAACATGGTCTAGTGTATCAAACTATGACGAATTCATTCATCCAGTTTCAGATTTCACCTTACAAGTGGCCTTATGAACCTAGCACTTCTATAGTTTGGGATGGTATACAGAAGATCCAGTCATCTAAAGGGACTATTAAAATGTTGCTCCCTTTGACAACTGTGTTGTACTTAACTGAACTGTGTACCTCAATAGACTGAGCCTGAAGGTAGAGAGCTAGGACTGAACAAGGCTTGCTTTCCCACTGCACACTGTGACACTTACTAAAACAATGAATTTTGCAAAAGAGAGTTGATTAATGAGGAGAAGGAAGGCCCCAAGTCTCAAACTTCTCTCTCCGTGGAGAGGATTTTAGAGTTTGTAGAGTTAAGAAGTATAGTCTAAAGTATGAAGAAAGTGATTGGAGGTAAGAAAAAGCCATCATTGGCCCATACATGCATAATCACACTTCATGACTTCATAGGCGAAGTGTAGGGAAAATGGTGGTATTAGGGAAAAAGAATGTCACCCATCAGACACCATCACATACGCAAATGAGTGGTTGGTTAGTGGCTTCAGTTCAGTTGTGATAAAAGCTACCTCCAATTTCCTACCAAACCACTTGGGCAACTTTTATTATCATATGGTCCATAGGTCAGTTGTTCATGTATATCAGATAATGGGAATGTACCACTCGGGGACATGGCCTCTAAAATTTACTTCAAGGCAAGTGACCAAGAGCAAATGAAACTGGAGGATTTACTCAAGCTTTCCCTCTGTTTCAAAGAGACTCTGCAAAAAATAGAGACACCAATGCTGCTCTTCCTGCTTTGGGGGGAGGAAAACACTGGCTTTTGCTTTTAATCAAGTGTGTGTGTGTGTTTGTGTGTGTGTGTGTGTGTGTGTGTGTGTGTGTGTGTGTGTGTATGTGTGTTTGTGTGGGGAAACAGTGGGACAGCTGAGAAAATAGGTGAATCTTTACTTAGGGAACTCAGGGTGTGGTCAGGTTGAGGTGGATGTAGCAGTAAGAACAGTGTCCTGTGTGTTTGCAGTGCCCCACAGCTGGTTCAAGTAGCCATAGTCTAGCCATGCAGAAATCTAAGAACCATATCCTGTGTTCGGATGGCAAAAGTNTGGGGCCGGAGTTTGAAGAGGCAGGAGAGAACAAGATAGAAAAGATGTCTGAAGAAATCAGAGAAAGAAGAAACTTAGCACTCGCAATTAGAATGTTGGTCTCAAACTCATCTCTATGGCTCAGTGGTGCTACTGAGCTGTGAACCTGGTGGAGACCTACCCTGCCATGGAGGATTCTCTTTGGGTAAAGTCAGGTACTTATTATAATGCTGAATTTCCTAGGATGGTCTTGCTGCCTGCAGGTTAATATCACTAAGTTTCAAACAGATCTTGCTAGCTATCCAGTATTCCAGCAGGTGCCTGCAAAGGTCTTCCCCACCAGCTAATAGATACTTGTCAAAATTTACCTTAAATATTGTTAGAAAAGGGACCCACAAGGCCTCTCCTGCCAAAGATCTATAGGTGGTTTTAACTAATGGTCTCTGGGAGAAGGGAGAGACATTTTCTTTAGTGGTGTAACCCCTAGTTAGTTGCCCACACCCCAATAAATCACGCCTTGAATGTGCTCCTGTAAGCAACCCTATGAAACTCATTGGATCTCTCTCTCTCTCTCTCCCTCTCTCTCTCTCTCTCTCTCT
>LZPO01007988.1:452773-469099 GCA_001675575.1 Neotoma lepida | reverse complement strand
CTGCCCATTCATCTCCTTCCCCTCCTACTGGGACATTGGCAAGTGACCCTCTACTTGTCTTCTTTCTGTGTCTGACCCATTGGGTTTGATTGGAGTTGTTGCCTGAGCAAGTGTGGGAGGTCATTTATTGGTGCAAAGGCGACTCACCAGTGGCTACTCCACTGAAGAGAATGACCCTTCCTACTCCAACAACCATTAAGTGCCAATAATTTCTCAGTGAGCAGTGGGAGTCCCAAAGGACCCTCTCCCATCCATGATGAAATGTTAACAGGCACAATTTTGTGCAGATAAGTACAACTGCAGTAAGTTCATGAGTACAATGTCCATGTTATGTCCAGAGACACCTCTTTTTCTGCATTATCTCTGCATCCTCTGGCTTTTATACTCTTCTCTGAGCCTTTCAGGAATTATATAGCTACCCCATTTAGAGCTGTGCACCCTGCCATCACTTAACGCTTTGGCCAGTTATGGGTTTCCGAATTAAACACTACTCACTGCAATAGAGAACTTCTCTGATGAAGGCTGGGTGCAGCATTAATCTATGGATAAGAATATAAGTACTTAGAAGGAAGTTTTTAACCTGACCATTTTACAACAACAACAACAACAAAATAGTAGAGTTCCCCATAGGGCCTATAGCCTCCCCAGTCACAGGCTCTTGACCAGGTTTATAGAACTAGACATGAGTTCCCTTCTGTGGATCAGGCCTTAACACCACCTAGAAAGCAGTGGGTTACTCCCATAACAGTTATGCCATTATTGCACTAAAAGGTACATCTTGCTCCTGGGTCATTGTTCATAGTGCCAGGAGGTGCTATGCAGGCTGCTGCAGGAGAAAAATTATTGATAGTTTTACCCATCTGCTTACTGGCTTGCTCTTTGATTCTCAGCTTACCTTGTTTTTATTTATTTATTTATTTGTTAATTATTAATTTTAATAGAGCCCAGGACTACCTGCCTAGGGAACAGTGCTGCTCACAGTGATCTGGTCTGTCCTATATCAACTAGCAATAAAGAAAATGCCTCACAGACATGCTCATAGGCAAATCTGATCTGAGAAGTTCTTCAGTTAAGGGTCCTTCTTCCCGAGTGACACTAGGTTTGTGTCAAATTGCCTGCAGGAGCTAACAATGACATTTGTTTCTTGATATTAAGTTTTTAAGCTCTTTGTATGGTCTAGACACTAATTCTATGTCAGATGTTTAGCTAGCAAAGAGTTTCTCTCATTCTGTAGGCTGCCTTTTCACACAATGAACTGTTTCCTTGCAGTATAGGTTTTTAATTTCATGAGGTCTCACGTATCAATTGTTGCTGTTTCCTTAGTGACTGGAGTTCTGTTCAGTAAGCAAAATTTGTGTGTCGCAACAGTAGGGCTGAATTAGAAGTGAAAGGCAAGGAAACTGTTCCCATTTAACAGCATAGTCTGCTCACTCATGGCAATTACATTATGAATTATGTGTATTTCTTGTGTCAACATCCCCCTACATACACACACACTTTTTTGGGGGGGGGGGGTTGGAAGCATAGAAGCAAGCCCTTACCAAATCTGTTTTAGGTGCCTGAGGTACACTGTGTGTAAGCTCAAGGATATATGAAACCACCTTGGGAGGAAACAGTTTTCCATGCCTATATCTGCACTTAGCAGGAAAATGATTGTTATTTTAAAGGGCTCACAAAATGTGCAGGTGTGACAATAGTATATACTAGCTTGAAAACTCAGTTAATGTTACAATGGGTATCTATATGCAAATCATGCCTTGTTTTAGTCTCTCTGAAGTGGCAGGCAGACAGACCCCTATTGCTTCATGAATGGTAAGTGGACTTCTTAGCCAGGAAGGCAGCTTGTTGAAGGAGCTCATGACCTCCCTGCTCTGTGGTTAAGGCAATCTGAGCCGGACCATTCTGCCTCCTCGTGCAACTTAGGAGGCTCAGCCTGCCTGGCTCCAATGTGATTAGAATTCATTTTATGATGCTATCAAGATAAAAGAGAATTTTTTTTTACTTATTTCCACCTATTAAAGTTTGTCACAAATATGGCTTGGAATCATTCTAAATAAATTACTTTGGCCTGTTGGAAAAAAAGTGCCATGCTGTTAATTTTATTACTTTCCTGGCAAGCATATTGGTGTGAAGCTGTAGATATAATTGGAGGCATATTATAAATTAGACATGACGGCTGCTAAGCGCAAGATCTATACCAGCTTCAGATACAGAATATCTGAATACTTTCCCAAGGAGAAACAAGAGAGATGCTGACAGGGTGCCAGTGGAGGTTTGTTATTGTGAGAATTTGCAAAGACTTGACAGTACAATGTTTGAATGGCAATTATGCTGCTTTCATAATAAGAAATTATACTAAAAATAACATGTGTTGAGACCCCGTTGGTCCCCTGCCACTCCATACCTGCAAAACTTCTTCTAGTGGACTGCCTTTTCTTTTGAAAATAAACGATACTTTTAAAAGAATATGAAATGTTTACATGGGATAAAAATGTCCCTGTGTTCCAAACTTTAATATTGAACTAATTTTAGACTTGTAAAAATGTGAAAACAGAGCATAGCGTCCTTAGTACTCTGTACCTTGTGTAAAGATAAAATTAGAAAAATTTGGTTTAAAGATATTAATTGGCTTTGTAAAAATTCTAGATGGATGTTTTTAAGAACATTGTATAATGCAGCTCAGTGCCAAGTTCAAACTGCCAGACCTTTCCTTGACCTTGATCTGAGAAAGGAAGAGTTCCATCTTTTCCTCATGATGTCTTAGCCACAAGTTAGATGTAGGTACTGTCTAACAAGAAAATTGCCTTCTATTCCTGGTTTTCTTTTAAAATCATGAGTGGGCATTGAATATTATGAAATTTTTTCATCTTTGACATGATTTCTGATTATTTTTACCTTGTTAATAAAGTGAACTTGCAAGTGAATAAAATTTAATGTTTCATGAAACTTACATTCCTGGGATGAGCATAACTCTGGATTGAACATGCTAATATTTGTAAGATTTTCTTGTTTATGTTTACTAGAGATCTCCACCTGTTGTTTTCCTATAATGACTTTGATTTTAGCAGACTGAAGCCAACATAATAAAATATACCACAAAAGGTTTCTTTCTCCCCTTTTTCTCTAAGTAAGTTTGGATCAAACTAATATTTCTTTTTTAAGTGTAGAATTATACAATATATGCCCNTGGGCCTGAGATTTTCTATGTAAAATGGGTATAGATTTCAAGGTCATTGTCTTATATAGGTATATAGACACAGGAGTTTTCATTTCATTCTTGTCTTACACCAGTTTGATAGTTTATGCCTTCCAAGTACTCTGTCCANGTCATGTAAGTTGTGGGACTTGTTGGCATACAGTTGCTTGCAGTAGTCTCTCACTTGATGTCTGTGGTACCTGTGCAATGTNTCACAACTTTTCTTTGAATACCGACACTGATAACTTTTTAGTTGTCTCTTCTATTCATGATCATCTTCCATAAGAAGTTGTCAGCTTTCAGTGATNTTTTTCTGTGTTGATTCTTTCTTGTTAATTTTCAGTCTTTGTTATTCCCTTCCCTCAACTCACTATGAGTTCAATTTGATTTTGCTTCTTCACTTCCACTAAAATGGGAAACTTATAATGCTGATTTTTCTATAACATAAACATATAAAGTTTAATGATTTCCTTTTCTTTTTTTCCTTGGTTCTGGGGGGGTTGAACACAGGACTTGCATTATCATATTGAGTTTGTGCTCTACCACTGAGCTATACCCCTAAACCCTACCCCTTCAAACTTAATATGTTACATTTCCATTGCTAGTCATTTCCAATTATTTTAAATCCCAGTATGATTTCTCTATAGACCCATTGTTTATATTTACCTTAACTGTTTGATTTTGTAATATATAAATATTTTTATTATAATTTTTTATTAAGAAAATTTTCCCTTCATTCTACACATCAATCAAAGATCCCCCTCTTCCCTCTTCCTCCCAGTCTCTCCCTCCCAGCACACCCTCTTCTTCCCCCCTTCCCTCTCCCACAAGAAGGCAAGGCACATCCGGTAGAGGCAAGTCCAAGCCCCTGCCCCTGCCTCAAGGCTGCATGAGATGTCCCATCATAGGCAGTGGGCATTCATGTACCAGGGATGAGTTCCGATCCCACTGCTAGAGGGCCCTCCAAGCAGATCTAGTTACACTTTATAATAATAAATATTATTTTTATCTTGACTTCTAATTTAATTGTANTCACAGAATATAGCATATACTCTTCTGGCCATTTAAAATCTAATAGGACTTGCTTTACAGCCTCACATGTAAAATAACTCAGTGAACATTTCACACAACCTTGAAAAGAATGTGTATTTTGCAGTTTGGGGTAAAGGATCCTTTAAATGATAGTAAAGTCAACCTCGTTGATAGCATTATTTCTGTGGCTGTGTTGTGATGTTGTCACTTCCAAGCAGTTTATACAAGTTTACCAGTGTGGTTACGGGTTTGTCTCTTTCTTTTTCACATGCTGCTTTTGATGATGTATTTCTGTAGCTGTGTTGTTCAGGGCTGTTGGATAATGTTTTCAGAATTTGCCTCATTGTTGAGGGGTTCTTTATATATGGCACTTTTTTTTTGTCTGATACTAATGTAGCATTTCAGCTTCCTACTATTAGTGTCTCAAAAGCATATATGTAAAGTGATTTTTTGTTTATAGTGGACAACATGTAGTAGCACAAAATAGATCTCTATATTTTAATTAAGATTTCATTTTAAAATGACTGTCAATATGTTTAGGTTTTTATGGACCATTCTTGCTACCTAGTTTCCATTTCTCCCCTTATTCTTTGATCCTTTCCCTCAGTGATGTGTGTTTTGTGTGTGTGTGTGTGTGTGTGTGTGTGTGTGTGTGTGTGTGTGTTCTGTATGGGAGGGTGCACATGGTGTCTTCATGTTGACTCTTAGTTTAGACACATTTAGTGTATTCTTTTAAATGTGCTGAGGTTATTTTTTGTTCATTTTGTTGTCTTTCTTTTTCTGAACAATAGTTAATTCCATAATCTTTCCTGAGCCTATTTTAAGCTATTTTGGGCTGCTCTGTGCTAGTTTTCCCTCTTGGGTAGTTCAACTCTTTAGGGCCTTTAGGGTGTATATAGAATGCTACAGGTCCAGTATGGATAGACTTTGAACTATTCAGCTTCTCCATAGTTGTAAATTATCAGTACCTGTAAATCTCAGCTAAAAACCAGGAGGTTTTTCTGGCACCGTTCCATAGATCTGTCATCTCTACCACTCTGTTTCTATCTTCAGTTGCCTTCAGCCTCCCTCTGAACCTTAGCTCTCATCTCTTCAACACAAGGGGCCTGCAGAGCCCTGCTCAGTGTCCTGTTGCTATACCANGGTCTGGAAAAGTCCGGATAAAAGCTGGGCAGTCAGAGAGCCCACTTCCCTTCCCTCCCCAGAGCACACGATTATTTAAACTGTCTAAAGACTATTTTTTAAGCTTTGTTTTTAAGATTTCTTAGGTTTACAAGCAAAAACCAGGTCTGCTTGATCCACTGATGCTAACACCAGAAATTCTGCCCTTCCNGTAGAAAGGAGGAAGAAGGAACTATGGTTGTTTTTGTTGTGGCTTATCTGTCATTATTATGTTTTCCATGCTGGGGATCAAACTCATGGCCTCATTTATATTAGCTGAGCACGCTGCCACCGATCTATAGTCAGATCTACAGAGTTTTGTATTCTGTTCTGTTTTTCTTTTTTCCTCTTTATATTTGTAAATCTTTTCTACATAATCTTTAGTAATTCTCATTTTAATAACTAGAGAACAGCCCTCTGAATGGACATACCATAATTTACATAGAAGTCCTTAATAATTTAAATAAAACATTGACTCCAATTGATGTACATTAATATTTATGTTCTTCCTCATTATCTCTTTGGAACAAAATGAAATTGCTGTATCAACACTGTGGGGGCCCACAGAGACTCTCTCTAGCAAGACCTTACTCAAGATCGGAGAATCTGGGCTTGCTTTACCCAGCAGGGCTGCATAATGGGATGATTCGGCCACGGGTGTGGTTACCAGGTGTTTTGAAGGGTCTACACTTGGCTGTACAGTATGCTTTGATCTTGAAAGGGGGAGGTCTTTTGCCTTACCCCTTAGCAGTGTATAAAAAGCCCTTTAGAATAAACCTCAAGGTCAGTGGGTATTTACCCAGGGTCCCCTGAGGCTATCCTGTGTCTCTGTCTTTCTTATCGTCTCCTTCTATCTTTCTATCTAATATTTCCTAATTCCTCTCTCCTCCCCTCAAGAACCCTTCGACAAGTTGGAACTGGACTCCGACACAACACTAGACAATTAATTGTTACCTGACACAAATTACATATTGCTGCCTTGAAGGATGGTTTTACTTTAAATTCCACATGACACATCACTGTATGAGAGTATTCATGCCACCATGACCTTGGGAGCACTAGTTACTAAAATATATTTTAATCTTCAATTTAAGTAAAATGGGTGACTGACTGTGGGAACTTCATTTAGAGCCTCATCAATTAACATCAGCAATTATCATGCTTGAATTTGCATAATATCTTTGGTTCATTTGCATATTTAAATTCTACCATGTTACATATGTATGTGTTTTAAAATACCAAATAGTACAGTGAGCACAGCCCTTTCCTGTTCCATGCCCTGTTAATTTAGTACAGTTGCTCCAAGCTAACGAATTTTAACTCCTTTAGATTTCCAAGTGAGGACACTTTACCCTGTTGCTAGTTCAGTTAGGCCTCAGAGATATGTATCATTAACTCCTACGTTTTCAGATGACTCTTATCTATGTCCTCCTNTTCCCTCCCCAATTCCTCTCAATATAGAATATGATTAAATTAAGTCAGTAGAGATCGGCAGTGCCCGGGCCATGTAATGACCTTCTGCAGGGCCCACACCACATTGTCACAGTTCTCTTCCTGCACAGTTTTTGTGTTCTTTTTGCTTCCTGCTTAACTATGCTTTTTTTTTCTTTCTGAAATCCCTCCACTATGATACTGTTATGTTGTATTTATTAAATGCTTACATTTTTATCTTCATCATCATCTGTCCATTCGTTCACCCTCATACTTGGCTGTTTTGCATCAGGAGACCCTTCCCTTGGTTGCTCATGCNTCCAACCCTAGATGTCTTACCCCTGAATTCACTTTGATTTTTCTGTGGTTTTATTGTTCTTGGCTCATCTGACTGAAGATAGAATTCTAAATTTTAAATGTTTTTTGTAAATATTTGAGAATGCTATTTATTGTTTTCTAGTATTGAATAGTTTTGAGAAGTCAGATGAATTCTGGTTGCTCTTAATTCAGATAATCTTTTATTCTTAGAACATTTCCCTTAGTTTGCAAATTCTCCATATCCTTAATGTTCTAGAATTCCATGGTGGTTAGCTTTAATAGTCGTTGTGTTTGGCACCTAGATGACATTTTCCATAGAAAGGCTCTGGAAAACTTTATTTATTTTTATATTTTACTCACTTTGGTTTCCTCTCCTCTTTCATTCTGGAATTTTCTTCAGTCAAATTCAATGAGTGAACCCATCTGGTCTTTATTTCCGTATTTCTGTCTTTGGTCCTGATTTCTTGATTGGGATTTGTGGAGCGCTTTCTTGATTCTGTATTCTACCCATGTCCGTAAGACTTTATTTATTTTGAAAATCTTTTTTTACTTTTAAGAATTATTGTTTTCTCTTCCTTTTTTGTACCTTGCAGTCTGCCTTTGTTTGAATAAGGGCTTGATATGTGGACATTCCTGCTCTCTGTCTTGTCTGTTTCTGTTGAAACAACTTTACATTCTGCTTGTCTTCTGTTGCTCTTTCAGATAAGAGTTTCCTCTCTGATTCCGGGTGGCATTTGGTTGTGGTTTATGTTTGAAAATAAAGCCTGAGGCTTGCATCTCCAACATTAATTTGAACTAAATTCTCTGAAGGGTTGGTTCTCTTACTACAAAGGAGTTTGATCTTGGAAAGGCACATTTTAGTATGTTGATGAGTTGTTGGGAAGTGGTTTTTNAAATTAAGCTTTCTTCTCAGCATAAAGAAGCCACTGAAATAAAAAGTCAAAATCAAGCACCTTGAGCCCACACCCTAGTTGGGCTTGTTTAACAAAAAGAAAAAACTGAAGGGGGTTATCCTGAAAGCAAATGCTAATTAAAGGTGTTGACAAGTTACACTATATGTGCAGTTTAAGGCTTGCACTGAAGTGGCTCATTGGCCAAAGTATAAATTATAATGGAAATTTAAATATTCAGAACAAAATGATTAAAAGAGTACATACTCTTATTGTGGGAAAGAGGGAAATATTCATATATGAAAAGAACTAGAGTTAAAACCTCCAGTTTCAGACACCACATGGACGAACAGAGTGAGTACAGGGGAGAAGTAGAAAGATGTGGAGCAGGGTCATAAACTAGAAAGTTCTGCTTCTAAAAGGCAACAAGCAAGATCACTAAAGAAATTAGGAAGAAAAAGTAAAAAAGACCCAAAAATTATATATCAATGAAAAAGCTTTAGAGGACTATAATATATAACTTTGTATCAATCTTATGTTTTTAAAGGATATAGGTTACTTCCTAGTACCTAAATAAAGTGGATCTAAGAATCCTAAAGAAGCCTGAAATTTTTAAATAAACTAAATCAATATGTGAAACACCTTCATTGATGTTATGGTTTAGGTGTTGAATGGGCCCAGAGGCTCACAAGTTAAGGGCAGGTCCTTGGCTGGTGGTACTCTTGGCCATTTGGATGCTGATCTCATCACTGGGCTAGGTCATTTGTGAGTTCAGAGCTGAGTGGGCTGTTAGNNGAGAGGAAGTAGGTGGCTTTAGGCACACCTTTGAAATGCATATCCTGAACTCTGTCTCTTCCTCCTGTCCATCATGAGGTGAACCACTTTGTTCTTCCACATTTTCCCCTCAATGATGCTGTGCCTCACAGGGGCCCCACAGCAACGAAGTCAAGTGACCACAGACCGAAAGCATGAGCCGAAGTCATTCTTCCCTCAAGTTGTTTTTCTAAGAGATTTTGTCAGTAATGAAGCATTACTAACGCAAAAACAATACCTCATGGGTAGAAAAGCAGCCTTTGTCAGACTTTCAAGAACTGGAAACTTTATCATTTTAACCAGTTCACTCCAGAGGAGGAAGAAGCAGTGGTACAGCCCACCTCACTCCTTTAGGTTTGGTTAATAATTCACACCAATAAAAAAAGAGGAGAAAACATACATGGTCACTCCAGCAGACTCAGAAAAAATAGATTACAGAATTTAGTATATCGTGGCTAGAGAAATGGCTCCGTGGTTAAGACCAAGCACTACTCTTGCTGAGGACCAAGGTTCTGTTCCCAACACCCACATCAGGCATCTCACAACCTCCTCTAACTCCATCCCAGGGGATCTAACACCCTCTGACCTCTGTGAGCACCTGCATACACATGGTGCATATAAACTGATGCAGGCACACATACACGTAAATATAAAATAAATATTTTTTAAATAAATTAGAGGCTGGAGAAATGGCTCAGTAGTTAGNTATACATACTGTTCTTGCAAAGAGCCCAAGTTCTGTTNCCAGCACCCACACCGGAAAGCTCACAACCCCCTTAACTCCACTCCTTGGTATAAAATGCCTTCTTCTGGCCTCTGTGGACACCTACAGGCCCAGGAACATGCCTACATAGACACTGACACAGNCAGACACACACAAACACCCACATACACACACACCCACATACACACATACACAATTATAAAGATAATAAAAGCTTTTAAAACACTAGCATGGTCATAGCCAACAACCAAAACACTAGAAATGGAACACAACTTCCTTAATAAAGGCTACTAATGAGAACAAAAGTGAATGAAAGATGGCTCAAGCGTTCTGCATAACAGCAGTAATTAGAGCTGGAAACGAGACCAAAAATGGTCACACAGACACACACACAGAAAAAAAAATGATCAAATATTTAGGCTGTGATTTCACCATGGTTCCATGGGGTATATTAAAATTACAAGGACTGGAAAAAACAGAAACAAACAGCCATTCCTTGTAAATATCTGATAGTTTAGGGCCCATGACTCGTGAGAATTAATAACAGCATCAAGCAAGGACACCTACAACTANCCAAACTCAGGTTCCAAACAGACAGAAAGAAATAAAGCTATATTAACGTTGGAAAAACAGAACACTAGGAGAATTGACCAAGGAAATATAAACATCTGCAAAAAACATTTTGCCCCCAGCCACACAGAACACCAGTTTCTGCTGCTTGAAGAAGCCAAGTTCTGGGCTGGCAGCTCCTTCCCTCAATAAGGAGCAAATCGAACTTCTTGGCTCAGGATAAAAACAACAATGGTTCTTTTCTTTCCAAACCCTCCTTATCCCCTGAGACTTCTCAGAGTTTGGGCCTCATGGGTAGGGATGCAGCTGGTCTGTATCTATCCCCAGAGCACTCTCTTGTGACCAAACCAAGAGAATGACAGTTGATCTTTCCAGGCTTGGGGCACTTCAGTTGCACACAGACACACACAGACACACACACACACACACACACACACACACACACACACACAAAACCACACTTTCCAGGAAATGGTCTTCTGTTAAAAGAAATATTAAGAAACCAGAATGTGGGGCCAGAGAGATGGCTCAAAGGGTAAAGTTGCGTGCTGCCAAGCTTGATGACCTGAGTTCGATCCCCAGGGCCCATGTGGTGGAAGGCAAGAACTGACTCCTGCAAGTGTCCTCTGTTACTCCACACGTGCATGTTGGCATGCATGAAAATGAATACACACACGGGGTGGGGGGGACAAATAAACGTATAAAAATAATTTAAGGAAGCAATATAAGATAAGCATGACAGTGTACCCTCTAGTCCTAGCACCCAGGAGGCAGCAGCAGCAGAAAGATTATGAGCTAGAAGCCAGCCTGAGCTATATAGCAAAACCCTATCCCCCCCAAAAAAAACACCAAAAAACAAAAAGATAACTGAATATAAACTCACAAATATATGTAAGTATGTGCAAATATTGTAACATGTATGTAAGAAATTCTGAATCAAGAATCAACAGGGTTAGGGGCTGCAGAGATGGCTTAGTGGCTAAAAGCACTTGCAGCTCTTGCAGAGGACCTAGGTTTGGTTCCCACATGGTAGCTCACAACCATCATTAACTCCAAGTCCAGGGGATCCAGTGCTTTCTTCTGGTTTCAGTGGGCACCAGGCATGCATGTGAGACACATACTCATATGCATACTCATACACATAAAATAAAAATAATAAAAATTTTAAAAAGAATCCATACGTTTANAGTTAGAATTAATTTCTCTAGCACAGAGGTCCTAAATCTGAGTGTTTCATCCTACCCTAAGGTGTCACTGAACATCACAGCCAGGGACATGAGATAGATCACTATCACAGGAAACAAGAATGAGGCAAAAGTGGGGAGGAGAAAAGGCCATGCTGAAGGTATGCTAAGTCACTACAGTTGCCACTGTAGGCTTCCGGGCTCCTCTCCCCGATGTCCAGGGGTATCCACATATCCAGGCTGCATTTTGGGCTGTGTGGGAAGGTGCTTGGAGAAGATGATGTGAGAGCTGGAGACGAGCTAGGGAAGGGGTGCTTTCTGAGACGAGCTAGGGAAGGGGTGCTTTCTGAGACGAGCTAGGGAAGGGGTGCTTCTTTCTGAGACGAGCTAGGGAAGGGGTGCTTTCTGAGACGAGCTAGGGAAGGGGTGCTTCTTTCTGAGATGAGCTAGGGAAGGGGTGCTTTCTGAGATGCCAAGTCTGTGCTCCTATGGAGCTGTCTGACCCAGCCCCCACTGAATTTAGAGTTAGGACTGAAGGTGAGCCACCATTTCTTTCTTGTGAGTGCTCTGCAAGTGCATTGGCCTTTCAGCAGCCACAAATGAAGCCACAGAGAAATCATGCATATTCTGCTTTGTATTAGCTCATTTCCTCTTCAAACCATGCTGTGAAGCCAGTGACAATGTTTTTATCTCAATTGTTTGAAGATGAAATTGTTACACCCAGAGGCTAAATTACTTGTCCCAGGTCNCTCTGCTGGGAGGTGGTAGGTTGTTATACACGGATATGACAGTTCTCCTTTTAAACNGAATAAAACTAATGTCTAAGCTGCCACTGATGGGAGATGCTCCATGGCCTCTTGTTCTGTGGCAATGACTCAGTCACTCACAGACTGAGCTGGAGATGCTCAGAGCCTTGAACCCTAGATGTATCAAAAAGTCCAAGTGAATGATGGGAAGAAGTTGGTCCCTGGCAGTTTTTTGTAGAAATCTGCCACTTCCCACCAGTTCTTGGGTTTCCCTTCAAATTAAAAGTCAGTGGTTATTTGTAGCAGCAGGTGTGAGGTACCACTCATTTGCCCTGGCTTCGGTGGGCTCAGTGCAGGTGACAGCCGTGTTTCCTGGGGTTGAGGCTTGGTTCCAGTTGCTATCCTTTACTTCTTGTGTCACACTCGGGTGGGTTTGAATCTTGGGCTACTCTTTCATAGCCATGGCATATGTGTGTATTTGGAAAATGGATGTCTATTCAGAACCTCAGGGAACTATTCATAAAGGGTATTAAATACGAAATTAAAAATAGCCTTAGTCTCCAAAGGCTAAAATTTGAATCTCAGTCACCATCTGAGAGACTTGAGTCAATCAGGTTTCTCTTAGGCACATGNATACGACTAGTTAATACAAGTACTGGGGTCTTTGGACAGGACTGTGTGATCTTTGTGGATGNGTGCATATTTTAAGTCACACGGAGCTAGGCTTTTGAAACGTCATGTGACATAATTTTCAGTAACTCACCTGTTTTCAGTCAACACAGATCACAGCACTTTCTTCCTTCTTGACTGTCATTTGTGATGGTGGCACTGGATTCATCCATCCTCATGAAGCCGTTAGCATCTCCTTTCCTAGCCATAAGTTGTTGATCATCCCTGTCATATCTAGAATAGAGCTGTGTCGTGATGAGCTCTGCACAGATGCCTCATGTGAGTGAAGGCAAACCTTTAGGAGCTGAGCCTCTTGATGACTGCCTTACTGTACTACCTCTGCATGGGACCTAAGTTCAATTCCCAGTACCCAAACTGGGTGGTTCACAACCACCTGTAACTCCAGGTACAGGGAATTGGACACCCTGCTGACATATACAACCCGCACACAGATATATACATATTTCCATTATTTTAAAAATAAAAACAAACCTTTTAAAAAAGAGTTGAACCTCTTTAGTTTTTTAATAATCCTATTAAATATTCATGTTGAATGAGAACTCTCGTATAACCCTAAACCCTTAAACCAACGCCTAGTCTTTGATGCTGATTTTGGAAGCGAGGTAAAGTCAACCGGAAGCTTGAACATATAATGGGTTAAAACTTGAGAGAAAGTTTAACTAACTCTAAAAGAGAAAAGAGAGATGTGTTGAGAGGTCCTCTGCATCCTCGGTTCTGGGTGGATCTGGAGACTGTTAACACAGCAGTGGCTTCCTTGGTACTTAGTTCCCTCAGCAGCCCAGCAGTGACCGAAAATATTAAAGGCAATTGCCAGTGGTCAAGGAAGGGGATTGACGGCCACACCTAAGTGGAATTTGTGGTAAAGAGCCATGACGNCTAATCTTGATTGTCAAATGATGGAATACAGAGAGGGAAAGAAGAAAGCCAGGTGGTACAGGCATTTTCTTCTTGGCTTCCTGAATGCCATGAGATCAACAGCTGGCTGCCATGATAGCCTGGAAACTTTGAAGCTGTGAACCAAACTAAATCCCCACTCTCTTAAGTTGGCTCTTCCCTTATATTTTTGGTTGTGAGCCTAGCCTTTAATGGCTGAGCCATCTCTCCAGCCCNAGTAGGCTCTTCTCTTGGGTATTTGCTCAGCAGTGGCAACTTCTGATTAACACAGGGGTGCTCTGGGATAAGAAGCAGCCCCCACAACTAGGCGGCTTTTGTAAACCTTATTCAAATGCTCAGAATTATATTTTTTTTCTTTCTTTCTTCAACCACTTTCTGCTATGGAATGCCAACAACAAAATCTTATTTTACCACCCAAGTTCTTTTCTCATCACACAACATTTTGGTACTTAGAACCTGGTCTCTCTTCCTTGGAGACGCACATACTACTTCCATTCTCTCCTCTGTCCCTCCTTAGAGTTACATTTAAGTAATCTGAAAATTGTATGAATTTAAGAATAAATTTAATTCTTAATTTAATTGTAATTTTCATTTTTAATCCCCCTGCTTCTTAAGATTGGGGAAAAAATAAATCTTTTTAAAATTGTTTATAGTGTGTGTGTGTGTGTGTGTGTGTGTGTGTGTGTGTGTGTGTGTGTGTGTGTGTTATGTGTGGGAGGTTAGAGGACAACATTGTGGAGTTGCTTCTCCGGTCCCATCTTTATGTGCCTTCTGGGAATAGGACTCAAGTTGCCAGGTTTACATGGTCAGCACCTTTACCCAGAGAGTCATCTTGCTGGCCCAGAAAAAAATTTCAAATTGTTCCTATGCCAACTATTTATGAAAACACACTTATTTATAGACCCTTGTATGGTCTTTTTATAGAATTTAAGAATCCAAGAGTCCTTGGGTTTATATTTAGTAATTGACATTTTAATACTTCACTTTNCTTAGAGATAGCTTAGATGTTTTTCACATAACAAGCATGCTTATAATCATGTATCCCACTAGCATTTACCTAGTGTATTTGTTGTTGGTATTCGTTCCTGGCTTTCCCATGGAAACTGAGATGTCAGAACAGCACAACCTCCATTTCAAGCTATGTCTTTGCCAAAGAAATACCATAAATGTTGCTGCACTTGAGACATGAAGAACAGTGGGCTTGTAGAAGCCTATCATGAGAAAAGGCATTGCCGTAAAGTAAGTCTACCAGTTTATAAGAAGACAATTGAGTCCAATCACATCTCTGGAAAATAGTGGGAGTGGCTAAGGCCGTCNCTTTCATCTGCAGTCCTCCTGGACCAACCTCAGGAGATGCAGTTCTCATAGCAGCTTCACAGCATGACAGCTTTGCCTTTTATTCTTTATCTGAGCATCAGGTGAGTCACAGGGGTCACTATTAGATGTCTGCAGTCTGGCTCAGACTGACTAAAATAAAAAACATCTGAGGGACCTTGAATAACACAGTTGTCTCACTATAGACCAAAGTCCGGAGGACTTAAAATCTATGTGAGCTGGAAGACTTATGTTAGCTATATAGATGTAGCTTTAAAAGTACTTTAAAGATATTTACAAGAAAAAAATTAAAATTAAGCAGGTAACCAAACAAAGCATTAAAGTAGACATGCAGAACCAAAAGCTGATTTGCCAGGAGAGGGCAGGGGGAGGGCATAAAATGTTATCTATCATAGCTCAATAGGTCTAGTCAGTTTCAGTACCCCCTCACATGTTACTTGTATAGTAAACTCTGTCATAACACACCATATGTCTCTCTATATTAGTCTTATATAATATTAGCATATTAGTCTTGATATATGTCCAAGCCTTTTCTGAAGCTGAATAATTTATAAAGGATATAGATTTATTTAGCTCCTGGTTCCTGAAGCCAGGAATCTGAGGAACATGCTTCTCACATCTGTTGGGCATCTAGGGAGATCCTCTTTCGACAACACACTATCNTAGAGAGATCACATGACAAAAGAGAGCAAGCATTTTTGCTCAGATCTCTCCCTTTCTTATGAAGCTACTAATTCCATCATGAGGCAGACACCCCCATGGCCTCATCTGACCCTAATAACCTCCAAATAGTCCCACCTTCAAATACTACAGAAAGGTGAATTTGAGAATTAAGTTTTTAACCCANGAACTTCATGGGGCCACATTCAAATTCTAGTAATATATAATGATATAATACCAATATATCTGATAGTGTGTATAATAGACCAAACAAGAGTTAACTAATACTACATAGTATATGATTGTGGCAGTTATTATTTGAGGTTNTATGGCCAAGGACCTCATGTGTCAATTTGGTGTGTGTAAATGTATTCTGTAAACAAAACTGTATGAAAGGGACTCAAGGTCATTTTATATGTTGTAATATGATTTCCAAAAATGGTTCTGGCAGCTGTGAGAAGGCTAGATGGGAACCGTGGGAGGGACAGCCTGGAGGCACAAGATGCTTTGTTCCGTCCAGGTAGGCCTTCATCCTTGGCTGCAGCAGTTTGCCTAGAAGGCAGGTATGCAGTGTCAATCAAGGAGCAAAGCAGAAAATAGGCACTTACTGGTTTCAAAATGCACATCTTGCAGCATGAAGTTCAGGATCTCATGAGGTTTTATATGTATGTAGTTGTGTGTG
>LZPO01007988.1:434492-451893 GCA_001675575.1 Neotoma lepida | reverse complement strand
CTAGTCAATGGGGGTTTATTGTAATAATCTCTCTATTTTAATTATTTAGATTTTTCCTGGTTTAAGTGTTTTTAAAGTGGAATTAAACTTTTGGGAATTGGAAGATGNTGTTAGGGGCCATTCCCTGAAGAGTATGTGGTATGGTTGGGTTCAGTCACTGGACCGATGGATGGAGCCTAATATCCCAACGTTATACTGACTCCAGCACTCAAAGTCACTGTCCTCAGTCCTTTCGGAACTGAACAATGATAACTACCAGTGACTGCAGTGTCCCACAGACGTTTCTCAGATGGCAGCACATTCGTGGTGGTGTTTGATTTTTGATTCTTAGCCACCAAGGAGGCAGTGTCTCAGAGACGGCTTGCAAGATGGCTTTAGAAACAACATGAAAATGAGGAACACCGTAAGTTTCTCAAGGACAGCAGATCCCAGAACACGGAGGACAAAACAGCCCCCAAATGTGAAGACATGAGGGCTAGATTGACTGATGAAGATAAATGTTTTGTATCTTATTTTCCCCAACTGATGCTGCTGCACACAGCTCCCCAGCCGGGAATGTCTAGAAGAGAGCCTATTGTCTGGCTCCTGAATGGACAGATTACAGCTGAGCTCCCCAGGGATCAGATTTCATAGTGGAAACATTGTAAAAGATTTTTGGAGGAAATTCAAATCTGCATGTTCTTACAGTCAGGAGCCAGTTAGCACTGGATGGGGATATAACAGGGGCATAAATGAAGGGCGAAGAGAGGAAGGAACGTACCAGCAGGGCCCTTTCACAGCCTGGTGAATCTCATCAGACACTCAAAGGCTAATGATGGCTGTGGGTCTCCTAAGATGAGACCCGAAAGGCCCCTCAAACTTAGGTCCTACAGCCAGCTCTGATGAGGGAGTGCGAAAGGCATCACTGTTCACAGATTACCCAGTGTTGCTGACTATGGATGGAAGACTCTGTTGGAAATCTCTGAAAATTTGACAATAGCGCAAGTGTCTATAACCATCCCTCTANAACAGATAAAACAATGACAAATTGAATTAAGGAAACCATGATGAATTGAGTTTGTATATGTGGCTGCTGATACTGGAGTTACCTGTCACATCCCTTCAGGCACCTGTGTGCCATGCAGAGCAGGGGTCTCCCGCATTTATCCCCTCATGTAGTGTGCAGCAGGCACTGGAGGCCAGCCAAGCATGAGGTGCATGTGTTAGTGAGTTTTCTGTTACTGTAACAAATTACCTTAGATAATAATTTAGGAGAAAAGAAGGTTTCCTTTGGTTCACAGTTTTNCAGGGTTCCCAGCCCATCATTAGTCAGGAGTGCATGACAACCACTCACCTCACAAGCTAGGGAGTGAAAGAAGAGACTGAATGTTTACAATGTCCATTTGATTCAAGGAGATATTCTTAAATATTGTCATTTGCTTTTTCTGTCTGTAGTTGGTGCTACAGTCCAGGAACATAATGATTTTTAAATATTCCCTTGCAAATATGTGACACTGTTTCTGAAGAATCACCCGGATATTAGCTACAGAAATAAATCAGCTGAGTTGAATCATTTTTAGGTTTGGATAGCTATTAACCACTGTGAAGTGTCTTTCTCCTTTCTCTTCTTCTCATGACCCCTCCATGAAAGGTCCGTAGTGAAAAGCCTCAGGTTAATTTGAGGGAATGAAGACACCCAAGGGATGAACATGCAAAGTAAGATGATTCCATGAGCCCTGAGTTAGTGTGTGGCTGTCATTGGCGGGACTGACTCCTGCTGTGACTGCATTTGGCCTGTCACATCCTGGGCTAAGTGTTAACCTGGAGCATCCCTGAAGACCTCTCCAGCAAGCTTAGAAAGTTGGAATGGAAAATTTTGTTTTCTCATCCTCCCCTATAAAATATTTTATTGCATATGTTTGTTGTTGACCTTGCATAGCAACCCTATTTATAGCATATAGCATATAAGAATGAATATAGCCAGGCGGTGGTGGTGCACGCCTTTANTCCCAGCACTCGGGAGGTGGAGGCAGGCGGATCTCTGNGAGTTCGAGGCCAGTCTGGTCTACCGAGTGAATTCCAGGAAAGGCACCAAGTAAAGCGATTTTGGTATGTAAAAATATACACACATGAGTCTCTAATGTTCTATGTATAGGTTATACTTGCTTCCATGTTTGGTTTAGCTTTTTGGTTTTGAGGGGTTTTTGTTTGTCTGGTTGGTTGGTTGGTTGGTTGGCTGGTTATTTTAAACTACTCTTTACCTTATTTTTTGATTGAAAGGCTAATATAAAACAATGGTTTAATTGAATTCATATTTATATTTTTTCATGTTTGACCCAAGAAGATATTAGTTAAAGTCTAAGAGCCACATGGAACTCCCAAAATGTCCCCTTATACTTTAAGTGGTAGGTAACTTAGTAGGAGCTATCAAAAAGCTTAAGTGCCACTGGCCTCTAGGAATCTAAATTTGAATAAAGCAGGCTTGAACAACACAGGGTAGAACTAGAACTATGTTCTGTCTTCAGGACTTTGAAAAAGTTATTCTAAAGCTCAGAATTGTGGGCCAAAATTATTGAAGTCCTTAGAATAGAAACATCAGCATGCCTTTTCTGCATGGTTGATTGTCTTATTCTTTTAATTGCTTGTGCAGTGTTGCATGACTGTGTAATCACGTCTCCACGTGGCTTGTCTTCAATTGCATCATTATGGAAATGTGATGCTTCATTAAGCATTAGGAAAATAATTGTTGTTTTTACAAAAACAAGAACACGGCCCATTTTTTAAGTGCTATAAATTGTCAACAAACGTGTCTTTAAGATGTGCACACTGCCATTTCTTTTTTTTTTTTTTTTTTTTTTTTTTTTTTCGAGACAGGGTTTCTCTGTGTAACTTTGGCGCCTTTCCTGGATCTCACTTGGTAGCCCAGGCTGGCCTCGAACTCACAGAGATCTGCCTGCCTCTGCCTCCCGAGTGCTGGGATTAAAGGCGTGCGCCACCACCGCCGGCGCCATTTCTTCTTAAATGTAATTTCAGGGTCCTTCTTTAAAACCCTCCTTACTATGTTGTGACCTGAATAATGATGCTCACAGGGTGACCAAAGGATGNATTTAGTCTTCCTAGCGTGACAGTCCCCTCTATCCTCTTTTTCTGCAAGCTTCCTGCCTCTTGTTTTCTCTTGTATGTTTCTAGCAGGGTATGGACTAGAAAGCCAATTGACAGAATAAAACCAGTGTAAATTGTGACTCACAGAGATAGATGGATCTCTGTGAGTTCAAGGCCAGCCTGGTCTACATAATGAGTTCCAGGCTACACAGTGAGACCCTGTCTCCAAAACTACACAATAAAACAAAAAAGTAAACCACCTTAGGTGGCACACACCTTTAATCCCAAGACTCAGGAGGTAGAGGCAGGTGGACCTCCATGAGTTATCCTGGTCTACATAGTGAGAACTCTGTCTCAAAAAATAACTAAGTTAATAATAATAAAGTAAACTTGCTAAAAGTGATATCTTGGGAACCCTCTCCTCCCCCCACATGATTTCACTGAGTNAATTTTAACATATGGATTTGTGGCGCCCTTTCTGTGCCTTTCTTCTCACTAGAAACTTGACTGGTGCACTTAAAACTGTACTTTAAACTCCAGACGAAAATCAGAAGGGACTGGAGGGATTCCTGTAGTCACAGGGAGGAATACGTTTTGTCAAATGTGCTTCAACACCACTAAGAAAGGTGAAATCCTTCTAATTTTTAAAATTATTATTTTTAATTATATGTATGTGTGTGTATGTGGTGTGTGTGTGTGTGTGTGTGTGTGTGTGTGTGCAGGTACAGGCAGGGACCAGGCCAGAGGTGTCAGGTCTTCTTAGAGCTGGAGTTACAGGCAGTTGCAAGCCACTCACCCTCACTGTGGATAATTCCTGAACTCAGGCCCTATGCAAGTGCTCTACTGTTAATCTGTGAACCATCTTTCCAGGTTCCTAATATTATTTGTTTTTTCATTTGTGTATATATGTGTATACCTGCATGAGTGTATGTGTACCATGGACAAACAGAAGCCTTAGAGGCCAGAAGAGGGCATCAGATCCTCTGGAACTGGAGTTATGGGCAGTTATGTGCCACTATGTTGGGTGCTGAAATCACCAGGTCCTCTGCAAAAACATGAAGTGCTCTTAATCACTGAGCCATCTCTCCAGCCCTGTGATTTTTTGAAATACAACAGTATAAAGAAAAAATATCAGTTGGATGTCAGCATCAGTTTCTAGTTAATTGAATCACTCATTATTCCAGTGGTTTCTTTGAAATGAGATTTTTTTAAATGATATAATATAGAAGTCTTTCTTCCCTTAGCATCAGCCACAGTCTGGGGGCATTCAATTCTTCTTTATTCTAAGCAACCACAGCCTGCCATGTTCTGCAGTTCTACAGAAGGAAATTAACATTTTAGCTGAACTTTCTCATAAGTCCACAATGCAAGGCTTTGAAGTCACTTAATAACTTCATTAGTGAATTTATACAACCTGTGATTTTGCTCAGGCATGCTTTAAAAGCACCTTTTAGGTACATTCTCAATGACCAAAGGCCCACGTGCTCTGCAGTGAATTCTGTAGAATTCCCACCTAAATGTGTAAGCTAACACTTGGAGTTTTCTTTAACCCTTTTTTTTTCTTCTACAAATCTATTTCTTCTGTTTGGAGTCTTGTAAATAGAAGAAAATTGTGTGTTTTCTTTATATCAGAATAAGTCAGTTGTTGGCAGTTTTCACAAAGAGAATCTTCGTATAAGCTTTTGAATGTTTAATTGCCTTACCTGTATGTGTTCTTCAGTGTTTCTTTTAAATTGATAACAATTAGAAAATAGCAATAACTTTAAAAAGAACTTTTAAAAATGTAAAATTATACTTTACTNGTGATAAAGTAAATCCCACTAAAGATATTGTTCAAAACAATTTCATAGCCCTTACATGAAGTAGCCTAGTAATATTCCATACAGTATACTAGAATATGTTTGCTTTGGTTTGAAAGTGAAATGTCCCTTACAGACTCATGTGTGTGAACAATTGGTCTCCAGGTCACAGCACTGTTTGGAGAGGTTATGGAACTTTTTGGAAATGAGTCCTATCCAGAGCTGTATTTGTGAGTCTTATGGTCTATAGACGGGCTCCAGTTCTGCCAAGCTCTCTAGCAAGCTGCTGATACTCCCACCATCACTAACAGGAGCCAGTCCCATAGCCATGAATGCCAGCATGCCTTCTCCACCATGAAACCATGAGACAAAATAAATCCTTCAAGGGCAAATATTTTTGTCAAAGTGCAAGAAAAGTAACCAATACAGTGTAAAAGCCAGGCCTCAAATATCTACTGTGACTTACCCTGAGTGTTTCTCTTCTAACCTCATCACTGTGGTTGTCATTGGCTGTGTCTTAGTTACTTTTCTATTGCTGTGATAAAACAACATGATCAACACAACTTCTAGAAGGGTCTACTTGAAGCTTAGTGTTCCAGAGAGATCAGAGTTCATCACCAACAAAGCAGGGAACATGGCGGCAGGCAGGCAGGCATGGTGTTAGAGCAACAGGTGAAAGCTCACGTCTAGATCCACAAACAGGAAGCAGAAAGAGCACTAGGGATGGTAGGAGGCTGTTAAAACCTCAAGCCCACCCCCAGTGACATACCTTCTCCAAGAAGGTCATACCTCCTTACCCTTCCCTGTAGGTGGTGTTTTCTGTCCCACCAGCCTGCTCCCAAATAACCATACAGAGACTTATTATTAGTTATAAATGCTCAGCCAATAGCTTAGGCTTGTTATTAACTAACTCTTACATCTTAAATTAACCCATATTTCTTATCTACACTCTACCATGTGCTGGTACCTTTTTCAGCATGGCATATTTATCTCCTGCTTCCTCTTGTCTGGCTGGCGACTCTACCCTTCTTCCCAGAATTCTCTCTGTCTGGCTCTTCTGCCTAAGCTCTTCCTGCCTAGCTATTGGCCAGTTGATTCTTTATTAAACCAATGAGAGTACATCTTCACGGTGTACAAAAGGATTATTCCACAGCACTTCCCAAAAAGTCCCACCAACTGAGGACCACGTATTCAAATGCCTGAGACTTATGGGAGACATCTCATTCAAACCTTCACAGGCTGCCATTGTCTTTTTGTTGTTTTTTTAATCTTCATTTTTTTTTGAGCATCCCATATCCTCCCTTGATATTATACCAAATCCTGATTGCTTCTTTACTTCTGACTTCTTGTCATTTTTCCATTGTATTCAGTTTCCATAAGACACTTTCATTTGGATAAGTTAGCCCAACCTATTCCAAAGAAACTAGTACCTCCTAGATCTCACCCTCAGCCTAAGCAGAGCCTTCCCAACATGGATGGAGGGTCACTCAAGTTCCTTGCAAAGGGTAGTGTAATGCAACCATTAGATATGTGATTGCAAGGGTAGAAAAAAAAGTCTTGAAAGCTTTGTGGGTGCAAGCAATCAGAGTATAGATGAGTGGGCNATCAGAAGTAGAGGAGCACACAGCACCTGAAGTACTGAAGGTTTGAATACACAACTGCAACCCCTCAATAAAACGTTAGGGGGAAAAAAATCCCCAACAAAAATCGAAGAAATAGGAGGCTGTTCANCCCTGATCACAGACAATTCAACCATTGAACAAGAGAAGAACTGAGTTATTAACACTGGGAAGCCAGAGTCAAGATATTCTAGCAAAGTAGTATTANTTCTCAATTGGGCCAGCATGGTTAATAACAGATCCAATGTCCTGTCTCCCCTCCACCTTCATTGCCTGGTTCTGTACTTTGAATAAGGGATGCACCAAAGTCAAAACTTGTAGGAAGAATGAATGAAATCTGTAGATAACGTATTCAAATGTGCTCATAGACTTGAAGAGGGGCAGACAGTCCAGGGGCGATTGGCTTTGTGGGCTGCTAGGAAATCTCACCTTCCCTGGCTAAGCCATGGAGCCTGAACACACTCTCTCTATGGTTTGAGATGAATCTTGTGTTGAGAAAAATCATGACTTCAAGCTGTTTTCTCTCACTTTCCTGTGAAAATTGACTTCAGTCACAAGAGAAAAGATGTGAGCATTTAATTTCTATGACTCAAGTATGGAGAAATATTCATTCATTAATTANTTTTATTTATTTTTGTAGTGTTAAAATTCAAACTGAGGTCTGTGAGTGCTAGGAAAGCACTCTACTAGCACTGAGCAACACCCCAGCTCCATTTTGAAATTGTTTGAACCAGTTATTCCCTGTTTCAAAAACCTATGCTAAGTTTCTCAAAGCTTTTACCTTCATTCAATTTGATAATGTGAAACATTCCTCTTTGAAAATAATAAAGCATCTTAACGGCTGCCCCAGGCTGGCTGGGTAGACCAGTTAACTGTTTTCAAGGAAGCATTTCAGAGATTAACTGCCCCTCAAAAACAAGCATACCTCCCTCCCCCACTTAAGCCTCTCCTGTTCTTTTGATGAAGTAGAACTTGCCTTTAACAAAACCTGAAGTATAGAAGCAGCTAGAATTTGGACAGCATTCAGAATTTGACCTTCATGACATTGTCCAATTCTTGCTTCTAATATCCTTTCAAAGAGCTGTTATGAGTAAAACAGAGTCCAAGACCCCCTCCCCATGAAAGATAATTTAGATGCTTCTCACCCTCACCATGTGTGAGAGCAGTGTGATGCCTTGAGAATCAGTTCACATNCCAGCAGCAACTTCATCCACTAACACACTCAAAAGAACCTCTTGGAGTTAGAAACTCACACAGGGATGTACCAGCTCGATAGGGAAGCTGGTTGAGGTCCCTCGTCCACTTCTGAGTAGCTCATGAACGTCCTAGTTTTGTTGAGTCTTAGTTTGGGCTACTGTTGCTATGATCAAACACCATGACTAAAGCAACTTGGGGAGGAAAGGGTTTATTCTTCTTACGCTTCTACATCACTGTTCATCATTAAAGGAAATCAGGACAGGAACTCAATAAGGGCAGGAACCTGGAGGCAGGAGCTGATGCATGCTGCTTACTGGCTTGCTTCACATTGCTTGCTCAGCCTGCTTTTGTATAGAACTCAGGACCACCAGCCCAGGGATGGTACCACCCACAATTGGCTGAACCCTTCCCCATCAGTCTCGAATTAAGAAAATGCCCTACAGGCCTGCTTACAGCCCAATCTTATGGAGGCATTTTCTCAATTGAGGTTCCCTCCTCTCAGATGACTCTAGCCTGTGTCAAGTTGACATAAATCTAGCCAGCACCGGTTGTCACAGAGCAAACTCTGCTTTTCCTGACAGTAGCAGCCCAAGGCCCACTCGAAGCACCTGACTGAACCTATGGCAGGCTCTGCTTTTTGTGTCTTCCCATCCCTGAGCCCTTGGCTTATCAGCCTTCTGAACAGATTTCCACTAATGCAAATACCAAGGCTAGCTCTAACCTTCCCCAAAGCAAACACACCTATAGCAGGTGTCTGTTCAGGACCCTGAAGTGAGTACACAGTGGTTATGATTACTATGCNTTTTGTTANGGATGCTTAACTCCATTCAGAAAGCACTTGTGGGGAAGTGAGCCATTAAGCTGCTGAATTAAGCACAAGACAATCTTTTCTGCTCAAAATATAATATGAAGTTATTTTCAAAGACTGGAATCAAGGGGCGTTAGTGTTAGCTGCTTTGCTCTGTTCCCTTTTCCTTTTTATTTATAAATATAGAAGAAAAAGAATAGGTTTTCCTGATGCACCTTGAAACTGATTTAATACAATGTGCCTGACTCAAAGAGAAGCTACTTACCACGAAGATCTTGAATAAACAGGCGGTGGAAGGGTAAGTTGGCTTGGGACATAGGCCAGTTTAATCTCATAGATTCTTCATGAAATTTGTGACACTTTTGAAAGTTACCTCATTAGTAAGTTTAAACTAAGAGGAGTACATCTTCTAGATACCTGTTTGCACCATCTCTTATCTTTTTTTTTTTTAATTTCCTTCAAACCCAGGTTAGTGAGTTCAGTGATTTGTGCTGTTGGAATCTGGAGCTAACACTGCATAGTAAGATGTGATCACATAGCTCAGGAGATTTGTGCACTGACACATTGGGAGTGGGAAGGAAGGAGACATCATTCTCCCAGGTAGAGAGGCTGACTCTCCGGAAATATAAACCCAAGAGGGCCAGCTCCAAGTGGAGCAGGAAAACACCCGTCTTGTGAACTCACTGGTGAAAGAGCGTCAGTCTCTGAGGGCCTCCTGGCCAGGAAGCTAGCATGTGTCGAGACTTGCTAAGGATAGTGGGGGGTAGGGGACATTCTGATCCTCTTGGATCCAAGCCTTTTTATAAAATATCTTCCCCTCTGTCTCTTTCTCTGTCTGTCTCTGTCTGTCTCTGTCTCTGTTTCTCTCCGTGTGTGTGTGTGTGCTTTGTCTCTTATACACATCTAGATGTGTATAAGAGACAGGTGGGTGTGTGTGTGTGTGTGTGTGTGTGTGTGTATGTGTACACAACATGTGCTCCATGCATGTTTCTGAAGAGGCCAAAGGACGGTGTCTGATTCCCTGGAGAAGGTGTTACTAGCATTTATGAGCCACCTGACATAGATGCTGGGAACCAAACTCAGATCTTAATTACTGAGCCATCATTCCAGGCCCTGGCCCAAGCATTAAAAACAGGACAATATCCCCTGAAGGCAGCATGTGGCAGCATCACTATCAAAGAGAAACCAAGCCTGACACTGGTGGGAAATGGAAGCTAAACAGATTTTCTGCAATACTCTTGCAATGGAGAGACCACAGCTAGACTGGAGCTCAACTCCCCAGAAGCAAAAGAGGCCTTTGAAANACTGCAATGTGTNAAGGGGGCCTGATGGATGTGACTGAGCCATCTGTCTGCTAACTGATNCCTACAGAGTTGGGCTCCTAAACTCCGACAGAGATGGAGATGGGGGCCCTACCGTTGAGGTCTGCATTTCACCAGGATATCCCCAGTTCTTGAGACACTCATCAAAGACAGCAAGGGACCTCAGAACTGTTGAGTTTCCTAAGGTGANTGCTCCAGGCCAAGGAAGCTTAGGGACCTNTCTCAACTGTTGGTATCTTTGTTCTTTCTCAGGGAGGCATTTTAAGGGACCTCTGTTGTTTTCCTTTTTCTGGAGACAAGGCTTGGAGCATCTGGAAGTTCTGCCTGTGTTTATTCAAGCCCATCAACGTAGGTGGCAGATAGTTTTATTGGTGCTGAAAGTTGCAGTTCTNCAAGCCAAGGTCAAGGCCTTCTGAGAAGAGTGTGCAGGAGAACCCAATGAGAGCTTAGTCGGGGATGGAAACTCCCAGGGGGACTTGAGATGGATGTCAGAGGACCTTGGCTTCAGCCAGCCCTAAGGCAGAGCCTGTGCCTCCAGTGGCAACCCTGGAGCCTCTAGTTGTGGTGAGGAAAATGCATTTCACCAACAAGAAGCATTTGTTGAGTGAGGTGGTTTTCTGTTGTTTCCTTTTCTTTGTTTTATGGCACTGCTGGGGGTGTCAGACCCAGGGCCATGTGTTTGCTAGGCAAGAGTTCTACCACTGAGCTGTGGCTCCAGCAGTGGCTTATTTTCAAGGATANAGTGTCTGCTCATCCGATCAGATTTTCCTCTTTGTGAGGTCAAACAGTGTCTTAGGATGAGTTTAGATTTTAAGGCTACCTATCCAAAGTGATGTTGATCTTCATCAACCTTGAGTTTCACTGCATCAAGCATCGAAAGTTGTGAAATGCAAATGAAAGCCAGTGTTCTTTCTGGGGAGGGAGAGGAAGAAGTTGTTGAAACAATGTAGCCCAGGCTGACCTCAAACTCACTAAATAGCCCGGGATAACCTTGTCACCCTGCCAAGTGCTGGAATTACAAGTGTGTACCATCATGTCCAGAAAAAGCCACAGTTTCATACTTAAATCAAGTGATCTATCTTCTCCCAACATTTATTTCTATCCACCCACCCATCCATTGATCTCTTTAACTTAGGTCTGTTTGTTTCCAGACAGAGTCTCACTGTATATCTAACCTAGCCTTAAACTCATGATCCTCCTGCCTCAACCTTCCAAGTGCTGAGATTGCACGTGTGTACCATGATGCCTGGCTTATACTTTANTTTTTTAAGGAAATAACTGTGAGAATTTGTGTTTCCATTTGTCTTTTCTTCTTCCTCCTCCTCCTCTTCCTCCTCCTCCTCCTCTTCCTCCTCCTCCTAGTCCTCTTCTTTATGAGAAACACTAATATTCAGGAGTCAAAAAACTGTGACCAGTGAACCAGCCTCACCTTACGACCTGTTTGTCAAATAAAGTTCTGCTGTCACATAGCCATATACATTCATTTATGGGCACCTGTCCCTGGCTGCTCTGGCTGACTTGATCTGCACAGATAGTAGAGCCTGCAAAGCCACAAGTGCTGGCCACCAGGCAGGCCCTCTGCAAAAAAATGGTTGCTGATCCCAGCTCCACATATCTACTGGCTAATTAATTCTTTTTTTTTCTGTCTCCTTGGATCATGAAGCTAGAAACCCCAACAGAATCTATACTGTTTCCTCTGTATCTGCTCCCCCCACTCAGAAACCTTTCATTCAACCTAAAAAAAAAAATACCAATGTTTTCTGCCCTCATGAAGCCTTGAAGAGACAAATCAAAGTCACCAGCTACCCAAGTTTATATACATGATAATTATATAANAAACTATTGGGCTTATAATATATGGTATTATTATATCTAACAAAACTGTTGTCCATTAATTTTGAAGAAATTGGTAGATAAGTCCTGATTTCATCAATGAAAACAATGATAAACTATGTCTTTCTCTGGAAACAATATGGCCTTTTTTTATTTACTTGTCCTTTCATGAAACCTGCCCCTGCTGTCCCTCAGCAAAGAAANCCAAGGTCTTATCNCAAGGGTCAAAACAGGCCTTTAGTTTGTGAAATTATGGCGGTGGCACCCTGGGGTGAAGAAAAGGGGAATTTTAAAAGCATTTAAGCTCACAGCCAAATGTTAGAGCTCTAGCCTGTACTGATTTTCCTCTCCCCAAAGTTCAACATATTAAACTGTCAGTCACCTCATACCTCTTAGGATGGTGCTAATAATTACAGTAGGAATAACAGGAGGGGGAGGAAGAGGTGGTGTTGGTGAGGATGTAAAGACATCCGAGGCACTGTGCGCTCTCAGGGNGAATACAAATCTAGGCAGCTGCTGTGGACAACAGTGTAGTGCTCCTCGAAAACTGAAATCTAGAACTTCCATATGATCCAACAGTTCATCTCTGCATATGTACTAAGAAGAACTGAGAGCAGAGACACAAGACCATATATGGACATCTGTGTTCACATAAGCCAAGAGGTGGAGACAATGAATGTCTACCCACAGAGGAGTGAGGAAATAAAACACAGCATATAACAGTGAACTATTACTCAGCCTTCAAAANGAAGGAAATTGTGGAGCAGTGTACCATGTGAGTGAACCTTGAGAAAATTGTGTTAAATAAAATAACTTAGATGCACACACACAAACCTGTGTTACTTTGAATACCTGGAACAGTCAGATTCAGNAGACAGGGGTGACCTGTAACTGACAAGAGAGGTACCATTATTGTTGAATGGATACAGAATTTCAGTGTAAGGGTGCTGGAGATGCTTGCACAGCAAGGTGAATGTATTTAACAGTACTGAGCAGCATNGTGAATAGTCAGGTGAGGNGGCTAGAGAGAAGACTGGGTAGTTAAGAATACTTGGTGCTCTCACAGAGGACCCGGGTTCAGTTCCCTACACCCACCTATAGGTAACACTGCCTGTAGCTCCAGTTCCAGGGGATTTGACTCCCTCCTCTGGCCTCTGAGTGCTCCTACATGCACAAGGTGCACATAACCTCATGAACATACACACCATGTGCTTTAGTTAGGGTTTCTGTTGCTTTGATGAAACACCATGACCAAAAAGCAAGTTGGGGAGGAAAGGGTTTATTCTGCTTATACTTCCATATCACTGTTCATCATTGAAGGAANTCAGGGCAGGAACTCAATAAGGTCAGGAACACGGAGGCAGGAGCTGATGCATACTGCTTACTGGCTTGCTTCACTTNGCTTGCTTAGCCTGCTTTTGTATAGAACTCAGGACCACCAGCCCAGGGATGGTACCACCCACAATGTGATAGGCCCTCCCCCCATCAATCTCTAATTAAGAAAATGCTTTATAGACTGGCCCACAGCCCGATCTTATGGAGGCATTTTCTCAATTGAGGTTCCCTCCTCTAACATGACTATAGTTTATGTCATATTGACATAAATCTAGCCAGCACANCATGTATATAAATTTAAAAAAAACTTTAATAAATATTAAGATGAGCAGTTTATGTTTTGTGTTTTTAACCACAACTTGAACATCTCTGAGGATTGTATCTTTGAATTGATCATTCTGATGCATATTGCAGTCTAGACAAAGTTCTCTACAGCCCTTGTCTTCAGGGTCTCACAGCAGGTAATTTATCTAGCTCTGTCTGTAACCTGACAGGATGCTGTAGTGAAGGGGAATAGACCCCCTTGTTGCTTGCTCCTGTGCTACCTGTAGCCAGAACCTCAGGTAAGCTTTCTCTAGTAATCCAATGATGCAAAGCAGCACAGTCCCTTTGATGAGTTCTTCTGGGAGCAGTAGGAAGGGTTAAGAGCTTACATTTGCTTTTGCACAGCACTGAAGTCAGGTAGATTACCATCTGAGTCAGATCATTCATCCCCTTACTCACTCCAACTGAGGCTGTGCCAAGAATCAGAATTTGACTCTAAATCACTGACTTGGCTGAAGCCTTTACTCAGCTCAATGAAGAAGTCCATCACTAGAACCTGAAAGCTACCAGACAGTACTGTGAAATCAAGGGCCACCCCTCAATGTCTGGAATCAAGGGCCACCCCTCAATGTCTTGAAAAAAAAAAACAAAAACAAAAACCGTCCAAACAAATGAAAGAAAACAATATCTCTTATTTTCATATGTGAATTCTGCTGGATTCCACTGTGCATGCTACATGGACTTCAGAAACAGTGCACAAATACCCATCAGAAAAGCCCTAAAATGGCCATCACAAAAGACAAGTGAAGCCAAGGCATTCATTTAAGGGAGCAATATGCTTGCTAAGATTACTAACCATGAGAATGGAGGACCATCTGTAAGGAGAACCTCCAGCGAAGGTGGAAGGACACTACGCTTTTAGACCTCTCTTCTGTGTGCATGTGTGGTGAGATGCCTGATTTCTTCATTAGCCATGCTGAGTTTTTGTTTGTTTGTTTGTTTGTTTGTTTTTCAGTTTTTCCAACTGCACTTAGAATAAATGCTTGAGTCATGAACCTTACATTTAAATATTCTGGATTTTTTCCTTTTCCAGGGATAACATGTATCCTGGTTGTATTGTTTTGTTTTTGTCAACTTGACACAGGCTATGGTCATCTGAGAAGAGGGAGCCTCAATTGAGAAAATGTCTCCATAAGATTGACCTGTAGGCAAGCCTATGGGGTATCTTCTTGATTGATAATTGACGTGAAAGCGTCCAACCCATTATGGGCAATGCCATCCCAGGCTGATGGTCCTGGGATCTATAAGAAAGCAAACCAAGCAAGCCATGGAGGAGCAAGGCAGTAAGCAGCATTCCTTCAGGGCCTCTGTTTTGATTCCTGCCTCCACCTCCCTGCCTCAAGTTCCTGTCCCAACTTCCCTCAGTAATTAAGTGTGATCCAAGAGTTGTAAGATGAAGTAAACACTTTTACGTCCAAGCTGCATTTGGCCATAGTGTTTTGTCACAGCACTAGAAACCCGAACAAAGACAATATTCCAGTACAAATGCCAGTTTTCCCCTGGTGCACATTAATAATTCAGTTCTCCCACTTGAAGGGCATGAGTATTTGGCTTACTGTTTGTATTACTAGCTGATGAATGCATAAGTGAGCTATAACCCAGGCCCACTCTGTGTCCCTGTTGAAGCACACATAAAATAAATATTCAAATGGAAGAAGTTAAGTACCACATGTCTAATGTGCAGAAGAGGAAAGGATGTTGCTGCATTACCTGGACTTTTTCTTCAATTTAGGAGGAAATTTGAATATGCTTTTATACAATTTTTAAAAGGAATTTAAATTACTGAATGTAAAATAAATTATATTGTCAAGTAAAAACAAAAGCAAAAACAAAAAATAAACTAACAACACCCCCCCAGCCAAAAAAAAAAATCCATACTTCCCCAAAAGAGAATGATAAGTCCACATGGCTTCCTTGATGAACATTTTTCAAATATTTGAGAAAGGTATAATAATAGTGTTACTCAACCTGACTCTAGTTAATAGAAGAAGAGATTTGTCATCTTGTTTTAAAAGGCTACTTTGAGGATCTGGAGAATTGGCTCAGCAGTTAATAATGCTTGCTACTCTTGCAGAGGACCTGAGGTAAATTCCTAGCAACCATGTGGGATGGCTCACAAATGCCTTTAACTCCAGCTTCAGGAGGTCCAGCACCCTCTTTTGGCCTCTAGAGGCACCCACATGCATTTGAACATACACACATAAACACACTCACACATGTGTACATAAATAAATTACAAAATAAATCTGTAAAACATAAAAGGCTAGCTTGGTATGATAACATGATAAAGATAAGAAAATTATGGGCCAGTATCTATCTCTCACTTTATAAACATAAAATCTTTGTGCAATATTTGGAAGCTGAATATATATATATATATTTATATATATATATTTAAAAGCTCTTTTCTCAGTATTACTTGGCTTGGTCTTGGGAATGTTCAAAATCAGTATTATTCAAAGTACCAAACAGAAGAAAGGGAAGTGCCTCATGGTCAACTCATAAATGCAGATAAATATTTAATGAAATTCAACATCCATTTAAACTGTAAGCAACATAGAAATAGGAAGGAACTCTTAAGTTGTGAGATCAGTACCTATCAAGAAATGAATANGCAAATAAACCCCACAGCGGATAGAAGACTTAACTGTAAAGCATTTAAAGATTCCTCCTGGGACCTCAAGAAGAGGCACCGGAGGGCCTAGACCAAGCTAAAATGGAAGAAATGTTAATAAGACATTTAAAGATTAAATGCAATAAATGAAGCCCTTATTTATGGACTTCAGTGTCACAATCATATAATATCTAAAAGATACAATAAAATATGATGAACTAGCAAGAAAAGGTGAGNTTAACAAGGCTTCTATATGCCACATAAATGATTCCCTCATATCTATGGGTTCCATATCCATGAATTCAACCAACCGTAGATAAAAACTTTTTAAGAAAAAGGTCACATTTCTACTGAAACATACAGATTATTTTTCTCATCACTGCTTATTAAACATTAAACAGCTGTTTACACAGTGTTGGGTATAANTAATCTGGAGATAACCTAAGATGTATGGGTGGATATGCAAATGCTTTACNATTTCTGTAAGGGTACAACATCTGGGAGTCCCAGGAATAATCTCCANNTACAATAAGNTACAGATATCATAAAATTCGTCACTATTTACTTGCAACACATATTGGAAGATCATTTATAATAATGCATGGACAAATGAAGGTGTGGACCATATTCCTGGACTAGAAGGCTCAATATGTAAAGATGTCAACCCTCCCAGAAAGAACCTCTAGTTTCAATCAAAAATCAAATAGGGTCTTTTTTAATGGAAATGCACAAGCTCACTCTGACTTGTGTGCAGAAATCCAAAAGATGAAGAATAGCAAAGGCAACTAAAGGACCAATAGTCCTTCAGTTGTGGCAAAATATAATGGAATTAAGTCCTTCAGAAGTGGCAAAATATAATGGAATTAAGAAGGGGCCCTCTGATTTCATCACTCATGGTCCCCATGGCCCCCAGAGGTGACAAAAGCCATCAGACATCCATGGCCCCCCTGAGGTAGTGCTTTATGCCAAGATGAAGCACAAGGCCACAAGGACTGAAACAGTATGGAATGGTGCAGGGTTGAAGAGAGCAGTGGACTTAAGTGCACACACACAGCCACCCAACAGAGGTCAGAATTACTAGGGCAATACAACAAAGGCTGGAAATTGGATTCTCAATTGATTAACTTCTTTAAAGCAGCCTTGCATTCCCACCTTGGGAGTATTTCCATTGTGCTGTGGCATGAAAGTCAGTGTAGCTCAGAATGTCATGGCAGCCACCAGATCAACAGCACAGTGCAGAATTCTCACCACCCACAGCGCCAGCTGGGAGATGCCAGAGCCAGTGTTTGCCTTCATAAATGTGGGTAAATTTTGTTTTGTTGTTTTTGTTGTTGTTGTTGTTTGTGTGGAGGGGGAGAAGTAGCACTTGGGGGGAGGGTATTGAGCATCCTTTTGCTATAGATGTTGTACAAGAGTGGGGTCTTCCCCTTACCCCTGCAGCAGCTCCCGCAAAAGAAAATTTTAAAAAA
>LZPO01007988.1:414236-428063 GCA_001675575.1 Neotoma lepida | reverse complement strand
GGAGTTCCCACCAGAGATGGCCCATCCAGGCATGGGACTAGTTAATATTTCAAAGAAAGAAGCATTGAACCATAAACAATCAATCCAAAGCCTGTATTAGAAGATCAGAGTATGAGTGTTTCTTCACAACGGAAGAGAGAGAAGAGGGTTGTTCTGCCTGGATGTGTCTGTAGCCTNCAGCTTAAGGAATCTTTCTCAAGGCCAAGGCTAGTTTGTCTGGTATTTAGGGCAACAATCTAGATAGTTTTATCATTACATGAGGACCATTCAAGCCTGATGAGAAATCCCTGCAGCTGGCTGAGTCATAGAACTGTCATGATACCATGTGACATTTTATAAAGACACAGAAAGAGAGTAAAAGGATGGATGTCTTCATCACTTTTCTATTNCTGTGAAGAGACACCAGAACCAAGGCAGCCCTTATAAAAGGAAACATTTGATTGGTGGCTTGCTTACAGTTTCAGAGGGTTAGTCCACGATCATCAGGGCCAGGAGCATGGTGGCAGACATGGCACTGGAGAAGTAGCTGAGAGCTTTACATCCTGATCTGCAGGCAGCAGGCAAAGAAAACCTGGGCCTACTGTGGACTTTTGAAACCCCAAAGCCCACCCCCAGTGACACACTTCCTCCAAATCCTTCTAATCTTCCTAATCCTTCTAATCCTGTCAAACAGTTCCACTCNATGGTGACTAAGCATTCAAATAGATGAGCCTATGGGGAGTCATTCTTATCCAAACTACCACGGTAAGGGCTGTAAGATCACATTGACAGAGCAGCCACCAGAACTGTGCTTATTATGTGACAAGAACACTTAGCCCTCATTTGCTATATGAGATTTCTAAAGGGATTTAGCTTCCTGTTACTGTGACGAAACACTCGAGAAAATCACCGGAAAAGCAGGTAAGGTTTGTTTCAGCTCCCAGATGCAGAGTTTCTCAGTCTGTGATTGCTTGCCCCTTCAGGACTGTGGCAGAGGATCACTTTATCACAGGCATTGTGGAGTATCTCAAAATTGCCTTTCTTATGGTGGTTAAGAAACAAATACAAAGAAGGNGTGTTGCCATGCCCATGTCTCCTTCAAAGGTACACCCCCAAATGCCCAAATTCCGCCAGCGAGGTTCCACTCCCTACAAGTTTTATCACATTGTGGAAATATGATCAGTTGTTGCAGAAGCAAACTGCCTGAGGAGAACTTCACGATCCACCTATAAGAGAAGAATGCTCCACACTAGACCTGTTCCTTCTGAAGCCCCCCTTGGCCCGTGTTGACAAGTAGAAAGGTATCATTTTACATGTTGAATGAATGATTCAGTAAGGCTTTCCTTGGGTAATCAAGCAATTGAAACCCTCTCTACCTAGTAATAATTGGGCTCTTGACAAAAATGTTTAGCTCTTTGCACCACCTTGGACATCTGATTTAGTGAGAGATAGGTTATTCGGTGTTTGTTCCGGTTGTCTTTGGACTTNAATAACTATTGAATTTGTTTATCATACCGTGCCATCTAAAAGACAGTCATGTACCCACATGCTCATGTTCCTTTTTTCTTCCTTTCTTTTTTCCTTTTTCTGTCTTATTTGCCATGCTGGAGATGAAACTAAACCCAGGGCCTTGCACTGACTGATCGGCATGCCACTGAGCTGCATTTGAAGCTCTTGGTTTTGAGACCAGGTGTCACTATATAGCCTATGGTGACGTCAAACTCCTGCCCCTGCCTCCTGAGTGCTGGCATGAGAGGTGTGCTTCATCTCAATGCATGAGTTGTTTGGGGTCTTCCTAGGCTATGGCCGTTGTGATCNCATTCATTCTCCCCATCATCTATGAAGCTNGGCGGGGAGCTTAAGCATGTTAAAGGTTCTGGAAGCTTTGGTTCTATCTGTCACTCACAGATTTCTTGCTTCAATTTTCCTTTCCCTGGAGCTGTAAGATTTAAAAAGATCAAAGCTACAGATTTGAATTGCAAGTTGACTGTTTCCAGGGAATGTAAGGAGAAAGAGTCTGTGAGACTGCTGACACGTCATCATTTCTCACTGCTTCTCCCCTTAAATGTCTATTCCCTTCAGAATGTAGTTTAGAGATGGTTGAGCAGAGAGAGAGTGTCCTAGAGAAACAAAAAATCTAAACAGATCTCCACTCTGATCCCCTTAGCTGGACCAAATGGCTTGTTCCAGCATCAATACTGCCCCCTCCCCAAAAAGGCCTCAGGCCAGGCAGCAGGGAGGGTAGAAGAGCAGGCAGGGCAGCGGGGGTAAGGCTTCAGCATGTGTGTCTATCACACACAGCTTCTGCCTATCACTCCTGATAGCTGAGGACACTTGGTAAACTTTTCTGGATGGGTAAGGACTCCAGCTTCACAGACAGCCACCCTGTGGTGCCAGCCGTTTCTATTACAGCAGCTGTGAAGTGCAGAGCCTGAAGCCCTGGGCCAAACCTAACATTTGCTTCTTCTTTTTATTCTTAACANAAAGCAATCCCCCAAAGTTATGAAACATAACTGTCATCAGTACTGAGAATGAATAACAAACAGCCTGCCCAGAAATGGTCCCTCAAGCTTCATAGTGAGAAAAGCCTTTTGGGATGGAGAATTCTCCTGGGGACCTAAACACAAGGCTCACAGAAGCAGGTTTATCCAAAAAACATGGAAACAAATTTCTTTTAGTTACAGACTCACAAAAGAAACCATGATGCATATTTTATGTCCCACAAAAAGTTACACACAACATCCAAAAATGAATGAAGTAGTCCAGTGTAGACAGACAGGAATAAAAATTGTAAGACATACAGAACAACGCACAGAATGAGCTGATTTGTGATTTTAAGAGCAATGTTTATATATAAAATGAGGAGATGTGAGCTTCACACTGTAACTGTGTATAATTTATATACCATAAACTTAAAAGCATTGTAAACACACAACTTCATGGTTTTAGAACATTGAAAATTCCACTAAGGGGGCTGGAGCTGTGGCTCACTGGGTGCCTTAGTTACTTTTTACTGCTGTGACAAAATGCCATGACAAAGGCAACTTATAAAAGCAAGCATTTAATTTGAGGGCTCCCGATTCCAGAGGATTGACGTTGATGACCATCATGGCAGTGAGCATGGTGGCCAACAGGCAGCGTGGCTCTGGAGCAGTAGCTGAGAACTCCTATCTGACTCACAAGTACAGAGAGAAGTAACTAGGAAAGGCATGGGCTTTTGAAACCTCAAAGCTCTCCTCCAGTGACACTCCTCCTCCAATAAGGCCACACCTCCTAATCCTTCCCAGACAGTCCCACCAACTGTGGACCAAATGTCCAAGTATATGAATGTATAGGGACCATTCTCACTGGAGTCACCATAGTGGGTAAGAACACTTGCTATACAAACATGGGCAGTTGAGTTAGATCACNGCACTCATGTAAAAAGCCAGGCATGCCTGTGAGTGCTCTTGTAAACCCAGTATTGTGGAAGGCAGAGACAGGAAGGGCTCTAGGACTTGCTGGCTACCAGCCTAGCTCCAGGTTCTGGAAGAGGCCCTGCATCAAGGGAATAAGGAAGAAAATGATAAAGTAGGGCANCTAACATCCTCATAAGTTTCCACATGCACACACATGTGCACACACCAACATACACACACACACAAACACACACACACAATCAAAATGAAAATAAAAGTCCCACGTAAGCCTNTCCTAATGGCACAGGCCTAAAATTCTAGGTACCTGGATTGCTAAGGTAGGAGGATTGCAAGTTGAAAACCTGCTTGAACCACAGAGTGAGTTTGAGGTCAGCCTGAACAATTTAGACAGACTTGATCTGAAAATTTTAAAAAGTAAAAAGAGTGCTGAGGCTGTAGCCCAGAGGTAGAACACTTGCCTAACATACATGAGATGCCATTTCAGTCCCCAGCACTGGAAAAACAATCAGTCAGTTGTTAAAATTAACCCATTGTTAGTGTGAATAACTATATGACTTTTGTGTATGCAAACAATTGTACCGCCATCACCACTATCTAGGTGGGTTTTTAAAGATTTCTTTTTACTTATGTATAGCTGTCTATGTTATCTACCATGTGTACAGTAGCCCATGCAGGCCCAAAGAGGGCATCAGATCCCTTGGAGCTGGAGTTACAGGCACTTGTGAGTCACCCAACATGAGTGCCGGGAGCTGAGCTGGGGCCAATAGAGCACTCTTAACTACTGAGCCATCTCTCCAGCCCCCTCTATCTAATTTTAGAATTTTTGAAAGTTTACACCAAAGCTTTCCATGTGTGGTCCCTCAGACTTACACTGCCCTGTGCTCTAATAAGAATGATTCTTACATCTTTAAGTTTTCTTGTTTTAATATAAGTCCTTACTGACTTGATTTTTCCTTGATATAGAAATGATACCTGCTTGCAGGTTGTTAGCTGCAAGCTGACAATATTGATTTTTATTTTATTTCAAATTACTGGCTCTATTCTACTCAGTTTTGTTTCCTACCTCCCGAAGACCAAGCCATTCCGTATAGACAGCTTGGCCTCCTGCCTCATCTCCCCNGTCTCTTGGGAGAGTGTAATGCACTTTATACCATTCCTCTCCAGGGACTGGCTCCTCATCTTTAAATTTTCATAATTTCTCTCCTCTCCTTTTCCCGTCTTTGCCTTACTCAAAGCCAAGATTACACGGTAAAGAGGGCCGGGCTACAGCCTTGGTTGATGAAATGGGAAGCCTTCTTGTTTTCTCTTCTCTTCATTAATCCCACAGGCCAGTTTTATAGTTGAGTAAGAAACCAGGTCACAAGGCTGGAAGGGTCCTTCTGCACCAGATGACTCACTTCCCTGAACACTGGAGTGGTGATGTGCTTGACTTTGGCCTTGCGCAAGCTGAGCTCTCACTTTGAAAGGACAGCTGGCAGTGAGGCAAGACAAGAGGCTCTATGCAGAGCTTGTGAAAAGAGATAGTAGAGAAACNGCACCTTAGAAGGAGGAAGCAACTGAGAATAGAGTAATGATGTCATTTCCTGTGCTGTTCCACCCCAACAAAACGTGCACTCAGGGAGGTAGAGATGGCTTAGTAGGTGATATACTGGCCACACAAGTGTAAGGACTTTCATTGGAATCCCCAGAATCTGCATAAGAGTGGAGCAGTAGTGCACACCTGTAATCCTTGCACTTTTTTGTTTGTTTTTGTTTTATGAGACTGGGTTTCTTTGTGTAGCCTTGTCCTAGAACTAGCTCTGTAGACCAGGAAGAAGAATAGTTTCTCATTTAGAGTGTAGATATGTGCGTGTGTGTGTGTGTAGGATCTACATTAAGTTTTCTTTATAGTGTTGAGGATTGACACCAGAGCACTCTACATAGTAAAGAAATGCTTTGCCAGACTATGTCATCAGAGAATTTGAGCCTGGCTGTGCCTGACAATGACTCAGAACACTTGTTATCAAAATCAAGGTGCCCCAGGCCTACTGAAGACTTGGGAGATTACAATAGCTGGGGTGAGGCATCTGTTTTCCCAGAGCAGCAAAGAGCTATGACTGATGTCCCACACTCATGGGATCCCATGGAGATTTTGCTTCTTGTCCACTTATTCTAAATTCTGTTAAGGTATATCTGTGTATATGCGTAGCGAATCTATGTGTGGCTTTGCTCCTCTATTCTGTCAGTAGGATGTCACCCCTAAATAGCTATGCTCCTGAAGGATGTGGAAGTGCTCAAGCTGACACAAGCCACTGAAATAACGCCCCCCCCCCTTGTTTATCAGAGACTGAATTGCAGGTGCTGAAGGGACTTCCTTCCCTCCACAGGCTCCCAGCATGCCTCCTGTGGGCCCTTTGTGTCACTTTCCCCTTCATTGGTCCTCATTACACCCACTCTTCCCATAGGACAACTCATGTGGCTCAGCTGGAGGAGCACTTGGCTTGGGAAAAGTTCATTCCTCATGTGGCTTCTCCCACGTGGAGAGGTGAACCAGAGATCTTCCCTGGTTATCCATCCCNCCCTCGACAGTCCCCTGGAGGTCCTGTCGAGGGTACTTTTCAAGAGATAAATATCCAAATGCATACCTCAATTTAATTTTTACATTGGAAAAGCAAGAAGACCTTCAGTGAGGAGCCAGACTGGTGAAATACCCAGCCTGTCTGACAGGAGCAGCCATACTCAGATATGTGCCTCTGACAGAGAGGTAGAGTCCCAAACAGAGGCTCAGGGTCCCAGTTCCTTTATCCAGTAGCCATGTGGTTGACAAAATAGGAAGCTTTTCCGTGCTGAGGCATCCTCCATCGTAACTCAGAGTCAGAAATCATACATCAAATTGAATAAATCAACCTGCCTTAGAGGTAACCCAAAGGGTATTTTGAAGAGTTAAAATTAATCTGGTTAAATGTCTCTTCAGAGTGTTAAAATATTAACTGGTGTCATTAGCTTACCATCAGCAAAACGTAATTCATAGGCTTTTTCAGTAGATCACAGTATCTATTAATTGATGCATCCTTTGGGGCTGAGGAGAAAGACAGTTGTTACCACTCACACCTCCTCTTTTGTCTCTTGCTTGCAGCTCTGGAAAGGAAGATATCGATGAGGCAGAGCAGAGAGGAGCTGATCAAACGAGGGGTCTTGAAGGAAATCTATGATAAAGGTAAGAGGCTGTGTGTGGTCCACAGTCCCAGCAAGGTGTACATACTCAGTTCCGGCTCTGCTTTTTGCTATCTGCATCACTTTATCAGAATTTGAACACTTAAAACCGGCTGGTTGTAGAGGGAAGCAAATGTAGCAGAAGGTGCTAAAAGCATCAATGTTAGGTGAGAAGAAAGGATACAGTGCTACCCAAATCAACCATGAACACACTCACACACACACACACACACACATACACACACACACACACACACACTCACTCACTCACACATGATGGAGGCCCTGTATTGCCCATGCTTATGTGAGCTTTGCGGTTTCCCAAAATAAATATTAAGAAGCCACATCCCAATAGGATTTTTTTAGCAGGTTTTTTTTTTCTCTCTTGGAACCTTGAAGTCTCTCTCCACAATAGGAAGGAATATGAAATGGAAAGATTACAACCATACATAAGAGAGTTAAATGATCTTCACAGAGATGGAATTGCTNCATGGATGTGTCCACAGATGTCTGGTGCTGTACACCTCGTCTTTGTTTACTGTATTATTCCCTTTAAATAAGAATGGCCACAGTGGTTCACACAGTAACAGGGCTTCGCTCCTGTTCCCTAAGAAGCTCTGGTATTAGATGTTGAGCCTGCTTGCTTAGAGCCCTGTCCCCCACTCTCTCTTGGCTTCCCATTCTTCCGCTTTCTCTCTCTCCTCTCTCTTTGCTTTCTCTCACTCTGATGACACTTGCCCTCCAAGGGTTGTATGTGGGACAGCCAGCTGCTGCTTCCTGTCTTGTTCAACTCTTCAGTAGTCTATGTCAGGTCTGTATAGTATTCCCGGTTATTGGAGGGGCCAGATCATGAAATATTTGACTTCACGGGTTTACCCCAATAATCAAGTGCTCCTAGGANTGGGGTGCTGTAGTCAGTTTACTGTGATTTTGGGGGGGTCTTCTCCAAGCCCTTGTGGGTTCCAGTATGTAAAGGGAGCTTGTATTTCTGGGTCCTGGTGCACCTCTCTGATTCAGCTGTTTTCTACACTGAGCCTTACTCCTTGTCTTCCTTAGGGTCACTATTGCTATGATCAAACACCATGACTAAAGCAACTTGAGGAGAAAGGGGTTTATTCTTTATGCTTCCACATCACTGTTCATCATCCATGGAAGTCAGGACAGGAACNCAAACAGGGCTGGAACTTGGAGGCAGGAGCTGATGCAGAGGCCATGGAGAGGTCCTGCTTACTGGCTTGCACCACATGGCTTGCTCAGCCTGCTTTCTTATAGAACCACCCAGGACTTAACTAGCCTGGGGATAGCACCGCCCACAATGGGCTATACCCTCCAGCGTCAATCACTAACTAAGAAAATGGCCTACAGGCTTGCCTGTAGCCTGGTCTTATGGAGGCATTTTCTCAATTGAAGTTCCCTCCTCTTGGATGACTTTAGCTTGTGTCAAGTTGACATAAAACTAGCCAGCACACTCCTCTATGGCATGCCACTTCATCCATTGTCGTCATGGGACTTCTCAGCAGTATGCTGGAAATGTTTTGTCATTGCACAAATTGCCAGTCACACACCATACCCCCTGCCCTGGCGACAAGAGACTCAGGAGGNATGTGACACTGGAATCTTTCAAACTAGGCTAAGTACTGAGCTTCCTGGGGCCCTGAGTNCCCGAGGTGAGGTATATTCTCCACTTCTACCTGGAGGAGGCTAAACAGTAGAACACATCTTCTCTCCAGAGGTAAAGAATTCTTCATTTTGTCACTTTTCTCCAAAGACACACTTTCTCTACAGTCCCCAAACCCTGCCTAGTATTGACCTTCATCAGNACACTTCACCACAAGTTCCTCTCCACATTCACTCCCCGGGAGAGGCCGAAGATGCCTGACTGCAGGTGTAATGTTAGGTAATAAGCAGCAAGTGCTTAAATACTATGCTCACAGCCCAAGCCAGTTCTGATGCAGTTAAACAGTTCTTCCTGCCTCCCCCCACCTCCTGCCCTTCTCTCCTGCAGCCTTCAAATCTCTGTAAAAACCTCAGGGACACACTGATGCAGAGAACACTTTCACTGTAGCAACTGATTCTTTTTATTACATCTAACTAGATTGGGGGAGAATTGCCTACGTGGCTCCTGACTCCATAAAAGGAGCTGCAGATGGTCGAAGCTGAAATTGTGCTTTGTAAGGAAAGAGACAGAAGGCTGTGGGGATAGGGGTCTGNCAGGGCCACATCAGCAGCCAGGAGTCAAGAGTGAGGGATGCCAGGGTCACAGCTGTGTCTCCATGGGCAGGTACAGGTTGACATATGACACACACTCAGTAAGTAACCGGCTTAGTGGAAAGGACCAGTCTAGCCCTCTGTCGCTGGGCACAAGAACTTTATTCTAGCTTCATCTTTGCNGTTATCACTGTCTTCTCATTCTGCTTGTTGACCAAATTTCCTCACTGGCTATAAACTCCAGGACAGCAGGAGCTTCAGAGGACCACTGCCAGAGCCTCCAAGCTTCAAAGAATGTCAGACGGAGAACAGACACTCCAAAATGGTTATTACCTCTGTGCTGGTAGAAAGATAGACAGAAAGAGACGGACAGGCAGAGAGAGAGAAAGAGAGAGAGAGAGAGAGAGAGAGAGAGAATATTAAAATTCTGACTATATGCACACATACCTACAAACATGTATACTCTCATTCATGTGCACATGCAAATACTCCACCTGGGCATGGTGATGCATGCCCATAATATCAGCACTTGGGAGAGAGAGACAGGAAGATTAGAAGTGCAAGGCCAGCTTTGCCATATAACTTAAAGTCCACCCTGACTTTCACCCACCTTATGTATAAGACCTTATCTCAATAATGATGATGATGATGATGATGATGGTGATGATGATGATGATGATAAGCACTTGGGAGGAAGAGGCAGAGGCAGGAATATCTATGCAACTCCAAGGCCAGTCAGGACTCCATAGCAAGATCCTGACTCACCCATACCCCTCAGAAACAATTGTAACTCAACACCCAGCTACTGTCGCGGCTTTAGTTAAGTTTCTTAACTTCCATGTGCCTCTATTCTTTTAATCTCAAAGTGTGGATAATATTGTTGGGGTGTTGACTGCATGAGATAATATGAATTAGAACCGTGNTAAGTATACAAATCCTCAAGAAATGTCAACATGCTCTCATTACCATCTCCCCATCCCCGTATCTCATATTGTGTCAATCCCTTTCTACACTCAGAGCTGATTATCATGTGACACTTTTACTAGTGAGACACCATACACGTGTCTACTCACCCAGATTGGGAACCCACAACAGACCATTGTAACTACAAGTCTAACCTAGTGAACCCATGAGATTTTTGGAGTTCCTTGCAGGACTGTGGGTGAGGGGTCACTTACAGAAGCAGCGATGACTCAAAGGCAGTTGTATCACTAAAAAGCCCAGCCTAGCNTGTGTGATCCTAGTGTGTGTGATGACTCACAAAGTCGGCATCTCTGGAGCTGTCTAGACAACTTTCAGGCTGCTGGACAGTTCAGAGACCTCTTCCAGGCAGCTCTCCTGGGTTCAGTTACCTTCGTCACCCAGAAGTTGTTTCCGCTTTCTATAATCTTGAAGTGTTTACTGCTTCCATAACCTTGAGGAGGGGCTCCTGTGAATGCTGTAGGTTCCANCATTCCCAGACATGTGAAGTGTGTTTACCCTCTGGGTCTCACNAATGCCCTGCCTCCTTNCTAGAGGGAGTGTTTTCAGTTCAGAGGGACTGGNTGTAGAACACCAATATTGTCAATAGGCCTGAAAATCTGGAAGGATGGGTATCTCAGGGGCTGGGGAGGTGGTTCAGTGGGAGAGAACTCTTGCTGTGCAAGCATGGGGACCTGAGTTCAGATCCCCAGTACCTATGTAAAAATTTAGATGTGGTCTTGGCGCTCCTGTAACCCCAGCCCTAGGAGAAGGGGAGAAACTGCAGAATCACCAGAGCTTGCTGGCCAGCCAGCCTAGCCAAAGAAGAAAAAGAACACAAGCTCTAAGTTGAGGGAGGGACCCTGTCTCAAGGGGATAAGGCAGAGGTTGACAGCACAAGATACTCCCCATCCTCTCTAGCCTCAATGTGCACAGGCATACTCATACACGCGTGTACATGCACACTCACACACACACACACAGGCTTTTTTAAAAAATAGGACTTTCAAATGTATCTGGAAATCATTTCATGAAATGTGCTAGAAGTGAAGAGTTCAGTTATTCAATAGCTTATACTTTTTTTTATTGGTTTTCCAATGAATCACATAATTCATCTTCCAAGCTCAGAGTTTAAAAATCTAAGAGTCCTAGCTAGCACAAGGCCATCCACAAAACAAACACTGGAAACTACATAAAAGGGGACTTTTATATTCTGCTACTTACACAGCAGTGAGGTTATAAAATTGTAAGGCCTTTCCCTTTCCATTTTCCAAATTTTCTGTGATGTGGCTGTAATCAGTTTGTGAAGAGTGAACCTTAACATGACCCAGCAACACTCTAAATATTAGTCAACTTGTTTCATGATGTGTGCGTGAAACAAGTACATGTTTGTGTGTGTGTGTGTGTGTGTGTGTGTGTGTGTGTGTATGTTTATATTTGAACCTAGGTTCCACATATGAAAGACAATTTGTGGTTTCTGTCTGTTTCGATCTGACCTATTTTAGTTAACAGTGCTTTCTAGTTCTGTCCACTTTTCTGCGGGACAGAGGGTGAAGGGGGTAATGGAACCCATGTGACATAGAAGCAAATGAGGGAACATTTGGGAGAAAAAAGGAGACCAGCAAGAAGGGGACAAGGGGAACAAGAAGCGCAGTGGAGAGACNAATGAATTAGGATGATATGCAACAATACCTATGTGTTAAAATGATGTAATAAATCCCGTAACTTTGAATGCTAGCATAAAATTAATAATAAAAAATAAGTAATAAGCCTGCTAAATTAACCAGTAGTAGAAAATAATCTACAGTTAGACATCTTTTTTATCTATTCCTCATCTTCATGGCTTATTATTTCAAGTGAGAATTGAATTTAAACAAAATGAAGTTTAGTTAAATGGTTTTCCTAGATTCATTCATTCATTCATTCATTCATTCAGCTGATGAGCATTTGGGTGTGTGTCCGAGGGTGGCCTTCAGTGTCAATGGCTAAGGCAAAACCTCCCCTTCTCTGGTTCATAGTGATATGGAACAATAAGCAGTCTGAAGGAAGCCAGGCAGTAAGACAAGAAGATAAAGTGAGGTAAGGGGTGTGATTTGGGGATGTGTGATTTTGGGATGAAACAATCCTGGAAAACCTGTGACATTTTCGTAAGAGGCCTAGATGAAGCTAGCGGATGCCTGAAAAGGCGGGCATGGGNACCCCACTCTAACAGCTGGCCCCACTATACTACTTTAGAGTTTCTTGGGATGTAAGTCACAAGCCTTCCATTCTTTAAATTGACTAAGTCCTCAGCTCTGTGTTCGCCTCAATGATCTTTGTAAATCAGACAGGACACTTACTGCTCAGAGTCCGCCAAGGCTGCTTGCTTCACTCAGGAAAATTCTAACTACCTATACAGCCCAGAAGCATGCCCAGTCTACCCTCTGACCCCTAAATACCCACCACTAGATCCCTGCCCTGGACCCCACTTAGATATGCTTGCTAGCCTTTGGGGTTCCACTGGCCACCCCTTCTTCTAGAACCTTATTCCCTTAGATACCCATGTTAGCTTCTCATTCAAGACTTGGCTCAGTGTCATCTTTTCAATAAAGCTTACTCTAGGACCACCAAATTAAAGACGCCGCCCTTTTCCCAAGTTCTTAGCCCCTTTATATCTCACTCAACAGTTTTCCTTCTTTTTCTCTCACCACCTTCTGGCAGGTTCTATAAATTGTTTGCTCATCAGGTTAACTTTTCCTTGGCTACCACCCCTCACTGACAGTGAGTACCTTAAGACAGGATATGGCATCTTTTTCTTTTTTTTCAGAGATGTAGCCCAAGTGCCCCCAACAGTGCCTGGCACAGAGTTGATGGTTGGTGGATGCTGACTAAAGGGGCAATAAATAGGAACACAGGGACCCATCTACACATTCACATGACATCAGTTGACCTGGGAACCNTGGGAACACTTATCCTCCTTATTTATACTTCTCTTTGGTCCATAAAATGTTATTGCCAGCTATTTAAATAGGCAAACTTGTGCCTGGTATTTTCTGTATATGGGCATCAGTTCCTTAACTTTCAGATATTGTCTGANTCATCAGGGTAAAGGATTCAAAACCAGAGTAGTAGTCTGTGGAGATGGCACAGTCAGAAAAGTACTCGCCTTGTAAGCATGAGGACCTGATCTCCAGATCTCCATATGCGACAGGAAGTATGGTGGTGTACACATGTGGTCCTAGCATTGGGAAGTCAGAGACAGACAGGTTCCTGGGGCTCCATGGCTAGCCAGTCTAGCCTTCTTGGTGAGTTCCAGGACAATGAGGGACCTTGTCTCAAAACAAGGTAGACAGTACCTAAGAATGACACCCAAGGTTTTCCTGTGTTCTCTACACATACATATTCGTGTGCATCCACACTCACCTGTACACCCGCACACACATAAACACACATACATACACACACAGAGGGCTCTTAAGGGTAGCTCCCAGGCCACACCCCAGGGGCAAGTACTTCAAAGTCATAGTTAGGTAGAAGAGGTATCTACTACATCTCCCTCTTTTGTCTAAATAAGAAAGTTCTAACCTAATACAAAACTATAACAGGAATGATTACAAAGTATTGTCCAGGAGGGGGGAAAGGTAATAACACTGACAAAAATAGAAACATAACTAACAAGAACAACATCAAACAAGAGTACATGCTAAAATCTGGAAATGTGTAGATAAATGACATGTTACAGAGATTATTCTAATAGCGGTCCTATCCTAAAGAATCTAACTTTAGTATCTGAAGTGTTCTTAGCTAAAATATGAGAGGATTATAACTATCTAGTCTTTGTCTGCTCCCTAGCCCACCTGAGATGAGTACCTTTGTAATTGTNCATGCTCCTCCATCATAATGTTCTGCCTTGACACAGCCCAAAGTGACAGGGCCAAGCCACCATGGGAGGAAACCTCTGAAACAGAGAGCAAAACTGACCTTTTATTCTTAAAGTTGATTTTTCTCAAGTATTTTGTGACAATGGAAAGCTAACACACATACACACACACATCACACCCAGTGAGCACAACTTATAATGGCCTTGCCA
>LZPO01007988.1:392958-409894 GCA_001675575.1 Neotoma lepida | reverse complement strand
GAAGGAAGGAAGGAAGGAAGGAAGGAAGGAAGGAAGGAAGAAAAGAAAAGAAAAGAAGAAAAAAGTAAAGCAAAGCAAAGCAAAGCAAGGCAAAGAAAAGAAAAGAAAAGGAAAGAAAAGAAAAGAGAAAAAGGAAGTAAGATGCCTGTAACTTAGAAAACTTTTCCTGACTCCATACGTCTGCCTAGGGCGTGTAGAGTTAGACGAGTCATTGGGACTTTTAGCCTTTCTCCTACATGAATATCTAAGTCACAAAGGAGACACAACTCTAGGGGTCTGGTCCTGTCTCTNCTTTACATATAGAGAAGATACAGAACACCTTTTTCATCTCTTTGAACTGTGCTTTTTAGTTGACTACCATCTCAGAATTCCCAACCACACCACTCTTTAGCATCATTTCCACCTTCAATCCCCACTTGCCCCTCCTGGTCCTTAGCCTGCTCTGTTGAAGATACTCTACCATCAGCTAGTGGCTTCCTCATTCCCCTGGTAGTCCAATAGAATGATGAACCATTAAACTCTCTTCTGGCCCTTGCTTGCATGAAGTTGTTAGGGAATTAAGGGACTGTTCAATTTGAGCTATCTTACTCACCTAAAGTAGAAATTAACAGCTATGAGCTATGGTCTCCACCATGAACCTTGTCCTGCTCTTCATTCTCCTTTATGTNCTATTATTGATTCCCAGTTCTTCTTCACACATACCTCTCCAGCACACTCAATAACTGAGATTCTATTACAAGGCTCCAGGAATTCCCTCAAAGGCTTTGTCCACCCATATCATATAGTCTTGTGTTGCTCACAACCTCTACCATCATACAAACACATTATCTTCCCAGGGATCCTAGCTCCTTACCATGGAAATATATTTCAAGAGTAGACTACTCACTGCATTGTGGACCATTTTAGTAACACCCTTTAATCCTCTATAGGAAAACATCACATATGNCTTAGGCCCATTATCACAATTTCCAGGTCTGCTTTCTAGAACTTTGGGCAACAATGAAAACATTTTATCATGGTACAGTAGCCACTAACTCATGCAATCATAGAATAAGTATGGCCAGTATGGCTGGTAAGCAACATTTAAAATGTTAGCTATGACTAACCACTACATGTGGGTGCCTTGATCAAGAGCTTGGCTCAGATTTGGATATAACAAGCCCCTGCTGCTGACCTGCTATAACTCTAGCCTGTAAAAAAATTGAAATCTTAGAATCTGGTCTCAGTGGGCTTCCTACTAACAGTGGAAGGCCCCATGCATGGTGATAATGTAATTCTGTGCAATTGATGTTATAATACTGTATAGGACAGAAACTGTGCCATTCAGTTTATTTTATATGCATTCCCTGTCCTGGTTGCATCTTTGATATCAAAATAGCAATGGCAAAATAGTCTCCTCTTTTANGATCCTTGGAACTGAGACATTATTTAGAAATAGTGGTCAGAGACATGATAATTCATTGGTATGGATAAGGACAGAATTAATGCAGTTGCTACAAAAGCATCNGTGTTCAGGGCCTGGGACCAAAGACNAGGTGATTCTGGAAGCAAACATCACGATTTGAGACTTGAAGGGATCAGGTCACTGAGCACCAGGCTAGAAAAGCAGCACACCCCATGAGTTAGTGTGAAGAGGAGTCTGTAGACGACGCCATTTAGTCACAGGCAGTGTTGATGAATACAGCAGAAATTGTTGCTGTGGCAAGCTACCCTTGATGGTTAATCTTCATGTTGGATCTAGACTCATTTAGTGTACACACTTCTGTTCATGTCTATAGAATGTTCGTAAAGAAAGGAAGACTCGACATGAGTGTGGGGGTTATCATTCCATGGGCTGAATAGAAAAATGAAGAGCAGGTGGGGCTTTAGGTTTCCTGTCTCTCTACCTTGTTGCTGTGGATGTGGTGTGACCAACTGTCTCATATTCCTGCCACCNTACCTTCTCATCAAACTGTGAGCCAGGATAATCCTTTCTTTCNTTCTTCAAGTTGCTTTTCTTAGGTTTTTTGTTACAGTACTGAGATGAGTGATTAATACACTACCCGAGGTCAGTATCTGCCATTTTTTGTGATTAAAAAGTTGTATTACTTACTTTTTGTTGCTGTGATAATACACCATGACCAAATGTGACTTTTGGAAGAAAGAGTTTATCTTGGCTTATGGTTCCATAGGNAGGGGGAGTGCATAATGGTAGGGTAGACCTGGCAACAGGCAGACATTCTGGCAAGAAACTGAGAGGTTATATCTTTATCCATACATAGGAAGCAGAGAGTGAACAGGAAGTGCTCACTGTTAAAGCCTACCCCAGTGACATACTTTAAGGCTTCACATNCTTAAAGGTACACTACCTTCCAAACAGCACCACCAACTGGGAACCAAGTGCTCAAATACATGAGGCTGTGGGGACATTTCACATTTAAACCGTCTCAGAAATCATTGTCACTTACACAGTTGGTGATTTAGAGAAACACCACTGGGTAAGAGGGGAAGACAGCTAAAATCAAAAGATGCTAATAAATTGAAAGTATATACTTTATTTTTTAAAAAGATGTCAAAACAATACCAACAATAAAGTGATTTGCTAATACTGCCATGAGACCACTCTACCCCATATATGAAACCACCCTGTTGCTATCACAGTACTGATGAAATCCTAAGATTGGGATGCATTTTGCATAGATAGTTAAAGGGGTATCTGTGAGTCAAAGATGCCTTCAGTAGACAGAAAGAACCTTGCNGCTCTTAATAAATCTTCCTTGGGTACATGTTGGTCCAGATAATCCAAAGGCTTCTAACTGCAGGGGGAGATAAAAGATAAACTGATAGTTTCTTCAACTTGTGGATTCTTAAAATATAGGTTCCCTGGTCCTACAGGATCCCGTAGAGTCTGTCTTCAATTCTACTGGTGCTCAGCCACTTGGAAGCAGGCCTACATAGAACATGCACACACTATACAAGATGACTTGTCCTCACTGGGAATGAAGCTATTCCCACAAAGCTACTATTCTCTCTCATTTCTTTGTTCATTTTGTGCTTATTTTAAATAAGACTTTTCAAGCTACACCTGTAGTCCTAGCACTTAGATAGCTGCAACAGGAGGACCATGAGTTGGAAGTCTCCTGGGCTTCCTAGTGAGCCCCTGACTGTGATTAATTAGTTAATGGATTAATTAAAGGATAATAAGAGTTTTAAGTTTTAAATGCTAAAGCATCAAATGATGACAGTTCATTAATGGGCTACGTTTCATAAGAATTATGACTTTCCATGCTCCATGCTTAAAATTGTGTGAACTCTCAGTAGCACCATTTCATTTAACCAGACACACTGAAGGAAATGTTTCTTTCAAAGTTGGCAAGTGCTACGGAGCCATTTCTACTTCTGAGGCTCAAAGCTTTAATCCATCAATGATATCCTTGGGCAACTTGTTTCTTATCAGCTGTTGGGGTTCACTGGCTACAAAGCAGCTGGTGTCTTTGAGGATGATGATTTGGAAGGTCATGGCATTAGCAAGCTCTTACAAAGCTGTGTATCTTGTTAAAATGACACCTNTGTGGACTGCAGAATGGTGGCTCTGGATTGGGGAGCTGGCGTAGTGGATAAAGTTCTTGNCATGCAAGTGTGAAGACCAAACAGCAGATATCCAGAACCCACATGGAAGTTGGGCAGGACAGGTAGGTGTGGCAGCTGAATATAACCTCAGCACTCAGTAGGTAGAGACATGAGCACCAGGAGTCCTGGAGCAAGCTGGCTAGTAAACTAGCCATATTGGCAAGCTCTGGGTTCAGCAAAAGACCCTGCCTCAACAAATAAAGAGAAGTCGAGAAAGACACCTAGTATCAATTTTGGGTCTCTATATGAATGTACATGCATGCACACTCACATATGTGTACACCCACACACATGTGAGTACTCATACACATTTTATTCCACACANATACACATGAAAAAGAAAGAGATTAGTGTGCCTGCCCTCTTATTATGTGGGGGATTTTCTGGCTTAGTAGCAAAAGTACATTAATTACAGAAAAAAAAATTAAAAGACTGTGTATCCCAGCTCACTGACATGAACTGTTATAATGAAGACTAAGTCCATTACTAGTGCCATTTCCACAGAACTCACCATTCAACGCCCCATCAGTCATGTGATAAGATGCCCTTGGTAGTAAAAAAGCATCTCTTGGAAGCTGAAATAAGAACCCAGAAAAGCGCAACAGTCTCTGAGGGAAAAAGTAGTTGACAATTTCTTGCATCAGGCTCCTCTTACATGTCTTTACAATGATATTCACTTGAACATAGCTGGGAGTAATTGTTTTCTTTTATTTTAATTATGGCTCTTAATGATTATCAGCAAATTAAAATCTGTTTGCATTGTCATGAGTGTGAGTATAAATGCTAACACATATGTCCCCAAGGAATGCAGTTTAGCTAACACTTCCAAAGGTTTTCAGTCTAAAATTGTCACATAATACTTGGATACTATCTCCATCCAATAGGTGGATGGATGGATGGATGGATGGATGGATGGATGGATGGATGGATGGATGGATGGTGGATTATAGGTAGGAAGATAAATTATAGATGATAGATGGATGGATGGATAGATAGATAGATAGATAGATAGATAGATAGATAGATAGATAGATGGATGGATGGATGGATGGATGGATGGATGGATGGATGGATAGATAGACAGACAGACAGACAGACAGACAGACAGACAGACAGACAGACAGACAGATGATAGATGAGGGATGAGGGAAGAGCAAAGAGAGGGGAGGGAAGGGAAAGAGAACAGACAGGAGAGCAGAAGGGAGGGGGAGGGGAGGAAAAAGAAGGGGGAGAGAAGGAGCAGAGAGAGAAGATGGAGAGGAGTGAGGAGGACAGAGAAGGAACATGAAGACAGAGCTGGCACACAGTAAATATNGGCAATGCTATTTGAAGGGCTCTTATTATTGCCATCATAAATAAAATGTCCAATATAGTACTTGGCATTGGAGATGCAGAAATATTCACTCCTTGCTTCCTGCCCATCTTTCTGCTGTGCTCAGTCGGTTTTTATAAAAGGAACAAAAAGCTCTCTATCTACACTAAAACTTCATTAGATTTTTTTTACATAAAATTAAAACTTTATCTATAGTAAGCCAGAAATCCATCCATTTACTTCCCAGTTCTTGTTTTCTATCCAGAGTGAAAACTTAGAATGTAAAATGCCTGGTTGTTTAGTTTATCTGTCCTTTAGGCTGATTTGCAAGTATTAGGGGATTTTTGCATCTCCCAGCACCCCATGCAAGGAAGATCTGGAGGTTTGGTATTATCTAATGCAGTCAGTCCATTTGTTTAAAAGGACAGAAATTGAGATCCCCAGAAGTAAAGGAATTTGTTGCAAACTAGTAATGGCAAAGACGACACAGGCTTCTGCACGATCGGGGCCAGGCTCCTTTCCAATCTACCTGCCGCTTCTCTTCCCGCCAATGTCTTCCAAAGATGAGCTGGGGTTCTCAGCAGCACATCGCTGTCCATTAACACACAAATTTCTCAAGAGAGTGTGGTTTATGACACCATTGTTCCTGTTGCCTATCCATGGCTCTTCCCATTTCCTTTTACTAAGACAGAAGAAACATTCTCCGTCCAGATTGCTCAGGATGAGNGACCCACTGCAGTCACCATCCGTATGCCTGTGAACCATTTGAGAAATGATATAAACAGGAAGTTTAGGTGGGATCTCACCATGATGACAGGTACTAGCTAGTCTTGAGGGCATTGCCGATGGACCTGACACTCTCCTACTCCTAGGTCAAAACACCTCAAATCACCCAGCAAGTGCTAAAGCATGCCTTGAATTAACACCAGTCCAGAGAAAGAAAAGAAAGCATAGCTTGAAGCTGTACCCAGTGAGCCATGGTGGGGGACTAGAGGTTGTCTCTTAGTGATGGACTATGTGGAGATTCAGGAGCTAGGTAAGAAGTAGGAGCTAAACTTAGGGAAAATTCTTCCTGGCAGGAACCAAAGGAGTGAGGAANGGTTTTCCTTTTTAACAAAAATTTGGGGAGGATAGGATGTTTTGTTTTTAGTTTTGCATTGAACTTAATAAGGCTCATAATGAGACTCCATATAGTTTTGTGTCTTTTTTCCACATTATAAAAGCATTCTTCCTTTGGCAATTTCATGTATTTATATAATATATTTAGAACATATGTACCCCCACTTCCTCTCTCTAACTATTCATGGGTCACTCACATCCCCCTGCCAACTTCATGTCTTCATCATCACTTTCTTCTTCTTTCTTCTTCTTCATCTCCTCCCCGCCTCTTTTGTGTTTCTATAACTTACTGAGTCCAATTATTGTTGCCCCTATGCTCACAAATGCAACACCACCCGCTGGAGCATGGGTAACCTACCATTGGCCAGAACTCCTGAAGAAAACTAACTCTCTCTCCCCTAGAAGCCATCAACTGTCTGTTAATGGCATCCTCAGCCCCTTCTCTATTCTTGTTGGAATACTGGTCAATGTACACAGTCTGAGGAGACAGCCAAGGCAGCAAAGTGCTTGCCAGAAAAGCATGAGGATCTGAGCTTGAGGCCCAGGACCTGCATGAAAAAGCCAAGCACAGTGGTATACACTCTTAAATCCCAGTACTAGAGAGGCAGCAACAGGCAGATCTCTAGGGCTTGCTGGCCAGTCAATATACACTACTCAAGACTTCCAGGCCAGTGAGAGACTCCNTAGGTAGAGGGCACCTAAGGAGTTCACCTCTCCACACGCACATCACACACCTGAAGCCACACACACATGAATACATACTCACATGCAATGCACACAGGCAATAAAAAAATTAAACATAGACATCATCATAGTGGGGAAAGTCAACAGTCATTAAATTCGCCTTATGTTGGGCAGATTCCCTTCAGAATTCTGGCCTCNTATGTGCATCTCTCATCTTCATGTCGCTATCACCAACGTGAGCATATTATTCTCCTCCACCTGTAACAGACATTATTTCAAACTCTGTCTTGTGTCAGCATCACCCACAAGGTCATTTCAGTCCAACTGAACTCATTCCCAGCAAGGTTACACATTTCCAAAGTGATGCCTGGGCCTCAGCTTTGATTTACCTGCACAAATACTCATCCTCATTGGAATATTTTGTTCTTTTGTCAGCTATATTTAGCTCATATTTCCCCACTATTCAGCTTGTTTCTTTCTTTTTCCACCATTCCAGTTTGCAAATTAAAAATCACAAGGTTGTATGAATACATCAAAACTATCCATCTGGCTTCCTCCATGCAGCCTAAATAAATATATATTTTTTTCTACTGCTCTGTTTTTTCTATTTTTATTCATTCTAGTTTGAAGTTTTATATTTAAATTTTTGATATATATGAAACTTATTGAAGTAATGGTTCAATATATTTATTGTGTATNTATATAAGTAAAGTAACTCTTTTCGACACTCATATTCAACTGTAATTCATTAAACAAGAACTCTTTGAGCCCACTAGAACTACATTTGTAAGCNTAAGTTTTTGTATAAGCCATAACACCATAGCATAGAAAATCAGCTTCCAGCTTGGCCGTGGTGGCGCACACCTTTAATCCCAGCACTCGGGAGACAGAGACAGGCAGATCTCTGTGAGTTCGAGGCCAGCCTGGTCTACAGAGCAAATTCCAGGACAAAAGATACACACACACACACACACACACACACACAAAACACACACACAAAAAAAAAACTTGTCTTGTAAAAGAAAAAAGAAAGAAAATCAGCTTCCGTAGTGAGTGTAACTTCATTAAAGTTTTTCAGAGTTAAAACGGACATTCTTTTTATCTCAAATTCCAAAGGACCATGAACCCTGCACCTTCTCAAAACAAAAGATCCAGTATTTAAGTACTTTTTTTAAAAAAGTAGAAGCTGTTGTTATGTCAGTGTTCATGAGTACTTGAATTTCTGTCACCCATTCTCCATGGTGACATTCATCTGAAAATAAAATTTTACTTATGTTTAGCTTTGAACAAATGTAATTGATCAGAATCCTCCTTCTTANACAATCTAAGACCTGAGCCCATGGACCAGTACCTCCCACGTTTAGGGTGGGTCTTCCCACCCTAGTTAAACTAATCTAAAACTTGAGCAAAGACATTTAATGTTTGTTTCCATGATGATTCTCAAGCCCATCACATTGAAAAGATGCCCCATTCTGTGTCCTTCCATATCCTCCTGGTCACATTTTGCTAGTTCTCCTAGGAAACATAGGATTATAGATTGTCATNTGCCATTTTAACCATCAGCACAGAGACCTTTAAAGGGCTATAAAAAACATCAGAATAATTCCTAATGGCTAGTTCACTATTTTATCCATGATAAAGTGAGATAATGATGACCTGGATAGATGTAGGGACAATTAACCCAACTGCCTCATCTTAGTCATGGAGAGGGAATGATCCTTCTTGTGAGTGGAGCATCAGGAGAGTTCTTCTACTAGTGCTAATTTTGAAATGCTTGTAAATGTGCTTAATAAACAGTACTTACTACCAGTAGGATGACACAGAGAACCAAAATAGTCTTAGAAATTATCAAACTTAGAATTAATAAGCATTGAGTTTGTTTGGAGGTTCTAGTGGGGGACCATAGCTCCGTGAACTGAAGACCTCAGCTGAAGANTGGTCCTCCTCTATTCTGGGAAGGCCATTCTCCATCCGTGGAGCATGTAACTTCAGAAGAGGCACACATGGAGTGGTGAGGGAGGGAGAGGACACCCACCTAGTCAGCCAGATCAGCTCTATCAGCCCAGGTGATCAATGGAGTGAGAGATGACACACCCAGATTGCCCTCACATCCCTGCCAAGCATCAAAAATTCCCAGCTAATTACATGGCTTGAAGGTAGTGTAGTATATGATACTGGTTGCACTATTTCGCTTTAGTGTGTGTTATAAAATGTTATCATGAGCCGGGCGGTGGTGGTGCACGCCTTTAATCCCAGCACTAGGGAGGCAGAGGCAGGCGGATCTCTGTGAGTTCGAGGCCAGCCTGGGCTACCGAGTGAGTTCCAGGAAAGGCACAAAGCTACACAGAGAAACCCTGTCTCGAAAAAAAACAAACAAACAAAAAATGTTATCATGAAAATATTTGAGTCCTACTTTAAGAAATAGCAATATAACTTTTTTAATAAAGTATGTTTATTTATTGTTTGAAAATCTCACACATGCATACAGTATATTTTTACCATATTCACCCCTCAAGCAACATGAATCTATCCAAATAAAATGATTCTCATTTTTGTAACTACTCACCTTGGTCATGAATAAGATTATGAATTTATCATATCTATTGAATAGTTTTCATTTCTACTAAATATGTATATAAATATGTGTCTATGTAGATAAACATGCAGATGACTGGCTGGATGGATGGAAGATGGATGGATGGATGCTGGGTGAATAGATGGATGAATAGGTACATAGATGGATGTATGGAGTAGAGATAGATAGGTAGCTCAGTAGATTTAGCTAACATTGTTAATATTGAAGAACTCCCATAAACTAAAATATATTGTTCTACAAATTACTGATAACTGTAAAAGTAGAAAAACCTTCAGATAACTTCACAGAAACCATTTGTGTGTCAATAGACATTAGAATTCTAATTACAGAAAAATCCTATGTAAGATGGTCTTTCAGTTATTTTTCATAGTGGCATAAAACACTGAAAATACCTTTATGACTTAAATATCTTCATTATTACATTTTATAATGCACACTTAAATGGAAATAGTTCAGCCAACATCATATACTATACTACCTTCATGCTAAGCAATTAGTTGGGAATTTTTAATGCTTGGTAGGGATGTGAGGGAGAAAGCTAAGTAAACATCTAGTATAATTGCTAACAGAATTGTAATTGAGATCATAACAGTAAGCCTGAAAGACAAGGCACAGTTCTTTAAAGTTTTTTTTAATATGTATTGGTGGTTTGCCTGCATATATGTCTATGTACCACATGCATGCAGTGCCCACAGATGAGGGAGTCAGATCTCATAGAACTGGAGTTACAGACCATTGTTAGCCACTATATGGGTGCTGGGACCAGAACCCAGGTCCTCTGGAAGAACACCCAGTGCTCTTAACCACGGGCCATCTCTCCAGCCCCAACACACAAAATTTTGAAACATAGGATTACAGCCATAAAAAATATTCACATAAAGAAGAAACTGCTTCTGTTAGATAGACTAGGGGTGTCATCAACATCTTTTATGCCTTTGTCTCTTTTTTATTTTTTTTTCCAATGGAAATGTGTCTTTATCAGTCACAACAATGAAATTCCCTAGATGGATCTCTCTGAAAAGTAGTTTGGAACTCTGCAACCTAGCAAAGTCCCTTTTTCATCCACGAGGAGCTCCAATTTGAGGGAGTGAAGACANCCCAAGAGAAGGGAGCCACAGGGCTTCTCAGTTAGCTAATTTCCCAGCAAGACTGTCAACTGGCTTCCTTAATGAAACCAGAGTCACAGGTATCTTCCACAGAAATCCAGCTGCAGCTGAATCTTTTGTCCCAGACTTACCTGCGTGATACTCTCAACTCTTAAATCAGGCAGCCATCATTCCACAGCATCAGTGGTCCAAAAAAGCACAACTGGTGGTTGTATTAAGACCCTCCCCTCTTCGGGTTGTCTTCTCGAGGGCCATGGATATGCTCAGAACATCAAGAATCAGAGTGGCTTCCTGAAGATGTACCCAAACCAAATGACAGTTGTGTCATCATCCCACTAACTTGGGACTTTCTGTGGAGCCACTTCCCATGATAACAGTTTGAACATGATAAATAGAAGCATGTTGGATGACTGGGATACTATAAGGTCACATTAACACAGCACAGCTCTCCCCACCCTGTAGACTTGCAGCTCAGCTGTGCATGCTTCGTAGCATTGGCCTTAAGGTCCTGCCCTGCTCTTGTGTTCTTCTGAAAACATAGTAATCATATCTTTCATCTCTGTGATGATAACATCTGCTACTATTTAGGGTGTGCAGAATGTTTGAATGAAAATAAGATAAAGAGATCCAACTTAGCCTTCAAAGGCCAGTATTGTGTGTGACTGTCTGCTTCAATGAGTTTCTATATATTTCTCTTTTTTTAATATTTATAGACAATCCATGTCAAACACTATAGGTCCTTGAACCATGTACTACTTGCAGCCTGTTGGTTTAATAAATTACTCAGGCAAACACACATTTTAGTGGAGGCAGTTCTAACGGGTTGATATGACAGAGTTTAGTGCTATCAGATATCATAGGTGTATAAAATCAAAACCGCAAGGAGTGTATTGAAAGGGAAGATTAACCTCAACTTCAGCTCGTTTTTATTTCTACAACTCTCTCTAGTTTTAAGTCAGGCAGTTGCTTTGCAGGCTCTGTTTCTGAGTAGGCACGACTTCATCTTTCATCTGGGTGTTTATTCATCTGACTGAAAGAGCTTTAAGTCCTCTTGAAAAATTAATTTGGCTTTAATGTTTAGCTATCTAAGACTCCCTGGGTGAAGATGAAATCATGCTGGGGGGAGTTTTGATTTAACAAATGGCCATTGAGCGGGAGTCTTTGATCCTCAAATCGACCCTTGGAGGGCCTGAGCTTCAAGCAGATCAAAGCTGACATGGTTGGTGGTTGGCACCAAAAGGATCTGGCACTTCCCAGCTGCCTTGGGCTGCCACAGCCTGTTAGGTAGCGGTTATAGATTTTCCTAAATGCTTACTCACCTCAAGAATTGGATGAGGATAGAGGTAAACGGATGAAATGATCTCTTTCTGTGGACCTGGAGTTGCATGTCCTCACTGCTTCTTTGCTCCCTAATGTTTTTTGATTTTGTTTTTGTTTTGTTGTTGTTGTTTTTCTTTCACTGAAAATGGATTTTTCGCCGGGCGGTGGTGGCGCACGCCTTTAATCCCAGCACTCGGGAGGCAGAGGCAGGCGGATCTCTGTGAGTTCGAGGCCAGCCTGGGCTACCGAGTGAGTTCCAGGAAAGGCGCCACCAAAGCTACACAGAGAAACCCTGTCTCGAAAAACCAAAAAAAAAAAAAAAGAAAAGAAAATGGATTTTTCATACAATATTATGGTTTCTTCTCCCCCTGCTCCTTCTAGTTCCTCCTTGCCTCTTCTCCCATCTGAATTCACACCTTTTCTGTCATTAGAAAAAAAAACAGGTATCTAAGGAATAATAATAAAATAAATCAAAAACACACAAGTTGGAATATGGAAAAACAACCAAACAACAAAGAGAAGCAAAGAAAAAGCCCAAGAAACAGATATAGACACAGAGACATACACTTTCACACCCACAGGAAACCCATTAAAAACCTGCAACCAGAAGTCATAATATATATGCAAAGGACCTGTAGAGTAGGGGGAAATGCCCTGACTTAGCGTTGTGAGACAAAGAACCTCCAAGATGCCATTGAGTTCCTTTTGTGTTGGCTATATACTGCTGGGCATGGTACCTGTGTTAGGGGTGGAGGCATGCGTCCACTTCTCTTTTCAACTCTAGGACCCCCATCTAGTGCAGACCTGTGCAGACCCTGTGCATACTACCTTAGTCTCTGTGAGCTCATATGTGTGTTAGTCCTGCTGTATTTATAAGGCCTTGATTCCTTGGTGTCCTGCATCCCCTCTGGCTCTTAGACTCTTCCTGCTTCCTCTTCTGAAGAATTCCCTAAACACTGAGAAGAAGGACTTGATGGAAACATCCATTTTCGGACTGAGTGTTCAAAGATCTCTCACTCTCCACTCTGGCTGTGGGTCTCTATATTTATTTCCACTTGCTGCTGGCTGATGATGGCTAAGCAAGACTCAGATCTATCCCATACAGCAGAAAGTCATTACAAGTCTTTTTATTGCTACGTTCCTTTAGTAGAACAATAGTATCTGGTTTTTTCCCTAGGTCTCTGGCCTATTTAGTCTCAGGTTCTTGACCACCCAAGCAGCGTTGGGTATNGGTTCTATCTCAGGGAGTGGGCCTTATCTCAAATCAGACATTGATTGGTTATTTCCACAAGCTCTGTGCCACTATTGCATGTGCGAGTCTTGCAGGCAGGTCACCATTGCAGACTGAAGTTTTTTTAGCTGGGTTGGTATTTACCTTTCTCCTTTGGTAGCATGCAGAGTACCTTCCAGTACCATGAATATTAGCCAGTAGAGGTGAAGGCTCTAGGTAGGCACCAGCTTGGCTTCTCCGTGTTCAGTAAATTGTGTAGGTATTGGCTTCAGCAATAGGGCCTTACTGTCAGTTTGTGGAGAACCACCTTGGCAATATCTGTTCCTTAATGTAAAAATTCTCAATCTTGGCTCTTCAGTCTCTGTTGCCTACTAAGTTTCTACAACTTTTAAAAATTAAAAGGAAAAAACAGTTTTCATTCACTTTTATTAAGAAAAAAAGTAAGGGCTAGAGAGAGGCTTGGTGGCTAAGAGCTCACACTGTCCTTGCAGAAGACTTGAGTTCAGTTCTCAGCAGCTATACTGGGAGGCTTAAAGTTGTCTCTTACTACAGCTGTAGTGGCACCCTCTGGAGGGCCTCCCTCATTGGTCCATTGTGACCTAAGCAGCCAATATGCCTCTCTTGGGAGATACAGAGATATCCTAATGGTCCCAAAGTTGAGTCCCTGCCAACAGAGAGGAACAGNTCATGTCATGATACCCTATTCTGGCCTCATAGAACATCTCTACTCACATGCCCATATGTCTTAGTTAGGGTTTCTATTGCTGTGAAGAGACACCATGACCATGGCAACTCTTATAAAGGAAAACATTTAATTGTGGTGGCTCACTTACATTTCAGAGGTTCAGTCCATTATCATCATGGTGGTACATGGTGGCATGCAGGCAGACATGGTGCTAGAAAGGTAGCTGAGAGTTCTACATCTTGCAGGCAACAGGAAATGAACTGTCTCACTGGGCGTGGCTTGAGCATATTTGAGACCTCAAAGCCAGCCTCCACTGTGATGTGCTTCCTCCAACAAGACCACACCTATTCCAACAAGGCCACACCTCCCATTAGTGCCACTCCCTTTAGGGGCCATTTTCTTTCAAACCACCATACCACACATAGACACAACTACACATAATTAAAAATTCAGTATGTCTTTTAAAAGGAAAAAACCTTACACATGTAGAACACAAGATGGACTATGATGAAAAGGATGGAGAGAAAACAGACAAGTTGCTGTGAATGGCCAAAAAGTACTTCCCAGAAGCATATGGGCTCTCTCTAAAGGTACACATTTTAAAAGCAAAGAGTTGCTGTCAAGTGCAGATACTGACCTTGATAAAGATGGTTCAGAGCAGCATCTAGACTTGTTAGCAGCCTTGAGTGTCACCATGAGCACACACCTCATCTGATAATACCATCTCCTTCTCTCCCACAGATGGAGAGCTCTCCATTTCGAATGAAGATGACTCCCTGGAGAATGGGCAGTCCCTGAGCTCCAGCCAACTATCCTTGCCTGCCCTGTCGGAAATGGAGCCTGTACCAATGCCCAGGGACCCCTGCTCGTTTGAGGTGCTCCAAGCTTCAGATATCATGGATGGACCAGGTAATAACCTGGCAGAGGCATGGGGTGGGTCTCCAGGATGTTACAGTCTCCTGGCAGCACTTGGNATGCCCATTTTAGCCATCCAGAGCATGAAGACCTCGAAATGTGGGAGAAACTAATGTCATAGTTGTCTGTATAACCGAGCCTAAGAAAATATGGATGCTATGTTCACATAATGTTTTATAGTTTGTAAAAACGCTTTTGTGATATAAATCACTTTAAAGGTGTNATAACTTACAATATTGATGGTTTGAAATATTGTTTGCTAACACTCATCTTTGTTAAGATGAATCAAAAGAATCCTATCCCTCTCTAGACCTGTCAAATTCTCCTGTCCAAAGGCCTGGCCATTTGACATATTCATTAAACTGTATACAATTTCCCAGCTAAGCCGGAGCCTGCCTATAGATGANTNTGGATGCTTTCTGATTATTGCCTCCTTCTTTGGTCCACTGTCACCCAAGTGGCCATTCTGCCTCTCTCAGGAGGTGCGGAGCCCTCCTAACCAGCCCAAAGATGAGTCCCTAGCAACAGAAAGGAACAGCACATGTCAGATGGCCTGGGGAAGGAGCCTCAGGGACCACCTGGAGTGTGGGTGGAAAGACTACAGCCCTGGTGTTGCCATGTGCAGCATCTACATCTATGTGCACACTNTANNCGTGTGGGAGGAGAGGAGGGAGGTTGTTTTCCCCAAGTTGGTTCTCATGTTTCACTGTGGGACCTAGCCAGCTGTTGTCCAGCACTGATTAGAACAATGTCCCTTGAGGTGGGGAAAACTCAGGGTGTCAAGGGTTCTTTGCAGGGTTGGGCTGCTATGCAGACATTGCTTTCTCCAGGGGAGAAGGAAGGCNNGGAAGGGGAAGAATCCTTTATTAACTGCCTCCTTGTGGCAGTCAATGGAAGGCGGGGGCGGGGGGAGACAGACAATTGAGCTATATTTTGCCCTTTAGAATTTTCAACCCAACTTCCCTGTGCTACTGGAATCTTGCAGTTAGACTCTTTTAGTGAAATCTACCACCCCAGTTGAGCCCCAGGGTTTTGCCGTTATTTTTACCCAAGTNGCCAACACAGTAGGAAGCAGTAGGATACCACTTCCTGGCAACTCAACAAAGTAATCTATCAGGAAGTTCCTGTGGGGAAAAGAAGAGTTGAAGCCAATGGAGGGAGAGTTGAAACAATACAGGAGAGCTAAGATATGAGTTGGTTGCTAGGTACTTGCCTAGCATGCACTCAAGAGGTAGGTAGAAACAGGAGAATTGGAAATTCAAGGTCAACCAGCCAAGAATGTATGAGACCCTGGAAAGAAGAGAGAAAGAGAAGAAAAAATAAAGAAGACAACCAGAAGACTGGCAAGCAGGAAGTGAAGGAACTGGACAAATACAAAGGTGTAGCCTTTGCACATCCTCTGCCTTGTGAGAATTTATAGAGCCAGGCAGGTTGAGAGTGTGTCTTCAGAACTAGAGTCCTCATTGAGAAACNGGTTCTCAGTTCTGAGCATTCCNGAGACTGGAGGAGCAGCCACCAAAGCCTGTGTGTATAGCCTGCTAGTGCCAACCGTGTTGGCTGCCACCTGGTATCCTAGATCAGAGAGCAAGACCCAGTGGACATTACCAATACTCTCCACCAGTTTGTGGCCTGTCTTTCTCTTCTCTGAGCAAAGGAAGAACTCAGGGACCCAAGGAGAGGTGCCAGCTCTTCTTGTTCAGTTTAGGGGGCTCAGTCCTTGTTCTACTCATTGTCCTGTTAGCTGTGCCTGTGGTCTCCTNAGTCACANGACAGGGCATCTGTAGACTTTGGATGATGCAAGCTCAGTTTGAAGTGGTGACCTCTTTCATGAGAAAATGCCCTTGCCCCTTCCCCTTTGTCACTTTTCCCTCTCTTCATCTCTCCTCTTTCTTCCTCTTCCTCCCCTTTCTGCCCCTCCACATCCCNCCTGCTTGCTTGGATTTCTCTTGTCCTTGCTTTAGCTCTCTGTGTGCCCATTATGGCCTGTAGCAGGTAGCGCTCTGCTGTCTTGTTGGGCTACCAGTGTCCCTGTCCTGTGTCCCTGACCAGCCTGCACTGCGTTCGTGTAATGTCTCCTGTGTATCATGTGGTTGTCCCCTCAGTGTCTCAAGAGAGTCCCTCTGCCAGTGAGTCTGGAGTCCTCCTGTCCCAAGATCCTTCAACCAAACCAGTTCTGTTCCTGCCCCCCAAAAAACCTGCTGCTTTCTCTGGAGACCATGAGGAGACCCCAGTGAAGCAGTTGTCCCTTCTCAAGCAGCCCCCGGCCCTGCCTCCCAAACCCACTGCCCGGATTGCCAACCACTTAACAGGTAAGTCCAGCATCTTCTGAGGTGCATAGCCCCTCCCTCCCTTCACGGGA
>LZPO01007988.1:353986-367720 GCA_001675575.1 Neotoma lepida | reverse complement strand
GACAAACCAAAGAACACAGTGGTGCCCCCTCAGATATTCATTTTCTGGCCACTCAAATGGTCATATGTTTTCAAGGAATCACTCTCTAGTCTCTCTGAAAAATTAGAGACTAAATAGNCATTCATAGTACTGGAAAGTGCTAAGATATTGACCCTATTTTTAGTAATTCATAAAGAAATTAAAGTGGAAATATCAGCAATCAGTTGAGGTCATTCATCAGAAAATTCCCTTCCAAGAGAACTTCTAGACATCACTTTGTCTCAATTGAATGGCAACAGGCTGGTGGGTAGAAAGACTTGTAAATGGGTGGGGAATTACTAGCTAATGAACATTCCTGTAGTGCACATAAAGAATTGAGGGCAAGATGTGAAATTAAAAATCACTGTCATAGGCCAAGAAGATAGCTTGGCCTTGCAAGCATGAGGACCTGACTTCAAGTGACAAAAAGTAGGGCNGGCATAGTCCATGCTTATAATTCCAATGCTGGGAATGTAGAGACAGGCAAATCCCTGGGGCCTGCTAAGCAATCATCCTGGCTTATTTGGTGAGCCACAGGCCACTAAGAGACTGTCTCAAAACAAAAAGCAAACTGGATGGCTCTTGAGGGACAGCAGCTAAGGTTATGGGTTCTACACACCCACATGCACACACATGTACCTTCACAAATACATGCGTGCACACATCAAACAAAATCACTACTTTAAAGCCTTAATCTCCCTAAAAGGTTTTGAGGATAACTGTAACATCATTCCTAAAGAAAAATGTGTAATAAAAGGGTGTTGCTTTCTGCCAGGCATCTATGATTAAAATGGACCAAGAAGACATTCATCTCACTCAAAGGATAGAGAAAATTTATTACCCACAAATATGACATGGAAAATAAAATTAAGCTCTAGCAGGAATGAGCTGTAATTTCATCCGAGTGAGTTACAAAGAGAGTTTTCAGAGGGGATAGAGCAATCAGCCCTTTTCCTCTCGGAGACCAAAAACGTGTGAGAAATTATGCTACAAATTGCAGAGCCTGAGGCTGAAAAATGACAGAAATAGCCACTGAAGCCCAAGAAAACAGTTCATCATTTTCATTTTAAGAAAGTAAGCACACATTGTATGGGGGCCCAGGATTAGCTGCTAAGATAAGAAACGCACCATTAAACCGTTTGTTTTCCCTTGGACTCTAGTCAGCAGGAAGCTGTGCCGTTCCCTAAATAGGCTGGGGTACGCAGCCGTCCTGAGTAAAGGGTGTATTTTGAGTTCATTTTTCCAGAAGTTGTAATGGGTCTTAATGAATTCATTTTTCTGCCTGTCCTCTGTCCTTTTANGGACCAGTGATCCATATTTCTGAAACTGTCTGGGATTTGATATGTCATGAGTAACATCATAAACAATACACAGGCTGACCCATAGCCTACGCCTTCCTGGTCAGTACTCTCCATTTGTCAGGGTGAAATCAGTCATGGTATTTGTACCTACCTTTGTCTCTAAGTTTCTGTAAATGTCTTAGGTCATGCTTGACTGTTGTGAGCAGTAGGTGTGCTGGGACATGGAGCCAGGAAGTTGTGGACTAATCACTAGCTGGACCTCCTGGTCTTTGATTCCTCCTCAGTCAAATGGAGAGAGATGCTTTCTGACCTCATGCTACAAAGTCAGGGGGAGATGCTGGTGCTTTTTATGTACTGGTGCTTGAAGATGAACTTTCTTTGGATACACCAGCAGTTTATCAAAAACTGGTCATTATGATATATCCATTAGTGGTGTGTCAGTGTGTGTGAGTAGTGGGGAGTTGCAAAGGTGTGTGCATATGGCATATGTAACTGTGTTATTTGTGTGTGTATGTGTATGAGTGTGTGTTAAGATAGTCTCTCTCTCTCTCTGCTCCCCCCGCAGCCCAAGCGGGCGTCATCCTCCTGTGCTTATAAGCATGTACTACCACTTGGACGCTTTTATACTTTTGACCTGAAAAATCTTTCTGGACAATGGTTACCAAGAAAATCAAAAAGTAAACAGTCGAGCATTGGAACCAGGCAGAATTCCTACTACAGTGGGCATAGTAACTGACGTGCACATTCTCTTTGGGAGTGCACTTCCTTTTTTATCCTCTTGAGACTCCCCAAGACCTAGTGGGAGGAGGCCAGAGGCAGTACTAGTTCTTCCACAATGCTCGGGACAGTTCCCAATGCAAAGAATTGTCTTGTTCAAAATGTTCAGTACACCAATGTTGAAAAAGCCTGCCAAGGCTCACCATTAAGGAAAATTAATCTGTGTCATTGGCGGTTCCTAAAATGAGTTTAGGACAACCTTTTATAAAAGTTTTAGTGTCTGATTAAATCTATAAGTATTAAAATGTATATCATATCTATAAAATATATTTAACATGTTCTAAATATGAACAGCACCCTCATGCTCATGTGACCATGCCTTCCTCACTGTGATGGGTATGGCCAAGCCTTCCACCTTGTGATAGTCATGCTCATGTAGCCATGCCTTCCTTGCTGTGAAGGGTATGGCCACACCTTTCCTTGTTGTGATGGTCATGCTTGTGTGACCACACCTCCTTGCTGTGATGGTTTACCCCTTCTGAAACTGTGAGCCAAAGTAGTTCCTTCCTCCCTCATGTTGCTTCTTGGTCACAGAAGCAAGAAGAGGAACTATTGTAACCAGCCATGGTAGTGGGTGAACGGATGAGTCCCCCTTACTAAATCCTGACCTTCTGCCCCAGGAGTGGTCCAATCTATTACTTCCCTGGCTAGGAAGACATTCATGTCCAGCCTGTGGCTTGCAGCTACATGAGGCCAAGAGGAGCTATGAATGAGCCCAACATACAATCATAAATTTACTTCAGATGTTCTGAGATTTGTGTGTGTGTGATTTTTATTGTAGCTGGCCTGGGAGGTTCTTGTGTGTGATCTTGGCAGATGACAGCATGGTGCTTCCACAGCAGGGGTAGGACACACTTGAAAGCCATAGCAGGGGTAGGACACACTTGAAAGCATTTAACAAGTGGCAATGCCCATGCTTTACACATGTTGCTGACAAGGCATGGTGTTTCCACCGGCTTCCATGGGCACAGCTAGTCAGTCGTGTGTTCAATCTTTACATTGCTGTAAGAATCACAGTTTGGTTTTTGAATACAGAATATTATTACAGAGTGAGTTCAAATCCTGGCTTCTTCCTTCATTGCTTATACTTATAAATCAGGTAATTGCCTTCTCAGAGCCTCAGTTTCCTGCTTCATAAAATGAGAATCATCATAATACTCTCCTGTAGGGCAGTTCCAAGATGAGATGGGGTACTGTGTGAAATTCTGCTAGACTGTTCAGTAACTGTCCCCTGTTTTCATCTTCCTCCTCCTCTCTGTACAGTTCTTTCCCTTATGTGATGAGAATTCCTTTTCTGTCTTTATCTAAGCTGTTGATAAAGGCATCACCAATCTGTGATGCCCAGAGCCCCACAATAGACCACAGATGACCCCCTGAAAATCACAGAACAATCCCTTAATTAATGCCCTTTGAGTATTCATATCAACCACTTACAAGTACACCCAAATATCAGTTATTAAAGCCCATATTTCTTTTATTCTGCAGAAGCAATAAGCAATTAATAGGTGTCCAACTTGTTTCTGGCATAGTACTAGGCACCCGATACAAACATCAGTAAAATGTGGCTCTTGGCCACCACAGAGCCCACACCCTTGGAGAGAGAATGTGTTAGACCTTTTCCTATTGAAAGATACCTGGAGAGAACAGTTTCTGACAGTCACCTTCATTGTCAGCTTGACTGGCTTTAGAAGCATCTAGATGACTGATGGGACACACCTGAAGATGTGTCTGTAAGGGGGTTACCAGAGAGTGCCCGCCCTGCAGGTCAGTGACATCATCCTGTGGGCTAAGGACTAAGCATAAAAGAGAAAGGGGGAGAAGCTAGCTGTGTAGCTGTGTGCTTATATATTCATATTTCTTCACTCTTCCCCCTCCCCATTCAAAATCAATCTCTCTCTCGCTTTCTCTCACTCTCTCTCTCTTGTGTATCTCTGTATGTCTCTCTCTGTATCTCTGTCTCTGTCTCTGTCTCTGTCTCTCTCTCTCTCCCTCCCTCTCACTTCCTGGTCATCCATGAAGTGAACACTTCTCCTCTGCTCTTCTCTCCACCACCATGATGTCTTAGCCAAGCACATGAGACCAAGAAACCATGAACAGACTAAGCCCTCTGAAACTGTGAGCCNAAATACGTGCTTCCTCCTTTAAGCTGTTTCATCAAGTGTGTTGTCATAGTGATAGAAAAAGTAACTAACACACAGTTTAAAGGATGACACACTGTGGTCCACCGAAAGAAGTTTTCGTTCATGGTGGACTGATCTCATTGCTGAGAGCTGAGAGGCTGAACATCATGGTGGTGTGAACATGGGGCAGACAGTGTTGACTTCATAGCAACCTGGAAGCAGAGAGAGTGGCAAACAGGAAGGGACTAGGGCAAGACAACCTTCGAAGATACTCTCCCAGGGCCCCATTTCATCCCCACCTTCCACAGTTCCACAGCCACCTAATAGGCTCTTCAGACTGTGAGCCTACAGTGGACCAGTCTGCTGATGAAGGTGGGGCCCTCACAATCCAGTCACTTCCCCTGCAGCCCACCTCTGAACTCTGATTGGAACAGACACTAAGCTTTTAATACGTGAGCTTCAGCAGGGAGGGGGCTCCGTATCTGAGCCATAGCAGTGGGATGGTAAGCAAATAGATGCTTATAATTTTTGCAACTGAGAGATCTTTTGTGAACATAAGCAAGATATTTTTGGAGACAAGTAATAAAAGATAAATGGGAATAGAAGAGATGAAGATGAGCTAGGAACATGTTGTAGGCCAAGAGCACTGTGTAGTTGTGATGAGCTTTGTATAGACACATAGATGAGGAGAAGAAAGGCTCAGTGAACATATAGGTTTTACTCTTCTTTGGCAATGGACATCTTAAAGCAAAACTACTGAGACTGCCATTCTCCTAGGCTTCCTTTGCTGTCACATTAGGGAGGCCATGTCAGTTAGTTGCTGCACTTCCTGGATGTGTCTCTTGGCCTTGGATAGTATGGCTCACACTCTGCTAACTGCATTTTCCATTTACGTTGCTGCTTTTGAAGACTTGGGAGCCATTCAAAGTTCCCATGGGAAAGGCAATTATATATGCTTTTTAGAACATTGCCCCGACGAGNGGAGGGTGAGCTGACACATTGCCCCAACAAGTGTGGTGGGTGGGCTGACACTGAGTATGTTTTGAAATCTTCTGGAACATCATTCCTGTAACTAATGGGGTAGGGAGTCTCATTTAAGGCCACGTTAACAGGGCCAGTTAGCACACCACCACCCCAAAAAGGCATGATTTACACAAGTTTGCATTTGAGAAAGCTGAGACACAGGGACACTGAATAACTTGCCCAGTATCAAGAAGAGAGCAAATGGGGACACTATAGGCTCAAATCCAAGACTTGATTTCCCCAGGTGGAGTCCCATCATGACCTTCCCAGCCTCCTTCCTGCTCACTTCTTATCTCCTCTTGCTCTCCCCGGGTACTCCACAGAGTATGTCTTCCTCTCAGCTCCTTTCCTGGCATACACTTGGCATTCAGAAGATAGTTAATCAGCTTATGGAGACAAGGTCTCACTGTGTAACCCAGGCGAGTATGGAGCGCTCAGTCTTCAACTTCCCAAGTGCTAAGATCATAGTTGCCAACAACAACTCCCGCCTCCCAGCTTGGTATTGATTAGTAAAATATGTTCAAACATTTTGATGGGTTCATATAGATTCCTGGAAAACATTACTCCTGCTTGTGCAAACTGAGGCACTCTAGCACAGGGTGGAGTGATGCTTTAGGAAGATAACCTGCCAGCATCGGTTTCCAGCTGTGTTTGTAATGTCTCCAGGAGGCAGCTGTTAACCACCTCTATGGGGGGTCCTATTTTGCAATGCTGGTAGGGTGATGCTTTTTACTTGTGAAGGCAGGGAGGCGCCCTTCTGCGGAATCCTGTTCTATTCCTGATCCCATAGTCTTGTCTTCAAGGAGAAATCATGGCCCCCTCTTTATCGCAGACCACCCATCCTGGTTACTTTCCTGTGAAGAAATACCATGACTAAAACAACTTACAGATGGGACTTACAGTTCCACAGGATTACAGCCTATGGCCATCATGGCAGGAAGCATAGCAACAGGCAAGCAGGCAAGTGGACAGGCAGGCATAGCACTGGAATAATAGCTGAGAGCTCATATCTTTATCCACAGGTTAGAGGCAGAGAGGGAGCTAACTGGGAATGGTGTGAGCCTTTGAAATTTCAAAGCCCATCCCCAGGGCCACACCTCCTCAAATAAGGCCACGCCTCCTTCCAAACAGTTCTACCCACTAGGGACACCAAGTATTCAAATATATGACCTATGGGGCCNTCCTCATTCAAACCACTATACCACCTATAAGATTGAGTTTCTTATCCCTTTTATTCTTCTTTCTTCTTCCTCTGCATTCACTTTGGAGCTTCCTTCCTCAAGGCNNTCTTGTTTTCTAGCTTCCANNGNTTCCTCACACCAAAAAAGAATACCTATTATCTTCTTCCCATCCCTAACTCCCAGATGTCTCTCCTAAACTCTATGCCTTTTAGGAACCATGCTAATTAATTATGAAAATAGAGGAGAAGGCAAGGCTGGAACAAAACACAAGCCATGGAACTACATTTTTGTCTCTGCCACCAACCCCCACCCCCTGATACCCGGNAAAGATATCTAGGCACAGCTGGGATTTAGTCACTGTCTTTGCTCCGTAGGAGGGGCTGCCTTGAAGGGCAAAGCAGTAAGGTGCCCACTCAGTCCAATTTATAGTTAAACATTGTATTTGTCACCCTGGAGACCATCTATCACATGTTCTACCTACCTGTTTCTCCCATTGCTGTTCCTATATAATTAGCTGGGAAATGGCCCATCTCAAACTACTAATCTCTAATAAAAGACTGCATTTTTTTATAAATACATGATTTTGTACTACTCAGTAATTGTTGTTTTTAAGTTGATTTAGTTCATTGCTTTGAACATCGTAGCTCATATGGTGTTAACTGGNTTTCCCATTTGTGTCATTGAAGAGTTATGTGGAAAATACAAAGAGAAAAGCAACCCTTTGGAAACAGTGAAAGGAAGAAAGTTAATTGAATTTAAATTAGACACAGCAATAATTTAAAACATAATTGAAAGCTTCAAAGGAAACTTGTGTTTTCTTACAGCATAGTAAGATGCCTTCAGAAAAATATATTTTAGTGTAAAGCTTTGATATTAATATACCTTCACAATCCATTTGCTTATGAATGTCAAATACTTTTTGATATAAAAAAATCTATTGAATTTCCCATATTCCGAAATCTTTAAATGTGTATACAAGTTCTATTTTTGATGGCACTGAAAAGGAATAAAAATTTTACCTGAGCCAAGGATATATGTCATCGTAGAGTACTTGACTAGCATGTGTGAGGCCTTGGGTTCAGTCCCCAACACTAGATGAAAAGAGTAGGAGGAGGAAGTAGAGGGAAAGAGGGAGAGAGGAAGGGAGGGAAGGAAGGAGGGAGAGAGGNAAGAAAGAAAGAATGACATGTTTCAACCTCCATATTCCCATTATTTTTGCTGGACTTCATACAGAAGGACTCTAAGTGATCCTCTAGGTGATCCATGACCTTATCTACCTTGATGTCCAAACACAAGCTTCAGCCTTTTCTTCATCCCAGCTCTCCTCTCCCTCAGTATCTCCATCCAGACCATTTCAAATTATTCTCCACTCTCAGTTCCTGTCACTGCTCTACATAGCTTTTGAAAACTAGAACCTCACTTATAGTTCACCTGAGATCAAGTTAATCCTCTACCCCAGTTAGGATGTAGTGGGTTGCAGAGGAGCCCTGCTTTAACCGGTTCAAAGTACNCCATCCAGTGGCTATAAATGGTTGTGCACCCAGCACCACCATCCATCCAGGCAAAGTTCTTGTTTCTTATCCCAGGGTGCTGCCTCCATCAANAAAGCACTGTCCTAAAAGGACAAGCTATTGGACGAGCAGCAGGATGAGCAGGACCACATTGCCTAGGGGATCTTTGTCTCTGAGAGTGGGACAACTGAACTTTGAAGCAGCTCCAAGGCCTGAATGGGACACGTGGGCTAAGGTGAATCTCCTCTTTGTTTTCTCTTTAAGCAGCTCCGAGCAGCGAGTCCCCTGTTCCACTTCTTACCACAGCTCTGGTTTGCACTCCAGTGACAGTGTCACAAAAGCAGGACCCCTGGGCCTTCCAGAAATAAGACAAGTGCCAACTGTTGTGATTGAATGTGATGACAATAAGGAAAACGTGCCTCATGAGTCCGACTATGAAGACTCATCCTGCCTGTATGCTCGGGAAGAGGAAGAGGAGGAGGAGGAGGATGACGATGACACCTCACTGTACACCAGTACGTGCAGGCAGACTCTCCGTGGTGGGGGTGGGGGGAGCATGGTACTGCAATACCAGCACAGAACAGCTGCCTGAATATCTGCTTTTAACTGAGCCCTAGGTCACAGGGCAGCTCAAGTGACTTCTGGAGGCCCCACTTCCTCAGCAGTAATAAGAGAAAGAATAAATATCATCTATCCAGCTTCATAGCTGTATACATTACACCNCTNTGCTATGACCTCAGACCTCTNCCTTGGTTGCTTNCTTGAAATGAAACAACAATGGGTCAGAGGAGGGAGAGCCTAAGAATTTGTTCCACTCTTGTAAACCTAGCTACTGTATGTATATACAGTATACTGTATATTCAGCATATTCATGTTCAAGTATACTTCATCAACTTCAGAAAACCTGGATTTAAATTCTCCATTGGCCAGGCGGTGGTGGCGCACGCCTTTAATCCCAGCACTCNGGAGGCAGAGCCAGGNGGATCTCTGTGAGTTCGAGGCCAGCCTGGGCTACCGAGTGAGTTCCAGGAAAGGCGCAAAGCTACACAGAGAAACCCTGTCTCGAAAAACCAAAAAAAAAAAAGATTCTCCATTGAAGACCTTTAACGATTTTAAGAAACAGATAAAGCAAGTTGATCGTCTATCGATCGCTCTGGCCATGAATAGCTAAGGTTTGAATGGTGTGAGGACAGCTAGAGCTGACTTGGGGCCAATTGTTTAACAAGTGAATTTATCNTAACAGCAGCCATTTGTTGACTGTATAATGTGTTCTGAGCAGTGAGCTAAGATTGTGTTCTCATATCTCTATCTTAAAACAGTCTCAGGGCATCAACATGGTCCCATTTGACTGGTAAGTGGGGGTAATGGAGAAGGAAGACAGGACTGCAGAGGTGCAGTCAGATGCTGCAATGGCACATGAGTGGAAGGGGGCAGCCGTCGAGCCTGTTTGCCATGTGGTGCCTGAGAGGAGAAGAGTCTGTTCCAGGGTTTCTCACTTTAGCACTATTGTCCTTTGGGGCCACATCATTCTTTGTTGTGAAGGTGGTCCTGAGCATTGCAGTATGATTAACAGCCTCCAGGGGCTCCGCCAGCTAAATAGCAGTACCAACCTCCGGACTGCCACCTAACCTAACACCCCAGAATACCTCCAGCTGCTCACTAAAGAGCAAAATCAACTCCGGTTGAAGCCAAAGATGTAAAGCAGTTCTGGATGCTCAGAAACCTGTATGTTCAAAAGGAAGAGCAATCCTAGACGGTTGTTCATTTCACAGTCCTCAACTCTGCTCTCACCCCAAGAGGCCCCACCTTGACTACACACCATTATCGCCTTTCATAGGCCCTGAGCTCCAGGCCTCTTGTCTGTCTCCCGAGGGTTCCTAGCATCCATGTCACCACTGAACATATGCAGATATGGATTCCTATAAGCCTGTCCCCTGTGGGAATGTCCTGTCTCCTGGCAGCAGCCCTCTTCTGTGAAGTCTTTCCTAGCTGCTGAGACCCCTCTTCTCTTTGGCCTCTTCCCTCTATGGCACTGCAAAGCGGGTCTTGTCCTCCTTTGTGATGTTGCCACATGCTGGGGATTTCCGAAGGGCGAGATCCAGTCACACGCTCTCCTTCCTACCCAGTATGTCCCACAGCCTGTGTGGTGTCTAACGCCTGACCATGGCAATAGTTCTAGGCACTCGGACTTTAATGTTCCTGGGTATTAAGCCCTTTGTGTCTGTCTTCCTGCCTTTTGCTTCCTAGCCCACCCATGGTTGGCCTCACGGGCATCCAGGCAGATGGGTGTCTCTGTTAATTGACTAACTTCTCCCTCTTCCAGGCTCTCTGGCCATGAAGGTCTGCAGGAAGGACTCCTTAGCCATCAAACTCAGCAACAGGCCCTCTAAGCGAGAGCTGGAAGAGAAGAACATCCTCCCCAGACAGACTGATGAGGAGCGGCTGGAGCTCAGACAGCAGATTGGCACCAAGCTCACCAGGTAGGAAAGCAGCACTCCTGCCTTTTTTACCTCAGGACAGGCTCTGTGGCTGCAGTAGAAGTGTACAGCCTCCATCTCCAGCCTGCTCCTTGGTGTCTCATAGCAACTTACTGCATACAAAGCTAGTAGATAGCATCTTATTTTATCCCTAAGGTTGCTTGTCGTTCCTCCCCTTCATTAAGCCAAATCTTGGAGATTTCACTTGATTCAAGGGTTAGGGCTGATGTGTTAGGACTGTATGTAAAGGAATTGTGGTTTGGTTAGCTCTGTAAACAATCAAGCACACTTTCTGTTATATAGTCAAGTGTTTGGTAGTGATGCCTCCTTGCTGCTCTGAGATACTTCTTGAGTGTTGTATATATGGTTATTAAAGACACAGGCATAGCTTTGTGTTGTAGGAGTATTTTAAACTCTTATGTAGGTTTGTCATCTAAGTCTAAGTTTACATGTTAATGGATAACATTTATTGAACACTTGCTATTTGGGAATGCTTCTAAGCATTTCACNTTACATATATTAAATCATTTTTTCTTTGAATTTCCTATAGGATAGGCATATGTTAATGCTCAACTTACATTTGAGGACATCAGGCTTAGAGAACTTCAGTTACTGTCTTAGTTACTTGTCTATTACTGCATATTACTCTATATAGCTTCTTTCTCATAATTAACTTGGTTTCTTCCTGAGGGTGTTGTGGTAATGATACAGGGCTGTGTGAAATAGTCAACACTGATATGATTCGGCATTGTATAACACCTTATTCAAAAGTGGAGAACAAAAATATCAGAATACACATACATACATTTTCTTGTGCACTTGCTCTTACTACCTCTGTGTGTGTGTGTGTGTGTGTGTGTGTGTGTGTGTGTGTGTATCATCATCTTCCCAAGCAGAGAATGCTCCCAGCCTCTCATGCAGAACACACAACCATATCTCATCACCATAATACTCTGGTAGCCATGACCATAAAACTCAGAAGGGTAAGAGACAACGAGACATGGCTGCCCGTGTTTGGAAAAGTGCTCTGTGTTCAAACCTTTGTCCAAGAAATTCTCCCACTTCTAACCGTTCTTCTTTTCCAAAACAAAAATACTGCTGGAAATCCTTGAGAGCCACTGAAGACCGACTATGGTGTGGGTCTCACAGAATGANCAAGAAAGAAAACTGTATTTCAGCCTGATGGTTTTAATAGCATAAGAAAAAAAAAATGCAACAATCCAAGAACAGTCCTGGAGTGGGAGTGAGGGACAGTGAGCCGAAAGCAGTGAGGTCAATTTCTGAAGAACCTTCCAGGATGGAAGTAGGGTTTCTACCTAAAAAACCATGATTATTCTTCTTCAGTTAGGGTTTGAATGTAAAGTATTCCCTACAGACATGAGTGTTTGAACACGGCCTCCAGGTGAGGTGCTGTTTCGGAAGGTTGCAGAAGCCTTAGAGTGGGTAGGGCCTAGCTGGAGGGAATTGGTTGCTGAGGGTCATAGCCTAGTTCCAGCTACAGCTCTCTGCTTCCTGCTCCACTGAGATGGGAGGAGTCCCTCTCCGGGGCCACTCTGTCATGACCTCAGCCATGCTTCCCTGCCTGTAACTGGGAGCCAATGTAACCCTTCCTGCCCTTAGTTGCTTCTGTAAGGTATTTTGTCACAGTGNTGAGGAAAGTCACCCCTGCAACTTCCATTAGCATTGCCCTGCAGGTGCTCTGGAGCACATTNCTAACTCAGTCAAGANCTCATCAAGATTCTCTTTATAACAAATGACTGCTTCAGTCAGCCATGGCTGGAGACATACGGAGTGCCCTAATTAGAGATGGGAATACAGATGAAAGGGTATGCATTGTTGCTGCTCCTTATGTATACAGACTCAGGATTCCANGAGAGTNCAGTAAGTGCAGGAGTGACCAAGTCTGTTCCCTGGGGAGTGGGACAGAGACAGTAGAACTTCTANATTCNTTGTTTCCTTATTTTTAATTTCTTTATTTATACCTCATTATAATGTGCTTGGCACATTCATGAAATAGTTTCTGTTTACTTATTAGCCATGGATAGCACACAGCCATGCATGGTGGCACACACTTGGAATCCCAGCTCTTAGGAGATGGAGACATGGAGACAGGAGGATCAGAAATTCAAAGTGTCATCCTTGACTACATAGCAAGTTCAAAGCCAACCAAGACTATATTTGGTCCTATCTAAATAGATAGATAGNTAGGTAGGTAGATACATACATAAATACATACATGTGTACATACATAGATGGCACATGTGGGGGACATGCTGAGAGATGAGAATGCTTAAGGTCCATTGGTCCTTGGGTCCCTTATCCAAGCCATGTGAGCAATGCTTTTCTCCTCAGTGGCCCTAGTCAAGAGAAATATAGAGACCTCAGGATATTCCCTCACTCCAACTAGGACCAACCCCACTGTGAAANTCCATGCTACAGTCTTTCTGGATGTCTTCTAGGGAGCTTTGAACTTGATCCCTAAGAAGGGGTCACCTTGAGTGTGGAATCTTAGCTGTCTTATTTTCTTCAGGAACCAGCTTTCCTTCATCTCCTCGCCGACATGATGTTCCATACACATGACTCAATTTTTTTTTATTTCCAATCTAATTTAACACTTCAAGAACATTACCATTAAACAAAAATTAAGACATGAAGCCATGCTTCTCAAAGTTCATAGGTAGGGTGCCCTGTCAGAGTGGCCTCCTGAGAAAGGGGTAGCATGTTTCTTCCCTTCTATTTCTAGTTTGGGGTGCTGATTGATTGGTGAGGTAACTGTGTTCAGGACCATTGCTGGTGGGGTTGTCAAGAACAAAGGAGCTAAAACNCTGAAATGTGAACTGATTCTGGCCACAAAAAGCCAGTGCCCCCAGGCCCTTGGGGGACTGCCAGCATTCCAGCTTTGCCAACAGAGGATCCACAGACTTAGCCTCATCTGTGCTGTTTGGATCCAAGGGGGAGAAAAACCTGTGAGGAGTAAGAAAGCAGAAGGTGCCTCAGGAGCTTCTACCTCACAGTAGCCACAGGAGCTTCTACCTCACGGTAGCCACAGGAGCTTCTACCTCACGGTAGCCATAGGAACTTCTCCTCCACATCCAGCTTGGCAGTACTTGAGGGTTAGAGCAGCCTGCCTCTCTCTTCTCTGTTAAAACACCTCCTCCAGGCCAGTGGCATGGCTCAGCATGTGAAGGTGATTGTCGCCAAGTTTGATGACCTGAGTTCAATCCCAAGGACCCACATTGTTGAAGGAGAGCTGTCTCCCACAGATTGCCTTCTGATTTCCTCATGCATACCATGGCATGCCCGCAACCCCAGACACACGCGCGCGC
>LZPO01007988.1:328392-344391 GCA_001675575.1 Neotoma lepida | reverse complement strand
GAGAGAGAGAGAGAGAAATAAAATTAATAGCATTAAAAAAAGTACTCAGTGATTAAAACAGTGTGCAGGACAAGAAGAGTGAGGACGTGAGAGGCATCGCATCTTCCAGACACTGTCTTTGTGGGTGATGAAGGAGAAGGATCCAAACCAAGCTTTCCATCCTGTGTTGTCACCTGTAGCTGTAGGATTGGGAAAGGCTCACATAACCACTGTTGGTCCTTGTCACCCATTGGCCATGCTCAGCCTTTTCAATCCAGTGTGAAGAACCCAGCAGGGGGCACCTTTTTGATGAGGCTTAGAAACTATCACCATAATTACTAAGCAATCATCCACCTCACTTTGCATTGGGAAACCAAAATAATTGGCATCAAGTAGGCTATCATGGTTTTTGNGGTTGCTCTCCATAGCTGGGGCTTCAAGGAGACAGTTTCCAGGNCTTTGTGTCACCCTTTGTCGCAGGAGCTCATGAATTACAGCCTGTGTGCCAAATCCATTCCTCCACACTGCCTTTGTCAATAAATCCTTACAGGAACATAATCACACATCCCATCTCCATCTTGTCTGTGTTTGTTTTCACACTATAGTGGCAAATGCATGAGTGCACTGGAGACCATGTGGTCTACAAAGCCTGAAGCATCCTTTGAGGAAGAGAGAGATGAGACCGTTAGGGATGCAGACTGGAGACATTGAGCAAAGCTCACCTTGATCTCACCGTGTTCATACTGGATCCATTTAAGAAATGAATCCCACTTAAAAGACCTACAGGAAAGGAGAAAATTCTATTTATCTCCACATGCATGTGGATTTTCTTTGTGTTCCTTTCTCTAATCCTCAAAATTATCCCTTTCATCTTAACTTACCAGTTCAAAACTATCTATGGAGCACCATGTAGCACAGAAATTATGGGAGGAATTGAGTCCAGTTTTTTTTTTTAATTGCCTGAGTAATTAGAAACGCTACTTCAAGGACAACCAGGTACCAGCCAGCTTAGAAGTACGAGTGTGAAGATGGAGGAAGAAGATGCATCTGGTTTAGCAGAGAAATGTGGTCCCTCCAGGAATAGGGACCAGCCTTGCCACACAGACCGCGTTTGAAAATTGAATGTCATCAGTAGACGATCATCATCTTGTGTTTCTAGCTAAGTTAAGCCCTACAGGAAAAGATGGAGAGTGAGACAACATGGCTAATGAGTACAACTCCAATACTAAATCATGACTCCCTGAGTGAAGATGGAGCTGATCTCAAAGCTCTAATCTCTGGACCAGTGATACAGAAACTGAGTGCCACACGGATGTGGAGATGATAGCAACAGCTGCAGCCAATTTCAAAGTATAGACACTAATGAGGATGCACATAAAACTGATGAGAGATAGAAACTTCCTGTGTTTCCTGCATGACGGAAAATGATGGTTTTAACCATGCAGGTTGTGCAAGAACGTGCAGGCACGTACACACACACACACACACACACACACACACACACACACACACACACACACCTGTCTGAGCCAGGTAAATTAGACCCTGAGGATAGTCTCCTTTGGCTCTGGATGTCACAAGCTCTGACTCAGTACATAAGTCTCTCCTGTGGATGATGGCCAGCTGAGGAGTATGGCTTCAGGGTAGAGTGGTCATACATTCCTGTCTGCTCTGTGTAGGGTTCTGATTGCCACCTCCCCTCGGCCTCTTGGTGACCTCTGTTAAGGACATATCAGGTCGGCACAGGGTCCCCAGTCATCCNTTTCCTGAGAAGAGGAGTTGGCTGCCTTGATTGAGGGGAGTGTGACACCATCGCCAGGAAGGTGGTGTGTATTTGCCACACCCCAGGAATTGGCATTGCTGGCGCTTCCTGTGAAGGATGTGACAGTCACAGGCACAGGGCTGTTAATAGAATCTGTCCAAGTTTTCCCTACAGTCTGCCCTTCCATCTGGCCTCAAGGGCTAAAGTACACATGGAGAGAGTAAGGGTACCCGTGACATATGTGTTATGTTTGATGTGACCACAGCATGAGGAAATGAAAAGGGAAGGAAGGGAGTCTACCAGGCTGACAGTCCTGTGGCAGAAGCATGAAGAGCAGTCATCTCCACTCTCAAGGAATCTCTCTGTCCATTGGATGAACCGAGAGAAATGATTTACATTTCCTGTTCTTACTTTTCTTCATTTTAAAGGTAGCTGACAAGGTAGTGNGTTTTATTATAGTGCCTTCGGACATGCCACTCACATTTTCTTTATGAATGAAGTCTACCTGAAAGCTTCCAAAACACTCTTCATGTTTTCTTTTTTGTTTTGGTTTGGTTTAAGGACAGGATCCCTTGTAGGCCAGGCTAACCTCAAACTCCCTATGTAGTCAAGGATGACCTTGAAGTCCTAATCCTCCTGCCTCCACCTCCAGAGTGTTGGAATGCACCACCACACCCAGCTTTTCCTATGTTCCTCTTTGCCTACCCCATATGAACAGGTCCTTTCCAGTTGTGAGTAAATAGACCAATTCCATCATTAACACTCTCTCTACCCTGAGCTTCCTAGAATTAAGAAAGTTGATTTGGTTTGGTTTGGTTTGGTTTGGTTTTGAAACACGGTCTCACTACGTAGCCCAAGCAGACCTGAAACTCTTAATTCATTTGCCTCAGGCTCCCAAGCACTAGATTATAAGCATGTACCACCATGCTTGGCTAAGAAATACACTTTCAAAGGATCCAGAAAACAAATTCAGATTGGTTAGACATTCCTGAACGCTCCCATGCTCCCCCCACCAAAAAAAAGAAATTGGAAAAGGGAGTCTTTTTGTCAAATAACATATATATGTAATGTGTTTTCTGAAAGAGCACCAGGCCACAGAAAAGCAGTTAGAGGTTAATAACTGTGTTTGTTTTGACCTTTGGGGCAGCAAGGTTATTGTTTCATTGAAAATGAAAGTTTAAAATTGTGGATTCAAGAATCAGGAGAGAGGAGAGTAGTGAGGTTGTCATGCTGAATTCTAGGTAGCAGCAAAATCATGAAACCCAAACTGTTACAATGGCCAGGGAATGGACTGGGTGGCTGGACTAGGTGCTTCCCGTTCTTGGCCTCTNATCCAAAGGATTGAAGACAAGGGGTCACACAGATGTGTAAATGTGGCGAGGTGGCCTCTATGGGAGCAAAGCAGTTNTGCAGAGTAGAAAAGATGCCCTGTTAAGATGGACAGCAGCCACATGAGTGAGGGTACTCAAGGGCCCCAGGTCACAGCCTGGATTCTCTTCTTAGGGGCCTAAAGACGGGCTTGGTACTAAGGGACACAGTTTGAGTGCATCTCCATTTTGACTGATAGATTAGGTCATATATTCATTTTCCTACTGCACATAGTCTTCCCATAATGCATCTGATTTTAATCATCCGCATGTTCAATTATACGTAAGCATAAAATAGTAAACAGATGGCTCTCCAATAAAAGTTCATTTGAAGAGCACACAATATGACTTATTGAACATGTACCCAAAACTGGATTAGAATGGATGNGCCCTTCTAGTCTTCCTACCAGATNCATTGGGAGTACATTTAAGTAGAAACTGTCTAAATTTGATTTGATTGGGGGAAGGCAACTTANGCTATCGTACAGAGAGGGGCATGCATGTAGCTTGCTGCACTATTTAAAGAGAGGGCATGTGCATGGTACATACAGGTAAAGGAGCTGGACTGCCAAGTGCATTAGTACAAGAGGAGTAGTGTATACACCCAAAACCAGAGTCCCAGGTTACTAAAGTGTGTCTTGGATTGCCTNCCTCAAAACCCCGCCACTCAAGCACCTGAGGAGACCCTTTGGTGTTTGTGTGGTTTGGGTCCCAGGTTTCTGAACCTGGGACCATTTGAACTTGAGTTATTACTTTCTCTAGAAACATGAGCTCAGGAGAATCCCTAAAGATAGCCATAGGAAAGTAATAACAGCCCCATTGAATGAGTAAAGGGCAGAGACCTTCACTTCCCACCTTCTGGCTCTGCCTTGCCCTCTTTTCTCTGGCTTCTCCTTGGGAAGTGCTGACAGCCCTAGGAGGGATGTTTGTCTTTTTGGATGGATAACATCAAATGAGCAGGAGCTGCTTTTGTATTCTGCAGCTCCTNGAAGGAACCTGAGACAACTTGGGGCCTGTTTCTAACACTTTACCCTTTCTTGGCCTTTGGAGAATGATCTCACAGTTGTTTATGCCATTTGTCTGGGCCTAAGAAGGCAGGGCCACTGGGAGGTGCGGACCATTGCCTTTTATGAATAATCTAAATAATTACGACATTTGGGAGAGATACATTGGTGGACTTTTGTTTTATTGCTTTCCGTTTGGGGAGACAAGGTCTGACTACATAGCCCAGGCTGGTCTCAGAGTCACAGTTCTCCTGCTTCAGTTTCCAAAGCCCTGTCATGATTAGGATTTTTTAATCATCTGGGCCATACATACCAACCTACCCATGATATCACCTGTCACAGCCACTCTCAAAATGAACCTCAGAGCTTTGTCTTATCTGATCACTTTGCCCTTGTCCTGGTGCTCTGCCAAAAGCACCGTAAGAAGTAAGAATAATAGCTTCCAGGACANCTAGGTAAGCCTCCAGTTAAGAGAAAGACATCTGCATATGCATGCGTAGCAAACATTCCAGCTGGAGTCAGGTCTTTGGCTCAATTGAGACAGTTGTGGGCAGGTTTGCAGGGTATATCCTGTGTCCATAAGAGGTCTTTCCTCAGGGAGGTTGGTCCCATGACCATGGACATCTATTTCCTGTCTTTGGNTATTAGCAATAATTAGGGAGACTTTCCTGAAGACAGAAAAGGAGGGAAATGGCCAGTGCCATCTGATAGAGGCAGGACTTGCTTTGAGACACATGTTACAACCCAGCCAGGGACTNCTGGAGACAACTGGGACAATTTGAAAAGATCAGAGGTTGTAGATTTGTGTGACATGGGGAATTCTATATGGTTTACTTATTTCTTTACCTAATCCTCATGGTTGGAGTGGGGTTCTGGGGTGCCTTGTTTACGCCCTACCTTTAAGGAGAGATCATACAAAAGTAACCCAATTCTTGTATCCTTCTTTGTCATGTGTCAATCAGTGTGACAGGATTTTGCTCTTTGATCTTGGAGGCCATTGTCTTCTCCCTCACGTGGTGTTCTGCAAGNACCTTCATCAGAAAGGAGGGTCTCCACAGTGCTTTCTTCATCACTCGAGGTTTCAGCAGGAACAGATGAGTCACTTCCTGTCAGAACTAGGGGTTTGTTTACAAGAACACTAAAGTTAGGCAAAGGTATGGACAGGCCTCAGGATCCTTCCCGACACAGCTCCAGGCAGCCTTTCTCAGACACTTGGGTTTGACNAATGAGAGGAACTCCTTTTTCATTGAGAAGTATGTGCATTCTGGTTACTTCTATCTTCTGTCAGCACCAAGAAAGCAATAGCCTGCTCATCTGTTTCCATATGATGAAGTTATAAGCCTGTGGGGGATGCTCACGTGTGACAGATTAAGAAAGTAAGTTCTAGACTGGGAAAGACCCACCTACATCCCCAAAACCGGGAGGCTAACACATCTGTGGTAGTTTGAATGTACTTGGCCACCATAAGCTCATAGGAATGGCACTATTAGGAGGTGTGGCTTTGTTGGAGGAAGTGTGTCACTTTAGAGTTGGACTTTGAGGTCTCATANATGCTCAAGCCATGCCCAGTGCCTCAGTTCACTTCCTGTTGCCTACAGATCAAAGATGTAGAATTCTCAGCTCCTTCTGTAGCACCATGTCTGCCTTCACACAGCCATGTCCCACCATGATGAGCCTCTGAACTGTAAGCCACCCAATAAAATGTTTTCCTTTATGAGTTGCCATGGTCATGGCGTCTCTTCACAGTCATAGAAAGCCTAAGANAACATCTATCACTCCACATTGTCATCATCTTAATGCCCACCCACCCAATAGCTCCACCAGAGAGCAATCAGCAGACACAGCTTTTAAAGTAACTTTTTGAGTAAAGTTAAAATGCTAGATAGTAAATAAATGATTAACATATTGGTCCAAATTATGGCTTCCTAGCCCCTTCAGAAACTTCTAGACTCTCTAGGATAAAAAAACACATCTCCTTTTTCCACTTAGTGGCTACCACTTTGCCCTGTCCCTTCCCTTGCTAATTGCTCAGGACCTGACTCATTACATTAGAGTTCATGATGACTCAGCCTCCATCAGGATACACAAGCTAGCTCCAAATCCCCAGGTGCTCTCTAAACTGCTTGCCTCTTCTGCTCTTACCTACCAATGGAGCTTCCTGTGTCTTATACAAAGAGGGCCAGTGCTCTCTAACCATAGCTGTGTGTGGATCTTCTGGAAGACTTGTTGAAACCAGGGGTGATGTAATATATCTGAGGCTAAGACTTCCCAAGGGGGGCTGATGTTGCTGGCCTCAGGTCTACACTTTGAGAAGCACATGTCTGAATTACCTGGGCAGCTTTTTAAAGACTATCTGTCCGAGCTTGCTTTCCATTGCTGTGATAACACACCATGACCAAAAGCATGTTGGGAAAGAAAGGGTTCATTTCATCTTACAGCTTACAGTCCAGGCAGGGAAGTCAAGGCAGGAAGTGAAGCAAGAACCTGGAGGCAAGAACTTAGGCAGAGACCATGGAGGGGTGCTGCTTACTGACTTGCTCATCATGGCTTGCTCAGCCTTCTTTCTTATACTTCCCAGGACCACTTGCCCAGGGGTAGCACTACCTACAGGGGAATGGACCCTTCTACATCAATCATTAATCAAAAAAAAAAAAGAATACCTCACAGACTTGCCTACAGGCAATCAGATGGAGGCAATCTCTCAGCTAAGAGTCCCTCTTCCAGATGTCAAGTGGACAAAAAAATAAAGCCCTAACCAGCACATTGTGCATCTGATGGACTGGGGTGTAGCTCAATGGGAGTATGTATGCTCAGCATGCACAGGCCCTGGGCTGCATCCCCAGCACCATACACATACAGGAAGATAAACATCTGTGCCTGCCTTCTACCCTTGGCCTTCATCTCGACTGTGTTAACAACAGTCTTGTTACCCCAGGTATGGTGGTACATACTTTTAATCCCAGCATTCAGGAGGCAGAGGTAGGTGAATCTCTACAAGTCCAAGGCTACCCTGGTCTATACAGCAAGTTCCAAGACAGCCAGGGCTACATAGAGAGACCCTGTCTCAAAAAACAAAACAAAACCAAAGAACAGCCTTGCTTAAATGAATGTGTTCTATATGTACCTGCATTAACTATCTTAATTTTTGTTATAGCACCTACCTACCAGTTGATATGGGACTGTGTCTAGTGGCCTTAATAACACTGGAAGCATCCACTGTACAGGCTGTCAAGCTTTCTTGCTGTTATATTTTATTTTTCATGGTTTTAATGCCTAGTAACATATACAGCTCTATCGTTATTCCAGAACGAATTTCCACTCAACACCATTGGCATTACTACAATGTTTCTCCTGGTTATTATCTTGGAGTACAATATGGGGCCTCACAATGGGGTCATGGCTCCCAGAACAGAAAGCTCAAAATACTCTCTTAACTGTAACCTATTTAATCTCTTCAAGTGAAGGGCCTTTTCCTAGTTACCAAAAATACTTGGTGCTTTATTCCTGTTTGTTAAAAAGAGTCTTTCATATGCCATTCTCTTTTGGTCCTCCCAACATCCTACACAGCAGGTAGCCTCCATGTCACTATGCCACCTGCCTCAGGTAGACACTCAGATGTGGAAGGTATAGTCAAGGACATAACTGACCGGCTTGTGTCCCAGCTGATGGTGGTGAGTGATGGGAGCAGGTGAGGAAGCATGGTACCTGTCTGTCTTCACATCTGCCCTCCCTCTCACTGGTAGCCAGGCTAGTTGTTCATAGCTTGAGAGAATGACTGGCAAGAGAAAACTGAATATGACAGAATTGGGTGTGTGGAGCAATGGTAGTAACAGTCACTGCGCTAAGCCGGGGAGATGGTCCAATNCGTAAAAGCACCTTCTGTGCGAGCCAGGCAACCTGACTCCAATCCCTGNAGCCCAGAGTGCAAGGAGAGAGCCAAGTCCTGATAGCTGTACTCGTGTGCCGTGGCATGCCCATGCACTCATACACACATATCACACATACACTAGGAATAATGATGATGCTAAATAAAGTTAGATGTTCGCCCCATTTGCAGAGAGAAAAGGCAAAGGGGAATGGGCCTTCTCAGAATAACCCTTTTGTACCAAGAAGGGCTCCCATACAAACCCAGAGTTCATGTTCATCCCTGTAAGCACAACCCCAGAGCTTAGATAGTAATGATTTCTATCGTTTTCAGATTTCTGCTGAGCCCCTATGTATGCCAGGGACCTATGCTGTGAGCACATAAAGAAGATGTCATCTGTGTCATTGAGGAGTTCACTATGCAAGGCCCTCCCATAAACCCTTGGCAGGAAGGATAAGGTCATCTTTAAAACCAGTGGCACAACAGAGGAACTTTTTGTCCTGTTCAGTAGGTCGGAGACATCTCAAGTTTCCAAATCCTTGGATGTGTGACCAAGTGGACTAGGAAAGAAAGACAGATGGGCATTAGGGCCATAGTACACTGGGGTTGCCGGGCATAGTTGGAATGAGTTTGCTTCTATCTTTAATGCAATATCAGCCAATGNGAAGCTGTTAGCAGAGGAAGGCCACACTCTAGCTCTCACCCTCCCTCTCTTCTTCCCTGCCCATTCTCAGCACCAAATTTGCAGAAGCCTGAGCAAGATTGGCACTGAGGGAATGCTATGCTGCATTGCACAGAGATGGGCAGATTAAGGCTTAGGGAGGCACAGCCGCTTACCCGGACTCTGCCCCGATGAGCAGGAAACCCAAGCAGCTCACAGACGTGCACAGTTCTGCTGCTGAAGGAGAAGGTACCATCATGCCTGTGACCTGGGGAAGAGCAGGTATTAGGAGTTGGTAGAGGAAGGCAGGAGTCTTCTGGAAGCCCAGGGAAGAAAGTAGCTGCAGAGGAGCCGCTGGTCAAAGGTGTCACGTGACAGAGACAAGTAGAGTGAGGCCACAGGATGAGGCCATGAAGTCATCAATACTAAGAGCTGATTTAATTGAGTAGCATCCCTTGAGGGCCTTCCCTCCTGACTCCTTTCTACCCAAGAAATTTGTATGCAACCCTGGGTATATTGGTATATGAAATTAGCATACAAATCATTTATTAATAANCACAAGGAACTCTATTTCCAAACAATCCTTCAGTGGGCATATAATTCACCATTTATTTAAANAGAAGCAAATTTGCATGCTAATGAGATGGGTGTGCTTGTCTATCTGATACAATAGAATCCAGAGATACAATGATTTGATATTTACATGCTGAAGAATGATGATGGGAAATACTGAAAGTTTTATTGTCTGCAAGGAAACACTATGTTTCTGTGAGAGCAGAAAACTTCATATGTATTACAAAAAGACACTGCAACTCACAGTATGCCGTAATCCTGATTCTAAGCTAAAGTGTTTCAGGCAGCGTTTGTTGATATTGAGAGGTGCATCAAGGTACACAGTGTAACGTGTACATTGTGTGTTCAGAGGCAAGGCTGCAGTGATGATATAGGATCAACAGGTATGAACACTGCCAGAGACACCTCATGTTTGTTACATATTTGATTTTCTTTTTCTTTTCTTTTCTTTCTTTCTTCTTTCAAGACAAGTTTTCTCTGTGTAGACCTAGCCTTCCTGAACCAGGCTNACCTCAAACTCAGAAATCTGCCTGCATCTGCCTCCTGAGTACTGGGATTAAAGGTGTGCGCCACCACTGCCCAGCTACACATTTGATGTTGAAACCTTTGCTGTTGCCTCATTTTCAAGACCCCTGCATTCAGTTAAGAAGAGCTGTGGCAGAACAGGGTTTCTCAGCATTGGTACTGCCATGCTTTGGATGGGATACTTTGTCGGTGGGCTTACCTGTGCATTGTGGGATATTTAGCATCAGTCTGGCCTTCTCCNGCTAGATACCAAGAGCAGCTGCCAATCATGGCAACCAGAAATAACTTCAAAAGTGTGCCCTGTGAGGTCATATCACTCTGATTGAGGACCAGCATGGTAGAGGGGGATGGACTGCAACTGAGGCATGGATGGGTTGCGGTGGCATTGAGTCTGGACCACCTTTTTAGGAGGCCTCTAGCTGCCCAGAGCAGGAAGGTAGTGAGAGCCAGCNGAGGGGGCTTAGGACAGCTTCTGTGGTGGTTGCTTTGTTCTGTTTCATTTCTAAAGGAGCGCACATCTGTTCATCCTGCGGAAAGAACTAGCAAAGAGGGAGAGTTAAGATGTGGGATGGTTATAGAGGAACATCCCTGCAGGTAATTCATAAGCGTCTCTAGTTGTGGACTTCAGGCTTTACAGATGCCATGGTGAATAAATGAGAAGTTCCTTATTTCAAAACAAGGGGCTGGAGGGCTAAAAGGATGNCTCAGCAGTTAAGAGCACTAGCTGCTCTTGCGGAGGACCTGGTTTGGTTCCCAGCACCCCCGTGATGGCTCATCAGTGCCTATTAACTCCAATCCAGAGATTCTGATGCTCTCTTCTGGCCTCTGTGGACACTGTATGCACATGGATCACACACTTCCAGATGAAACACTCATACTCATAAAAAATAAATAAATAAAAATGTATAAATAAAATGATTAGGAGCTAGAGGAGTAGCTCAGTGTTATAGCATATGATTAACATCCACAAGGCCCTGGATTTGATCCATTGCACCAAATGTAAGAGTGTGTATGTACACATGTATATATACATATGTATCATAAGTTCCAAGCGGCCAGCCACAAAGCATCAAACTGTAAGCACAGGGCTCTGCTAGGCAGGGGTGCCCCTGTGGAGCAGCTCATCTCCTGCCATGGAGGTGAATAATGCACATACAGCCCCTGGCACACACAGATTAGACTCTGGGGACCAGAGGACAAGACAGGCAATAATGGGAAGTAATAGCAAGCAGCAAGTGCAGGACAGGATAGAGATGTCTTAGCCAGAAGCAGAGTGAAAATGTGGTACCACTTAAGGTTTACTTTAGGGATCATTGTTAATTACACAGGCAAGGAGAAAAGGAAAGAAGGTTGTTGCCCTAAGAAAGGGAGTTCTGAAAAGAGCCGAGAGGGTAGTTATACATAAGGATGGGAAGGGGAGTTTTTGGCCAGTGACCAGATCATGAAGATCTTAGAGAACCTCCTTTTAACACTGGCCTGCGGGCACTGGGGAAGCAGGCATAGCCTTCAAGCAGAGGATAAAGTAATCAGATCTGCTTCCTTAGGAGAACCATTACATCTGGGCTAAGGAAGAGTGAAGCCGCTAGCACAACCAGGAGAGATGCTGGTGGGCTCCTTTTCCACAGTGGTAAGATCAAAAGAGAGATGGAAGGTGGGGGATTGGTGTTTGGCTGGCTATTGTTTGCATCCGGGTGTTAATCCCCTCTAAAAGTCATGCCAAAACTGAATCCCCAAAGTCATATGTTAGAGGTGTTTGGAGATGGTGCCTTTGGCAGTAATTANGATTAGATGAGGCCATGAGAGTAAGGTTCCCATGAGTGTATAAGTGGCTTCATAGGCAGAGAAAGAAAGACTGAAGTTAGCAGATTGCTCTGTCTGACAACGTGATGCCCTGCACATATGCCATGATCCAGCAGGAAGGCCCTAACCATAGGCTGGACATATCCTGCTGATATGATACTCTAGAACTGTGAGCTAAATACACATCTGTATAATTTACACAGCCTGAGATCCAAGTCAGAACAACAGTAAACAAGGTGGCCATTACAGATGAGGTTCAGAGAGAGTTTTTCTGGGTCCTGAGTGGGTAGCTCCCTGGGGATAGGATGTAAGGCTATTTGGAGAGCAGTTTATCCAGAGAGGGTGAAGGTGAAATATTCCCTAGGTGAGCTGTCAAGTACAAGACAATTGGAAGAGGTCAGGAACTCAGAAGTGTGACAGGAAGAGTCCTCAGCATGTTGACAGAAGTTGAAGTCAGACATATTGCATGAAATCAAGGATTGTGTGGCAGCATGATTATGGACGGATCTGTGTTAAATAGTTATTAAGTAAGTAAATTTAGTTTGCCATGCTCTCTTAGAGACTAGGGAGTTAGTGTTGACCAAGACCAGGTAGAAATGCCTCAGCCCTCATGGAACTCATGGAGGAAGGAGATGGAATTTAACACTTCTGACCCCACTGTGATGTCTCCATTTGCTCAGCCTCCATTGCTGTGAGTTAGATATGACTCAACTCTGTCCCCAAAAGGTTGGTCTGTGTGCTAGAAGCTCCATGTGGCCATGTTGGGTAGTGGTGGGAGTTTTAAGAGCTGAAGCTTAGTAAAGGATGATTAGGTCATTAGGACCCAGGCTTAGGGACTTAAGTTCTCCTGAGACCTTAATCGGTCCCAAAGGATTGAGTTCTTTCAAAAAGAGAACTTATGGTCTTTAAATTTCTCTAGCTTCCTGATTCTACATGTGATCTTGTCCACATACATTGTCCATCATTCCTATGGAATCATGTGACCTGTGCTTTCAGCCTCCAAAACTGTAAGCTAAATAAACTCCTTTTCATTAATAAAATACCCAACCTCTGGTATTTTATTAGAGTAGCAGCATTAGAAATTGCTTTTACTTCTGTCTTAAGAGGGAGGACCTTGCCTCTGCAGTCTTCCTTGGCTTCCTTTGCATTTCTTCTTTCCACCTGACTGAAAATGTTGTATCAAAAACCAGTAGCTAACACCAAGATGTTGTGAGGTAAAAAATTTTATTTACGGCCAGCCAAACTTGCAGTCTACCTTGGTAGGAGAATAAAGCCATCCAGACTAAAAGCAAGGAAACCTCTGTAAACAGACATTTCCTGTGCTGACCACCCCATCTGAAATAACTGACTCAGAGGCTGAATATAAATTATAAATGCTTGGTCGATAGCTCAAGCTTGTTACTAGCTAAATCTTACATTTTTATTTATTTATTATATATACAGTGTTCTGCCTGAATGTATACCTGCAAGCCAGAAGAGGGCGCCAGATCTCATTACAGATGGTTGTGAGCCACCATTTGGTTGTTGGGAATTGAACGCAGGACCTCTGAAAGAGTAGCCAGTACTCTTAACTCCAGCCCCTAACTCTTTATTTAAATTAACCCATATTTCTATTTATGCTTTGCCATGTGCCCCATGGCTTGTTACCTCATTTTCTATACATCTTGCTTGCTCAGTGGCTAACTAGTATCTCCCTGACACCACCCTCCTTCTTACCATTATTCTCAGTTTGGCTTTCCTGCCTAACTTCCTGCCCAGTTACTGGCCTGTCAGCTTCTTATTAATCAATGAAAGTAATATATATTCATAGTGTAGAAAAGGATTATTCCACAGCATTTCTCCCTTTTTGTCTAATTAAAAAGAAAGGTTTTAACCTTAATACAGTAAAACTATATACAACAAACCTCTTTATAGCAAGTGAGCAAGTGATTACAAAAATGGGATTTTTATGATCATAGGAAACGTACATTTATGTCAGACAATTTATGGGCTTATGGTCAGACAGTTCCTGTAATATGTAGTGAAACAATGAAAACAATTTATGATGTGTGAATCACAAGATTATAGAAGAAGAACAAGTTAAAAGAAACCCCCCCCCCAAAAAAAAGTTGACCTTTAGCTGAGGACATGATTAGAGAAAAGAACAACATCACAAGGAGCAATATAGAAATAAATCAAAGTCTAATGTAGTCAGCTGTCCCTCAACATTATGTGATGGTCCTCTGATGCTGGGATGCAGTCAGCTTCCTGGATCCAGACCTGAGGACCAGAGCTGTCCCAACTGTAAGCAGCTGGCAAAAACCATGACCCTCATGTCCTGCTGTTAAAGAACACTCATGAGCTCTGTGCTGCAGAACTGATCTTGGAGTCAAACCAGTGAAACCGACAAGAGTTTTGTCACCTCTCTGTGGAGAGACTGTGACCTAAAAAGATGGCATTCTCTGCTCTACATATATTTAAAGCCTCTTCCTGTCATTTGGGATTTTCTTTAGGAATTAGTAAGTTGAGTTTTATTTTATTTTTGCAGTCTTTTCATACCAACAGCAAAACATCCATTAATTAATTGTTGCATTGATAACATCTTCAGACTGAAGAAAGGCAAGGTGTACTTTTAAATTTTAAAAGAAAGGGCTGGAGAGATAGACAGCTTGGCGGTTAAGAGCACTGACTGCTCTTCCAGAGGACCCAAGTTCATTTTCCAGTGCCCGCACGATAGCTCACACCTGTCAGTAACCCCAAGATTTGTCACCCTTACACAGACATACACGCAGTCAAAACACCAATGCACATAAAATAAAAATAAATAAATTTTAAAAAGAGACAATAAGTCATTAAAAAANTTTTTTGAAAGAAAATAGGCCACTGCTGGCACCTAATGTCATAAAGCATAAGCAGGAACCCAGTGGTTTTTCAGTTCCTAGTCAATGTGAATCATTTAGTCATGGCCCACAAAGAAATCCTCTGAGTTGTGGAAATAGTTTTGCAACTCAAAGATGTTTTCTAAGCCAGGGTCACATGTATGAAAATAGCAAAGCTATTTAAGGTCACTTAAAAGCATACTAAGTGTTTAATTTTAGATAATTCACTTCATGTGAGAGTTTAGCTCTGAAGATTTCCCTTTCCACCTACCATATAAATATCCAGATATAGATAGGAAATTTCTCTTTTTTAATTTAATGTGAATCTTGATCTGATACAATTAGTTAAATCTACCAGCAAAGTAGGGTTAAAGAAAACAGTGCATTCAGGAGTCTTGGAGTTCTTGCCCATTGGGCTTAATAATCCCCTTCATGTATAGTTTGACTTTGCACGGTTCCTGTTACCCAAAATCAGCCTGTAGAGTCAAATGAAGCATTTTGAGAAGGAGAGAAAGATCATATTCACTTAACATTTTTTGTAGTACATTGTTGCAATTGCTCTATTAGCAATATTGTTAATTTCTTAGAGTACCTAATATATGCATTAAGTTATAGAATAGATACGCAGAGGAGGGTGGTGTGTATCAAATTCAGACCTATCTTGGTTTCTCCTATGCTCTGGCAGTCTTGGAATATCCCTCCTGTGGATAAGGAGGGCGCTGTATCAGTTACTTGTCTCACTGCTCTGACAAAATCACTCGAGGGAATGAAGGGTTTTCCTTGGCTTTGATGTCCATCATGGCAGGGGATTAATTCATAGGCGCAGGAGTCTGAGGGAGCTGGGTCACACTGCATCTGTATCAGGAAGCAGAGGGAGCTGGGTCACACTGCATCTGTATCAGGAAGCAGAGAGAGACTGCTTGCTCAGGTTACTTTCTCCTTTTTAGTTAGTCCAAGACCCCAGCCCAAGGAGTGCTACCACCCACAGTTAAGGTGCATCTTCTATGGCAATCAACCTAATTGCCAACCCCTCACAACCATACATAGAGGCTAAGGTGATCTACATAACCCTTCACCGGCATGCCAGAGCTTGCTTCCTAGGTGATTCTAGATCCTGGTAAATATTGACGATNANTATTAACCATCACAGCTATATACACAGCACCCACTTCTGAGACCCAGTCTTGACGAGAGGACAACATGCAAGGGTGATGGTATTGTTGTAGGAAGCAGGAAGCAGAGTCAAAAGAAAAAGAAAAGAGAAAATCCCTGAGAAAAAAGTGCTGCCGCTATTCGTGTTTCCCAGTGTGTGGCCCATATCTGTCAGGGGTACTGGAGTAATTTAGTCCAAAGCCAGAGAGGTTCCTCCTCAGGGGCCTCCACTCCATGAAGTTGGTTCCTGAACGTACATAAAAGAGTTTCAGGATGAGCCAGGGTACAGCGAAGTCAGCATGTTTATTAAGTAGATATTAGAGATGGTGGCATGTAGAGCGAATCTTAAACGGTCTTATTAATTGAAAACACCAGGCCAGGTATTGAGGTAAATTCTGAATGATCAGAGAGACAGAACAAGCCACAGCCAACCTCACCTTGCCAACTCCTCAG
>LZPO01007988.1:302439-317236 GCA_001675575.1 Neotoma lepida | reverse complement strand
CGAGTTGTAGCACAGTGACAGTGTTCTCTTCCCATATGCAAGGCCCTGAGATCCATCCCCACCACCACAAACCCCAAGAAAGGATGGCTACCTAACTGAAAGCATGCATATATGCATGATGGAAGGAAGGAAAGGCGTAAATTTGGGGTTTGGGTTGTATTTCAGTGGAATTTGGATCTCAATTGGCTCATTTTTTTTCAAATTTTTGGTTGCACATGATACTGCTGGCACAGATTGATACAAATGTTGCTTCTTTTCTGTTCTGCCAATCCATTTTCCTCAGAAAACTAGACTTTATCCACAAAGACTGTCTCCTCAGCATGGAGAAAGGACCTCGGGCTTTGGGTATCAAGGGCTAGGTGCACACCTTCTGAGATGAGTTCTGGAAGATTCTGGCTAGTATCAGGATCCACATTCCACCCAAGACCCCCAAGACAGTAGTCTGTACTCGCCTTACTTGTCCCCTCCCAGAACGTGAGCACGATATCATGCCAATTTGATTTAGAGTGAGAGCATCACAGGATTTGGGGCATAAAAAGTATCCTTAACCTTGAGCATTTTGTCATCCCTGTCCTTGAGCACTTCCAGCATCCCTGTCCATGAGCACTTCTTCCAGCATCTCTGACCTTGAGAACTTCCAGCATCCCTGTCCTTGAGCACTTCTTCCAGCATCCCTGTCCTTGAGCACTTTCAGCATTAAGTCTTCCCTCCAGATTCTGCTGTTAGATGGGCAATGGATAAACTCTAGATCATGATTTTTTTTTTATTTATTCATTTACTTTTTTGAAGCCAGGGAGNGGGCAGATAGACTCTTGCTAGAGTAGCCTAAACTAGCTATGAATTCACCACGTAGTCCAGGCTGGCCTTGAACTCTAGATCTTTTTGCCTTAATTTCCTAAGTACTGAGATTGAAGATGTGAAACACTACACCCAGGTAGCCCAGTGTGTGGTTTTCAGGAAGATAAATTCAAAAGTCATGCTTAAGAACCCTTGGATGTAGCAAACATCAAAAATTAACACTGCTTGTCTAAAATCCTGAGGTAACCAGATTGAGGACCACAAACTGGAGATTTTGATTAACTATCTGTTTAGCTGGTGTGAATGTGGCAAAAAATTAAATGTTTTTTTATTTTTAACTTCAGTACAAATTCTGTCAGCTCTCTCATATTTCACAAAGAACATTTTGATGCCAAGATAGCCACCTTTTTAGTTTCCAGCAACCTCGGCCACATAGCTTAGGAAACTATACTTTCTCATGACAAGCAACATGGATGCCAAAGTGTTTACCCCTTAGAAAACCCCTGGTGCCTCAGGACAGACTAAAAACATTACTGGTCTAGGCATGGGCCAGTTCCCTAATCATTAGGCTTCTGATCCCTGGAGCTTCTTCCTTTAGCTAAGAGGGGACCAAATGCCTAGTCAGTCCTACCCTTGCTCTCACCACCGGGAACCTCTCTTTAATGGCAGCAGGCTNTCATCTCATTGGGCCATGGCAGCAGCACGTTGGAACATTCCAGCTCCAGCCAAGGGCATCAGGCAGATAACTGCATGGCAGTCAAAACAGCCAGAGTAATTTGGATTTGTTGTTTGTTATATAGACCAGAGCCATAAGACTTTATCTGACTGCCTCTTCTATTAATAGCAGTCAAGAGTCTAGGGCTAGGAGGAAAAATTGTTTTTAAGTAACATTGGTTGAACATGAGTTGACAGCATCATAAAGGGAACGATTGTGTTGCTCCAGAAGAAATAAGCTTGTGACAGGGAAAGATAATAGAAATGTCAGCTTTATGTTGTTAAGGGACAGAGGAAGAGTATGCAGGAGGAGTACCAGGAGATGGCTAAATAAACATGATTTTATGCTTCCTTTCTTACAAAGCTTATTCTCCGTGACATAAATGTGGCTTGCTCAGCTCTGCCTTGGCTCACTAACCTTACAACTGACCTTCTGAAAGAAACCTTAAAAACTCCTAAATCAACCTATCCCACTCCCTCACAGCCTGGAGACTGCNTACCATTTGCAAATACTCTTCTGTATGCCTAAAACACACAGGCATATATGTATCTGTAGAAACACATGGGTATGTGTGAATATGTAATGTGTATGTGCACACATACATATAATGTGTTACAAACCCATTCTGCAAACAGCACTAAATTTAAGACAGAGATGTGGACTCACCAATCCAAGNTTAGATGGAATCATTGCTTAAGATGTTTGCCTTCCACTAGGTGAAGGACAAACAGAAAATCCACAGTGGGCACTCACAGCTACACAGACAACCAGGCTTCCTATCAGGCCAAGAAAGCAGTGTGAGAAAGGACAGGCTGCTGTCATCTATATAAGCCTGAGGTTGAAAGGGACAATAAAGCTCGCAGAATCCTGGAGTTAAGCACTCTGNGTTCTGCTCCCTGCTCCATCTTGCTGTATATCAGTTAGCTTCCTGNACTCATTTTCCACACCTACAAGTTCACAAATGAAACAGTGGTCTAAAGGCCTCTGTTGATGGGGCCCCACTTTTCTCCCTCCTTGCAGCTTAGTCAAAGGCCCACGGTGGAAGAACTTCGGGAAAGGAAGATCCTCATCCGCTTTAGTGACTACGTGGAGGTGGCAGATGCCCAGGACTATGACCGCAGAGCGGACAAGCCATGGACCCGACTCACAGCTGCCGACAAAGTAAGCAGAGGTGATGGAGAAAGGGGCGGCGGGCATATGTTATATGTAAGGAGAGCAGAGCCCTGCCTCTGCCCCATCCTGAAAGTGCTGCTCACAGGAGTGTTCCAAGTGCTTCCTGTGGGAAACTACTCAATTGGTTCTTCCCTTGGAAAAGGCACAGAACAGACAAGATACTGTGCCTGCTTCCCAGAAGGAGGAAGGACAGAATCCTGGTCCGTTTGCTGGTGCTGTGACAGGACATTTGAGGCTTCATAATTTTATATAGAAAGGTTATTTAAAGGTTAAAGATTCTGGAATCCAGAAAGCCCAAGGTCAGGCAGCCTCATCTAGTGAGAACCTCATGCTGCTCCATAATGGGACATAAGTCAGGAAGATAGACACATGCCTAAGAGAAAATGTAGGAAGTAGCCTTACCTTGTAGCAGCCCGCTCCTCCTATTTAACTGATCCCGTCCCTGATAAAGGTGTGATAACAACCAAATTGCCTCTGAAAGTCCCCACTCCTCAGTGCAGTGGCATTGAAAATAGAGTTCTGGCCCAAGATCTTTCAGTTCTTAACCATAGCATGTCAGGGGACTGTGCCCAGAAAGATAGAACAGCACTGGACCCGGCACAGAGCCTCCAGACTTATCACTGGCTCTCTGTGCCAAGACACCTTCCCAGGCACCCAGCAGAAGAACTGCAGAAGGGAGGTGAAGCCAAAGTCACTATGTCTGCCATCTGTAATCCCATGGGAAGCATGGGGTACAGAGACCTCATAAAATATGGCCAGCTCCATTAGAACCTTGTGGTATTCCCAAAGAAGGACAATCCTGCAAGGTTTTAAAGGACACCCAGGTGACTTTTATGTAGTTGTGTGGAAGAACAAGAATATTTTTAGGTATGACCGATGGGGAGGCCTTCCCATTTCTTGCATGCTGACCAACTGCTCCTCTTCCAGGCCGCCATTCGGAAGGAACTCAATGAGTTCAAAAGCACCGAAATGGAAGTCCACGAGTTAAGTAGACACTTGACAAGGTTGGTATCGATGGGGGCCACCTTGAATGTCCCCACTACCAGATGGCTATGTTTGTTTTCCGTTTTTTGCTGTTACTTTATTGTTATTGGAGACCCAGCTGGCCCAGTTCTCACTATATTGTCCAGACTGACCAGGAACTTACAGAAATCCTCCTGTCTCAGCCTCCTGGGTGCTGGCGTTGCAGATGTGTGCCATCATGCCCCAGCTCTGTTGATATTTACTTTCAAATAAATATCCACTTGCCCTCGATTACCAAGTGGTTTTGTGGGTAAGATGGGAGAAGAGAAGACAGAGGTCAACATCAAGTTGACCTTTGAGTTGGTAAAAAGAGGGCAATGAGGCCCTGTGTGGTGGCACACACCTTAGTCCCAGCACTAGGGAGGCAGAGGTAGATGGATCTCTGCTGAGTTCAAGGCCAGCCTGGTCTACATAGGGAGTTGCAGGCCAGCCAGGACTCCATAGTGAGACTCTGTCTCAAAACAACAAAAACAAAACAACAACAACAAAAGGTTAGAAGAACAAAACTTCAGGCAAAGCATGTTAAAATGTTTAAGACCCATGCAAAAAGTCACCCTCTGTTTTTTAATTCACTCAGATGAAAACTCTTGACATGTGTTGGATGACCCCAAAGTGAGTTTTTATAAAAACCTGAAGCTGGGGAGATAAAAGTGTTGCCANCATACANTCAGCCAAGGCCAAAGCTGGGCAGAATACCAAAATATCACACAGGACCACTAAAGAGTGTTCTGTTATCCTGTGTTCTTCTACCAAGAAGCCTGTCTGATGTCACTTGGTAAAAATGAGACACAGAAAGAATTCGCTATGTGGGGTGTATACATGGCTAGTTAGTAACTAAGCCACTGGCTTAATTTTTTTAATCATTCTCCTTTGGAGAACATGTGGAGAAGCAGGACTTATCAATGTACATACTGCCTGACTCCGACACACAGTCAGGATCTCCATCTTACTGCCATGCAGGAATCCTAGAGCAGCCACACAGTTTGGGCCTCCAACACCTCCAAATTAAACTTTCCCAGGTCCCTAGATGAAATCTGTGGGGCTCAAATACTCGGGTGCCCCTCTGTGTTTGTGTCATGGGTGGGAGGTCACACTGGACTATCACCATCCCAACCAGGGTATCTGAAGATGGAAAGATGCAGTCGTGGGATGGGGCCTCTGACATCCCCTCGGCCTTGACAAAGTTCCTTGTTTCCTAGGTTTCATCGACCATAACAGTGGGATTACTCCTGAGTGCTCTGCTGTCTTCAAAACATAAATTTATAAGAACCATAAGTGCTGGCATTTGTCCACTTCCCCATTACGATGTAAATCTGAACTGCCTTTTTTAAAAAAAAAGAAAAAAAAAGAAAAGAAAGAGAAGAAAGAAGAAGAAGAAATGAAAGGAAACACAATCAGGATTCTATGTGCAGGAACACCATGGTGACCACTCCTCAGTCAGAGTTGATGGCACCACTTCTGCTACAGAAAGGTGTCCCTGCCTCTAGCAGGGCCCTACCTGAACATTGTCCAGGGACTGCCTCATCCCCCTCATCCAGCCAGCAGGCACCACATTGGTTCAGTCTTCAGTGAACCCCTTCCTCACAAGGAACTATTGCCTGACTCCAAAGAAGCCAAGGGCAGTGGGTTTGGCATGGGAGTGGCTTGGTGAAAATCATAATCCAGCTGGTCTATATTCTATCAGACACATAGGCTCCAGGTGGGGCATTTACTTTGGGGGTCCTTGGGAGGAGGATTCTAAAAGCCAGAAGACCTCTCAGTTACCCGCCCCCCCCCCAACACACACACACACATGCACGTGCTGTGTGTTCTTGTCCTGGGGGAGCCTGTGCTGGCACTTTGATCCTAAGCATGTGTGCTGTGGGCATAGGAGACCAAAACAGCATCTACTTTAACCCCCAGCCCGATCTGAACTGCCTTCCAGAAGACCGAGGAATAGTGGCTGCCTGCTCAGTTCACATTCATTGACCAGCTTCTGTTGGGAAAGCCCAGGGCCATGGGTGATCCACACATAAATGCCATTGCTAAGATTCCCTGTGGCATGCATGAGTATGAGCTGACCAGAGGCTGGGGTCAAAAACTCCACTTGGCCCACATTTTTCATTGGCCTTGTAACACCCCTGGGACAGTGATGATGTGGCTTGGCAGTTTTAATAACTTCTTAGTACATGGAGGCTAGCGTTGGGGACCAATNTCCCAGTGCCTCTCCAGGGNCTTCTACTCTTCTGTCTGTTCACTGAAGAGTTTCTGCAGAGAGATCCACATTTTGCAGGGCTAGCACCGGGCAAGACTTTACCAGCCATGACTGTCTTTGGTGTCCCTTGCTGCTCCTCTTACCCAGAGAGATTCGGTCTTCTCTTTCTCTCTTGGGATGTGCCTCCAGCTGCCCTGTTGACAGGGCCTCCAAAGGTTGGGTGTGCACTGAGAGAAGGACACCCCACACCCTAAGGAGGCCTGCTGCAGCACTGTTTTCCTGCCTAACGGAGCTCACAGACCCTTGGGTGCAAAGCTCTGCCTCAANTCCAGTGNTGTGCGTTCAGCTTTCAGAATCACCACGGTTTCACTAGGTGATGGCTAGCCCTTCTGGCCAGCCCCAAAAAGTTGCCCCCTTGTCAAACCAGTTGGGACCATGTTACTTTTAGGACACAGCACCCATCAGTGAGGCCATTGCAGTTTTCTGGAGTATTAATGGCTCCACGGCCAGTTGTTATAACAACCCAGGAACCAGACAGAGTTAAAGGAAAGCTTAGATCAGCCCTACAGGTAGTGCCATGCAGCTGCTGCTCTCCTGGCACCATCTGGACCGAGCACACTTCTGTCCAGCCCAAAGACACCACCATCACTGGATCTTTCTATCATTATTATTATTTTTATTATTATTTGAATGTCCAGAGGGTATTCAGGGAAAGCATGGCAGGGATTTTAGCATGGCTGTAAACACAGCCTTCCCGAAAGGCTTACTGACTTTTGAATGTGCACATGGTAGAAAGGAAGATGCAGAATTCTTTCCNTGAACTTCCCTAGGGTGGGGGGTAGGCACGTGTTCTGGGTGGAGGTCCCTGCCTGGCCAGGCCTGAGAGCTGTACTTCCTCTAAACAGCAGCTGTNCTTGAGGCTGCTGTGGTGTCCTGGCCTGACAGTCAGGCCTTCCCCGGGTAGGAGGAGTCCTAAGGAATTCCTTGGCTTCCCTACTGGCCTTGGTCCTAGGGCCCTTCTGACTGCCTGGGAACAGAAATCCCAAACTCATCTCTCTCCCTGCTGCTAACCAGCAGCTGTCACCATTCCCTTCAGCACGCCCTGGAGTTGCTCTCCTCTTTATGTATGGAAGAAGTCGAACACAAGGCCCACATCACTTACTGTAGGGCACCCTTTTGCAGAAGTCGCTTGCTCAGAGTTAGGGGTGTGCCTCGCATGCTCCTAAAAGGTCACCTCCTTTGGGGATCAGCTATTCCAAGGCCATGATAAATGGTTCCTNCCCAGGCTCAGCAGCCTCCCCAGCTGTGGGATGGCACTTACCCTCTCCTGAAAACCTGGAGTCTTTAGGGAGCTGTAACCACATCTTCCCCCACTTTGTTAGGACAACTGAAGTGACTTGAATTACTTCTAAAGGTGACAATTTGACATTAATTAGGGAGGGAATAAAAGGCAAACTAGATTGCTTTAACCATCCCTTTCTGGAAAAGCTGCAGGTTTGGAGTGAGTTCATCTTGAGCATATACATTCCCATCTGAGCACTGTGAGGTTTGGCTTAGCAAGAAAGGGGAAAATGTGAAATGTGTCAGACCTTGTTCTCGTCTCAAAATCAGGCATTGCTGAAAGCCGCATCCCAGGTCCGCTCCCCTGGCAGAAGAGCCTGCCATTGACAAACTGGCCTTTCCAAACTCCCGATCACTTCAGCCCCAGACACCTTGAGAGCCCTGCCAGGTTTTTGGAATGTGAGCCTTCCTGCCAGATAGAGAAACCAAACAACACAATGGTCCGTGTGAGGAGACGCTCTGAGTTTCTTTCTCTCCTGCTTATGAACATGTGTTTGTACTTTTGGAATGAGCATCGTGGTGTGTTGCTTCGATGAATGGGATCCCAGGCTCTCCCTGTGCACAGCCAGTGGACAGGGGTCACCTTCGATGACTTCTTCCTCCCAAGNATCTGTTCATCCCCAAGCAGGTTGCTTTTCTTCCAGTTGCTTTCTGGTGTCTGTACATAGTTCGTCTTTGTATAGGAGTGAGTGAGTGTGGTGACCGTCGACCCCGTGCCCTCCAGGGTTCTAATTTAACAGATGACGGCTGTATGAGGAAGATGCTGTACATAGAATATAAATTAAACTGGATCTCTGTGGCCTAGGTTTTGTACATACAGAAACTGCATGGTATTTAAATTATTGTTTCTCTCTGATGATGTATGCAGTTTCTTTAAAAACAAACCAAAAGAAAAAAAGTTTAAAAAAAAACCAGCTCTGACTACTGTGTTGTTTTATCACCTGTCAGCNGGCTGGGGAAGGGTTGGCAAAGAGGAGGTCACCAGTTATTTGGGAGACCAGCAAGCTCATGTTTCTGGCAGCATTGATGGGGGTAGGGGTGGGGACATGACTGCTGCCCATAGATTAACTTTCTAGAACACATGTATCTTCAACCTTTTTTTAACATTTCTGAAATCTCCCAAATCTCTGTCCCTGAATCGTCTGGGAAGAATGAATCTAAATTAGCCTTTCGTTAAGTCACTCAGGGTCTTGGTCTTTACAGCCTGAGGGTCTTTGGGGTGCCTCTGGAGCCGAACAAAAGCCATATTTTTCTTTGCCTTTTGAGAACAGTGGGCCCTCTGTATCTGAGGACTCAACCACCTTTGGATCAAAAATATGGAGGGGGAAGATTGCATCTGTACTGAACATGTGTTGTCTTATTGTTTCATAAACAATACAGTATGGTGCCTACTGACCCCACATATGCTCTGCATCGGGTACTAATGTGTCATTTAAAGCATAAGGGAGGATGTCAAGAATCACAGGTTTTATACCAGAGACTTGAGCATCCCCAGATTTGAGATGAGAATGGTCCTGCAATTCCACAGACAGACAGACAACTGTATGTGCACCTGTTTCTTGAAGAACTTGAGTATTTGTCCAACAAAGCAAGCATTCTCCCACATGAACTTCTGGTTTCACTAGGCTATATTTTTGAAGGTGTTNGGGAAGCAGAGGGCTGCCATATATATACATGGGGGAAGCTGCTGGGTCTCATATTCTTGACCCAGTCATGTAAGAAGACAGCTTTCGGGAGGGAAGCACAGGGAAGGACTGCCTGTGTTGAGCCTCACAGAGGAATCCCCCCGGGTCTTGTTGGCACACAAGTACTCAGTAAGTCTGGGTGGCTGGAATCTNGTGTTTGGCGATCTCCCAGGGCCTGTGCTACAGCTGGGCTAGAAACCAGGCCTCAATGTCTGGGACCCCTGAGTGGCNACATGAATGGACTGAGGCCACTGAGAGACAGAAGTAAAGCTCCGGGCTCCATGTCTCCCAGGAAGGCAGAGAACTACTCAGTGGGAGTTGCTACAGGTAGCAGGGTGAGTGGCTTACAAGATCTCCGCTTGTGCTGTTCCGGGTGTCCATCCTGCCTTTCCCATCTCCCAGAGTTCTCTGGGGTTTGGTAAGTCTCACCTGTAGAACCCGGCTGCAGTTTTCTAAGGGCATAAAGGGCTAGGAAGAAAAGACTTTTAAAGAACTCCAAAGAAGNTGTATCTGGGCAGCAGGGAAGCAAATGGGCCAGAAAGGGAATGAAGGGTGTGGTGACATGTTCTCACCAAGCAAAGGCCTGGCGCCTCCGTTCCTGTACCTGTTTGCATTTCCCTAAGAGATGGCAGTGGTGGCCCATGTCATCTAATTCTCCATGCTTCTGTTTCCTTATCTTCAAAGTGAGGTCTTTGGATTACATGTTCTTTTTTTTTAGTGTATATGTGTATGCGTGTATTGTGTGTGAGTGCACGCGCATACAATGAGCAGGAGTGGAAGTCAGAGGACAACCTTGGACATCGGCCCTCAAATGCCATCTGTTTTGAGATAGGGTCTCTTTGTTGTAGGCTGCTGCACATGCCAGGCTAGCTAGTCCTTGAGTTAATGGGGATTCTCTNGTCTCCACCTCACTNTAGAAGCACTGGGATTACTGACAAGTCNCTCCTGGCTTTATGTGGGTTTGAAGAGATCCAAACTCAGATCATATGTTCACAGCAAGTACTTTACCCACTGAGCTATCTCCTCATCCTAAATTCCATGTTCTCCAACATCCNTAGAGAGTCAGATACAGGGGTCNTTTGGAGTTTTGAAGAGTGTTTTGTTTGAGATGTGTTCTTACTCTGTAACNCAGGATGGCCCCNGAACTCACTGNGTAGCCCACTGTAGCAGCCTGCTTCAACCTCTTGAATCTGGGAGTATAGGTATGCACCACCATGTCCAGCAATATGACAGTTTTAAAAATGCTAAACTGAGTCTTGAGAAAAGGCAACTTTTATTGGGTNCTCTGGGGCCCATCCNTCAGGTCACTTACAAGTACCAGCATCAATGAGTCTTCTGTCCGTGTCTGCCATGGATNGGCCTGGAGAGCTACCCTCTCAGGACACAGTCCTTTCTAAATGCTCTTGTNATGCCTAAAATATTCCTTCCCCTGTGCAGCAATGGGGTAACTTCAACTTAATTGTTCATCCAAAGTGTAATACCTCCTGGCTTGATCTCTACAGATGCCAAGTAATCTTCATGTTGGCTTCAGAGGTGTCCCTCTNTGTAGTTGTAGCTAAACACCAGGGAATAGGAAAGGTAAGCCCCTCATACCTCCCATGCACTGCCTGCCTGATACTGAGATGAAGTTCTTACCCATGNGGATGTTGCACAGGATTTGACAGTCAGGCAATATTTATGACCTGCCAGGAAAGTGATGCTGAACAAGGGCCTGCTGTTGCATGCGTCCTACCAAGAGTCACAGCAGAAGCAGGAAGAGAGNGGCAAGCTGCCGGATGACTGTAAGAAGTCGTAATCAAGTCAGCTGTGCAGACAGAAGTTGCCACCATGGGTACTATCGGGGCAAGGGCATTCTCCCTCAGCAGTCCCACAGCCAGTCCCCAGAACCTCGGGAGACCAGCTGTGCTTGCCATGAGAGCATATCTGAGCCTTTCTACTCTGCACCAGAACCTTCTAGAAGGCTCAGAGGCTCACAAAATCTCCAGTGTGCTGGCTCTGCACAGCCTGGGACTCAAACGGCACAAGCCAGAGCAGGAAGCTGGCCCTGTGCCAACTGTGTGCTGCCTGTGGTGCTGAGCAGGAGGGACTCCTTTTCCAAACCATTCTTTCTGATTTTTTTGTTTTTGTTTTTGAGACAGNGTCTTCTACAGACCCTGACTGTCCTGGAACTCACTCTGTAGACTGGGCCGGCCTCAAACTCACAGAGATTCACTTGTCTCTGTCTCCCAGTGCTGGAATTAAGGGTGTGTGGTGCCACCACACCCAGCTCTGAGGCACTCTTACAATACCAGCTATCACTTTTGCCAGCCCCAGGACCTGCCCTCACCTTGTGGCTTCCCATCCATCCTTCTGAGGCATCAAGTGTCCCTTGGGTTAATTTAGCTNCTGGGAGCACACCTCACTTCTTTCTCCCTGGCTTGGTGACAGGCAGGGAGCAGGACAGACCCCTTCTTTTTCTGTAGAAACGCATACTCAATAAAATGCTTACTTTAGGAAAACAGAAGATGGCCTGAAGGAGGGANCTGGGATGAGGTGTAGGGGAAAGCCAGCCAATCATTGCAGAGCCTCCTGTACTGGTGTGGTGGCCTTTTCTCCCCTGTATGCACACACCTCTTTCCATTAAGAAAATAGGAAAACTACAGATAATGGGGAAAGCCTGGGGCAAGGGGATCACAAGCTCAAGGCTTGCCTGGGTTACAAAGCGAGTCCAAGGCTATACTGTGTAACTTACTGAGACTCCGCCCCCAATGAATGATGAAAATCTGCCTGGGGATAGAGTTCAGTGGTAGTGTTTTGCTAGCATGTGAGAGGCTCTGGGTTCCATCCTTAGTACTACCAAAACACACAGACACACAGACACACACAGACACACACACACAACAACAACAACAACAACAACAACAACAACAACCAGACAAGCAAGTGTACACCACACTAGTTTCCATTTTTAGGACAGTGCGTGAACAAGGAAGCTGACTTGGAGGCTTTGTGCCAACATGGTCTGATTTCAATCATATCACAATTTTAAATCCAAGCCCAGGCCACAATAAGGAAATACAAGCAGGCCTCAGGCTACACAGCAGCTGTTCTAAGCAAAGACCCACTAAACCNGGCACTGTGGTGTTTTTATGCCTGGGCCTGTTTTTGCCTCACCAGCCCTCTGTCAGGAAGTAAATGCAGTTTTTTTGCTTCTCCCTTGAGACAGGGTCTCATGCAGCTCTGCACGAAGCTCTGCACTGGGACACTGAGCTCTACCCCTTGTCCCATTTCACAGGCCAGGGGACTTAGGCTGACAATGCCCACAGGACAGCAGAGCTACATGAACTCCAGCCTTGTGACCCAGCCCAGTTCCCTGGCTCCTGGACCACTAGTGACCTACAAAGAACAGTCAAGAAGCTGACAGCTGGAGACACGTTTTCTTTATTCATTAGGGCTTGAACCTAGGTCCTTTTAATCAGTGTTGAGGACTGAACCTGGATCCTTTTCTTCAGTACTGGGTACTGAACCTGGGTCAATCCTAGGCAAGTATTCTACCCCTGAGCCACAAAACCAGCATTTTTTTAAATTTTATTTTTCACTTTTTAATACAAGAGCTCAGGCTGGGTATGGTGGCTCACACCTTTAATCCCAGCACTCCGGAGGCAGTGGCAGGTGGATCTCTAAATTCAAGGCCAGGCTGGTCTACAGAGCAAGTTCCAGGACTACAGAGAGAAAACCTGTCTCAAAACCAAACCGATCAACCAACCAACCAACAAGAAAGACAGGAACTCAGTAAGCCAAGCTGCCTTGAACTCACTCTATAGCCCAGGCAGGCCTCAAACTTGCAATTCTTCTGTCTCATCCTCTGAAGGAGCCTGCGACACCATGCCTGGCTCAGACAGTTTCAACTGCTTGCCCTGATAAACTGTATCTGCTCTCCAGGGGGCAGCGACAGCAGTGGCTGGAAGTTCACCTAACACTAACCAAAGCAAATCAAGATCTGCTTTTAATGTCGAAGAAGTCTGGAGGTGGGCTGGGAAGGGCTTGTATGATGATTCCATAACACCATGCACTACAAATCCATTTTTCTGCCCTATCTAACCCTTATTATGTGATGTTTATCCTTAAGGTTACTCATGATCCAAGATGGTGTCTAAAAGAGGCCAGATCATCTGCCATCTGAGTAAACCCTCTAAGTGTGACAGGGTGGGATGCATACACACATGGTACATTTTAGGGTCAGGGTGCCCATGCCTTCCATCCTTTATTTAAAACAGTTCTCTTACTGATCTCAAACTCTGTCACCAGCCTGGCCTGCAGCCTTCCATGGATCCACCTGACTCTGCCTCCCATTTTGCCATCACTGAGATTACAAGCACACACCATGCCTAGCTTTTTCCATGAGTTCTGGGGACCCAAACTCAGGTCCTCACACTTGGGAGACAAACACTTTACCAACTGAGCCATCTCCCCAGCCTAGTAAGTCCTCTTTTACAGGTTATTCTGAAAGGCCTGCCATCACCTTCTAACCCTTCCAACAAAAGACTCTGGGAGAGTTTCAGAAACAGACTTGTAACTCAAGTTGAGGGCCTGCTTATTAAGAAAGAAGGAGAAGATGGGTACTGGTAAAAGGGCCATAAGGTAGTGGGTCAGTTCCCACTAGCCATCCTTGGTGATGAGCTCATCTGTGATAGGTTATCCAAAAACCACTTCCTGAGATCTAGTGGGGAGAAAGAACAGTCTAAAGAGAACATCATTCCTTGGGGCTGAAATTCTATTCCTGGTTTGAAGTCCTTCATATGCTTTTGGCAATGCTTTGGTTGGACTAGTCATTTATCTATCTAGCATCTATCTGTCTGTCTGTCTGTCTGTCTGTCTATCATCTATCTGTCTATTGTCTATCTATCTACCCATCTGTCTGTCAATCTATCTATCTATCTATCTATCTATCTATCTATCGATCTATCTATCTATCTATCTATCTATCTATCTATCTATCTATCTGTGAGACAGGATCTCCTATAGACCAGGCTAGCCTTAAACTCACTACGTGGTTGACAATGACCTTGAATTCCTGGTCCTCCTGCTTCAGTCTCCCAGGTGCTGGGACTTGAGGCATGTACCACCACACCTGGCCCAGACATTTAAAGTGAGAAAACAGCTCTGGCAGGTTGCTTCTCTAACAAATTCTTTAGCCAACAGGGTTAAGTCTTGCATTAACTAAAATCTGCATGTCCTCAGTCCTTGCTATGTGGCTCCCAAGAACAGTAGCTGTAGCAGCATTGGCAGGAATCTTGGTGGAAACACAGATAGATCCCTGGGCCACACCCAGACCTGTGCTGAGAGCTCAGAATCAGCAAAGTCCAGGAGATTCCATGCACAATTAAACTGAGACCCCTGTTCCAGCACAGTGTCTTACAGAATGTAGGATAGAGCCTTGTTCGTCTAATCATGCTTCTCAGGGAGCCATCTGCTCCCCTGCTGAACAGATGAGGGCATTGTGTCCAGTTAGCAGAGAGAAAGTGGTTCACNCTGATAAGAATTTTTTCTTTGTGTGTGTGTGTGTGTGNGANANAGAGAGAGAGAGAGGAGTGATGTTTGTATGCTGTTTGTGTGTGTGCATGTACATGGATGCTAGAGATCTCCAGCGTCATGTCCTGGGCATNATCCACCTTGTTTTTTCTTTTGGGGGTGTTATGAATTATTGCATGGGGGGAGGGCTCCTGAGGGTGTCCCAAGCGTGCAAGGAAACATACTNGGCAGATGCATGCCATGAGGGCATGGCAGNGGTTGGTGGTGGCCAGTAATTCACAACCCAGACACTGCATCCATGTGGAGAGTTTATTATATTAGAGAGATGAAGAGAAAGATAGGAGAGAGAGAGAAGAA
>LZPO01007988.1:269700-280044 GCA_001675575.1 Neotoma lepida | reverse complement strand
ACCTACTTCTACAAGCTGCTGAGATGAAGAGACAAATTCATAAAGCACTCAGAAGAGCAGCTGGCACATGCGTGTCAGGCAGTTCATTTGACTGTGACTCCTTTTTGATGCAAAACCCCACAGACCAATTATTCTAAAGAATGTTCCAGGAAACAGCAGTTAGNCAAACTCAACAATCCCCAGCAATAAAGCATGCTTAAGTGCCCTTTCCAGATGTAAACTCAGTGTGTCTGCGGGGCTCTGTGCCAGCTTCTTAGAGAAGTCAAGGGAACATACTTCAGTGTCCTCCACATCTGGCTGGTACAGACTAAAGAGCTATAGTTGGACCTACCATAGGCAGCAGAATGTCAAGCATCAAATCTGGGTCTAAGAGTTCATCCCAAAAATCTCTCAGACATTTCTCTAAAATGGTACTAGAGAGGAAGCATCCACAGAGCCCAAAGCAATCAAGCTTGAGCTACAAAGAGCCCTTTCTACTGTGACAACTCTGCACTTCCAGTGCCTCTAACTATGGCAGGAAAACAACAGTAGCTTAGATGATAAAGAAGGTAAGAAAAACCAAGGTAAAAAGCCAGTTGGGCCTTGGCACNCAGGAAATGTCACAGACACATTTCTCATTAGTAAGACACACAGGACGTCCCAGAAGAAATGGACACTGATGGTAACTGCCTAAAATGCACCCTTAGAAGGAATCTATTTTGCTAACTATAGAGTCTTTATGTAAAACTCAAGGGAAAAATGCTTTGAGGATAACTTAAACAGTCATTACGAATTCTGTAGATGGGCAGCACACACACTCAACCAGACATGAAGGAGCACACCAACACTGCCAAGATGTTCAACAAAAAGCTATCATGGAGTACTTTTGAGAATGGCTTGCATTCCCTTGTGACCTCCATACTGCATGGCCAGACTGACAGCTACAGACTTCTCAGGCTATGTAAATACATTACAAAAGGAGCCTGTGGTCCTGTTATCTAATCCCACCCTACTCCTGCCCTCCAAATGNGCTCTGCAAACATATGCTTTCATTCCTTGTCTGTCACAGGCATTAGGCAAGATTTTTTTAGGCTCCTAGGGTGTGTGTCCATCTAGGATAGTTAAGACTTCCCTCAGAATTCTAGAATTACTGTACACAATTTCTGTAAACTATTTGATTTAGTAATGGAACCCACCAATGCCCAATAAATAGCAATAGTTCATATTCTGCATAAAGCTCCATCCTTACCCCCATCCCAGTTAGCAAACCCAAGCTGTTTANAGCAGAAATGGAGGGTGATAATGAATGGGGATTAGATGCTCCAGCAGGCTCAGCAATNATGGTGAAAATCCTGGGCCCAAAGGGATGCCATGAACTAGATGCTTATGGCAGACACTGATCCAGTTCTCCTTCTTACTTCAACACCCAGCTCTGGAATTCACTCACACTTCTAGGCAGAAAAAAAAAAAACAAAAAACAAACAAACAAACAAAAACCTCTGATCCTCCTTTTTAAAAAAGTCTGTCATGTCATTTTTATTTCAAAAGATAAATGGGCATTTATGTACCTCAGTAAGAGACTGATTCAATTAACTGTGGTACAGACCAATGAATAAACACCTGATTCTATGGAAACATCATTGAGGAAGCTGTTTTATANCTTACTCTTTGACCATTTCACTCTCTACACTCAAATGCACTTAAATGAATCACATTCTCCAATCCTTTGTCAATATGGTTCCTCTTGTGGGGACAGGGGAGTCCCGTTTTGTGGCTAAGGCTTTCCTGAGACTCACAGTTCAGCCCAAGGCCTCAAGCTCTAAGACCCTCAAAGGGTTAGGGATCCAGACACTTGCCACTAAGCCTGGCTAGTTCCTTAGCATCAGGACCTCATACCTCTACCACCGAGAGTCCAGAGTACAAGGCACTCTTAAGTAGAACCTAAAAGTAATTTAGCTCCAGATGTCTCTGGACAGATACAAAACTGGAGCCCACCATGGTCTTCCTCTTGGTTACCCAGATGACAGCAAAGATGGCCAGTTCTCCTTTCTCCCAGCCCAGNGTCACCACTTGTGCAGATGATGACCTCACATACCCACCAGACACCTGAGTGCACAAAGGCTTTATTTCAGGAATGAATATTATCTTCTCTACTGCCACTAATGAGCAGACACTCCAAGAGTAATTGTTAGTATAATTCTGCTGAAGTCACTATCCTAAAGGCTTTTACAGTGAGCAGTAATTGGCCCTCCTGGAGAAAACCTAAANGTCAGCAAAGAATCTAAGCAAATCCTNCTCTTCTAACTGTAAGATGACAAAGGATCCCATTCAATACTTCTGAAACTGAATTCCCCAACTCCTGGGTCTCATACCTAGAAGCACCTTCCATACCAANGCACGGTACATGGATGGGAGAGGGAACCTCTGGCTAAAGGTGCAAAGCTTCTCAATGTCTAAAAGAAGAAAAAGAACAATTATAAATGTCACATGGGCTCGCAGCACCTGAAAGTGCAGTTTCACTTCTTCAAACTGAAAGTCTAGCTCAGATATACCTTCAGGAGAAATCCACTGCATGATCAGCAAACCTGGGAAAAGCCACAGTGGTCTCATTTCTAGCTCACATCTTCTACCAACTACGCTATCTAAAACAGAACTGTTGGAGCACAGAAATGGATTTTGCATATATTACTACATTTCCTCTAACATTAGCAATACTTACTAAATATAGAATTGGGTGAGGATACAGTGTTGCTCAGTGGTAGAGCACATCTTAGTATATGCTAAGTCCTAGGTTCCACTCCCAGCTCTGCTAACAAGCACTTTATCCAACTTAATTTTTATACTATGGTTTTGTTTTACTGTAACAATAGACTTTATTATTGTTGGCTTAAGATAAACTAAATATNAATGTGTAATGAAGAATTATCTTCCACAAAAGAAAATCATAACTGGAGTTCTTGCAGAGCTTACCTAGAAATCATGGCGATACATCTNGAAATTGAGAGGAAATATATAGGCTTAATTTAAAAAATAGTATTGAGTTCTTTTTAAAGTGAGGGTGTCTTACTATATATCCCCTGGCTGTCCTGGAACTTTCCATTCACACCAGGCTGCCCTTGGACTCACAGATCCATCTGCCTCTGCCTCTTGAGTGCTGCAATCAAAGTTTTGCACTACCACACTCAGCAGTGTCGAGTTTTTAAGAAGCTTTGCAAACCTTTTTCCTCTCANTGAATTTGAAAAATCTTCAACTTTTCTCAAATTATACCACTCTGATGTGTCCCTTCACCAAAAATCACAGCAAGTAATAAGTACTACTCTGAGTTCATTAAGGTAATATTTACTTGGTAACACTCACCAGGACTGATGAGAGCCAATAAGCTTGAGCACATAAGACTCACCCAAAGGGTCATCTTTCAGGAGGATTTCCAGTGATTTCTTTTCCTCAACTCCACGAAACCCAACTTTCTCATAGTAGACTGATCGAAAGTTTCTCTGAGAATCATCAGTCATATTTCATTCTTAGAGGGAATTGTTTTTAGTGTGCCTAAAACCGAAGAAAGAAAAATCGAGAAGACATTAAGTGATTTTCTCCACCTTTTCAATAAATCAAATATGAAAAATTGCCTGCCCCTAAGCAAGGAGCATGAAATCTTTGAATTTACACAACTCTAATCCCACCTTCCTTATGCATCAAAACAAGATATGAATCAGCTGCCCTCCAAGCTACTAAAGATGACATAGAATGTAGGGAGTAGGGTTCATTCTTAGCACAATGACATATTTTGTAGCCATTATAAACTTGTGAACAGAAAAGATGAGTGGAAAAACAGGAGGTTATGTGATGTAAAAGGGGCTAAACAAGGGTATGTACTCTGATTCTGCGTCTAGTTTTACAACTAGGATCTCACTAAGTAGCCCAGGCTGGCCTCAAACTCAGAGATCTGTGCCTTTGACTCCTGAGTTCTGAGATAAGAGGTGTAGGCCACCACTCTTGGCCCAAGATAAGCTTTTTTTTACATAAGAGGACATCCAAAATATTAGCAACAGTTATCTTCAGGTAGGAGTCTAGTGACTTTTCATTTTCTTTGTTTTGCTTAGCTGTGCTTTCTAAAGTGGGCATTTGGGGAAATGAGGGGGAGAAAGTCCGGAACTTATTTTTTTCTTCTACTGTAAACACAATTCTGCCAAATGTAATTATCAAAATTCAAAACCTCCAACAGATAAACAGCATTAAAGTATAACCAGAAGACAGTCAGGAATGTAGACAGATGACAAGTGACACACCACAGTCACTGAAAGGCTGAAAACCCGGCATGAGCACTCAAATCATCTCAGAGGCCCACCATTCCTTCAGAACAGTCTTCTTGATACTGATGGTAAAACAAGAAAAGATCGAACTAGGTTAGTGAGTCAGGCACTAAACATGCAAACATTATCCAAAGAATAAAGTTCTCAGCTACTAAATGCTGAGACGTCCCCAATGACCAGGGGAAGGCTGGACTTCTTCTTTGGGTAGGAAAGATATCATCTGAACAGATTCTATCACGGGAAAGATTATAATTCATTTTTCAAAAAGCAATTTAGAATTTAGAATTGCTTTTAAAGAGTTCCACGCTCTCCTGATAGCTGTTTTTAAAAATCCAAAGCATTAAAATGCAAGGTCTGGATTTTTTTTTTTTTAAAGCATTCGTGGCCCCTGTTGTCTGCAGACAGCCCTTCCGAGACTGCACTGTGATGGCAAAGGCGCCGCCCTGAAGTACATGCCGCCAATTCCTGCCCAGGTGCCTCCACCTGCGGGTAAGATGCCGGCACCCGGTGAAGCCCCAGACCCCGCTCTCCCGGCTATGTACGCTTCACCTCTAGTAGTGCAAACACACCGGGGTTCAGACTAAGAGATCTGGGGAGGCAGCGGAGAGCAGGCCGGGCGCGCTGAGCCACAGGCGGACAGGCGGAACCACAAGCGCCGGGGCGGAGCGAGCGAGGGGAGCGATACCGTGGGACACCCACACCCGCCCCGGCCTCCCCGGGGATAGCTCGCCCTGCGCCGCCGCTAAGTCCCGCAGCCGGACATGACGTCGCACCAACTGCGCGTGCGCAGAGGGCATCTGCGGGAAGCCCCACCCACAGCCGGGCACTGAAACGGTAAAGCCAGTAAGAGCTCTAGTAGCGCGCGGAAGTTCTGTTCGCCCTTCTGCTTCAACGTCTACCCCTCTCACCTTCAGGCATTTACTCTTGATGCCGAGGGCACTACCGACGGTCTCTCCTTCTGTCCGGCCATGCGTGCTTAGGGTGCTCCTCTTTCTCCGGCCACCGTGTGCCTGCCCTNTGGCGACCGGGATCCCTCAGGCAGTGTTTCTTCCCCTTCGCTGGGTGGAGAATCGGAGATAAGCCTTTGCTTATTGACAGCACAGCACTGTGTCTCCCAAACTTTCAAAATGTCCATGGGAGCGGGGAGGAAGTATGTCCTCATTTATTAAAAACTCAGTGATGGGGCGGGAGAGATGGCTCAGCGCTTGAGAGCACTTAGAGCTTGCAGAGGACGGGGTTCTAGTCCCAGCACTCAGGCCGGTGGCTCACAATCATCCTCAACTCCAGTTCCTGTGCTTCTGCCAGTACTAGGCACGCACATGGTGCACATGCACCCAGACAAAATATTCATACACATAAATATTTAAAAATTAAAAACAAAACTTAGCGGTTGCCCAATGACCAAGGGAGGATAAGCAAAGCTGTTTATTCAGCGCTTACTATGCGGGCGCGGGTGGGGGGGGGTGGTGCTTACACTTGCCTTTTGGCCTGGTGTGCAGCCAGCCAATGGAGGCTGCTTGCCAGAGGAAGCTGGGAGCCGCTGGACAGAGCTGGAGGATCCTACGNGATTTGTCTTGGAAAGCATATTCTTTGGCCTTCCCCAGTTGGTACTGAGTTGCAGGGACTAAATTAGGAAAATATGGAGATCTAGCTGTTTCCGGACATATTACTGTTTAGCTTCTTGGATTGTTAGTCACAATCTGGCTTCCTAGACGGTTTTAGAAAAGGAGCTATTTTTCTGTGCAAGTTGTGGGTCACATTCTATTTTAGATATGGTCAGACCATTGTCTTTGTGTAGTCAGCTTCTCAGTTNAAATATAGAAATGAGTGTTGGAGAGATGGCTCGATGGTTAAGAGCACTGGCAGCTCTTCCAGAGTCTTCCAGAGCACCCTATGGCTGCTCACAACTGTCTGTAACTCTAGTTCCAGAGGATGGAGTGCCCTCTTTAGCTTCCATGGACACCAGGCAAAACACCCATCAAATAATAATAACTGTTACAATTTTAAAACGGTGGTAAGGAGTCNACCATACAACAGCCCACATGGGAGGTTTATTGAGGGGAGGAGAGAGAAGGNGAAGAGAAGGGGGCAGAGACCGGTCCCTGGGAAGAGCCAAGGAAGAGAAAGAGAAAGAGACAAGAGATGGACGAAGCCCGCCTTTTATAAAGAAACATAGCGAATGCGTGCAGGGGATGCTTTTAGTGGCTGCAGCTGAGGATATATCCTGTCAGGACTCTAAGGGTAGGCCAGTACAGATGCCCAAATGCTAACATTAATAGTAATAGTAATAATAATAATAATATGTATGCATGTATATAAGAAGATAAATGCAGTTAAAAACACAAACATTGAATACAATGTTTGAACTGAAAACAAACTTGAACTCATCATTATATTTAACATATGTAGTACTCTTTAAACATTAAAATGAATTAACACTTTNAGTTTCTGTGTTTTCTTCACAGGTCCATGGGCTCAGAAGTACAGCAATGCCTGAGAAAGTTTAAGCCACTATGGTTTAAAAGAAATCTTCCAGAGAAAAGATGGTTCAGGGATGTGCCCTGTCTCCTTAAGAGCCAAAACCTTACTAAACTGCCAAGATATTGCTCCAACTGGAAAGTTAGAAATCAAATTAGATGTATGAGTAACGTGCACTGTGTGTAAGATGGATGTCGAAGTTTAAAATGAAGGAATGTGTGGTGATTGGACCGCGACTGTGCCACTCCCAACCCTGCCCGCCACCACCTTCACTTCCTCGATACTGGGGTACTCATCCTGGCTGCAGCGGTCCTTCAGGGCTGCCTTACTCAAGCTCTATAGTTACTTCATCTAAACCTGGAGCAAGTCATAACCTACGCAATCTCCTTTTTCTTACCCCTGACACAGAGCTATTAGTGATGCAGCCANCAGAGAAGTGGAAGGATTAGTGAGGGATGTGACACGTGAGACAAAAGGGGTGTGTGTGGTGGCCGCAGAAGAAAGGCTTCTAACTGCCTATCACTCACTGTACCTTTGATGTGCTGACAAGCTAAGTATTTGGAGGCTTCTCGAGGAGGTGAACTTTAAAGCTGTTTTCTGTTTTTGCAAGATGACCTTTTAAAAATGCCTCATATCATCGCTCCACCCTTTACTCAGAAGTAAATACCGAAACCCTCACAGTGGCATCTAAAGCTTTTCCTGGTCTACCCTCTGGACTCCATCCCTTTTGTTACTAATCATCATGCCTTAGGGCCTTCTCAAGTTAGTTCCTCTGACCCAGACCATTTCAGAAAACCATGATCAAGCTCATCACCTCAGTCTTCTTTGGTTTTCTGAGACAGGTTTTCTTTGTGTAACAACCATGGATGTCCTGGAACTTGCTTTGTAGACCAAGCTGCCTCAAACTCACAGAGATACACCTGCCTGGGACTAAAGGCTTGGGTCACCACACCATGATTGTGTTTGGATGTCCCCACCCTGAGGTGACTCCCTAAACCTACTATCTATCCAAGTCTCTGTCCTCCTCTACCTGGTCCAATTTTTCTTCCACAGCTCTCATTACCATCCAACACTATATTTAATTTATTAGGCTGTCTCCCCCCCCATCAGAATAACAGTTCCACAAGGTCAGGAACCTGTGCTTTGCTAACAGCATCCTGTGAACAGAGCCTGGCGTACCAGAAGTGCTTACTGTGGTTACTNAGTGACTGAAAGGGATCCTGCACAATGAANGGGTGGTCAACTTGACAGGACCTAGGTCACCTAGGAGACTAACCCCTGGCTCTGTCTGTAGGAGTTTCTAGTTTAGATCGAGGCAGGAAGCCTTATCCTAACTGTAGGTGGCCCATTCCATGGGCCTGTTTCCCAGGTTGGTGCCATGGTTTAAATGTGAAATGCCCCTCATCACTTCTTATATTTGAATACTTGGTCCTCTTGCTGCTGTTTGGGATGGTTGTGAAACCTTTAAAAGGTGGAATGTTGCTGGAGGAAGTGGGTCACTGCGGGCAGGCACTGAGTTCCTGTTTACACTCCACTCCTGACTAGATCCAATGTAACCAGCACCTCCTGCCACTATGCTTCTCCTATTTTGATGGGGGTATATCTGCCCTCAAATTGTAAGCCACAATAAGCACTCTGCTCTTCCCTTGAGTTTTTGTCAGATATTTTTATCACAGCAGCAAGATAAGGACCTAACAGCTGTAGTGAGGCGCTGTCTCCTTGAGTGATTAGGAACGTGCTAGAGAAAGCCGTAACTGGGCTGGATCGTAAAGAATTGTTAAGGCTGTGAGTGAGTGTGGCTCAGTGATGAAATCACATGCCATGCTGGATAGCTTTAGGTCAACTTGACGCAAGCTAGAGTTATCTGAAAGGAGCGACCCTCAGCTGAGAAAATGCCTCTCTAAGATCCAGCATTTTCTTAATTAGTGATTGATGGGGGAGGATCCAGCCCATTTTGGGTGGTGCTATCCCTGGGCTGATGGTCCTGGGTTCTATAAGAAAGCAGATTGAACAAGCCATGGGGAACAAGCCAGTAAGCAGCATCCCTCCATGGCCTCTGAATCAGCTCTTGCCTCCAGGTTCCTGCCCTGCTTGAGTTCCTGTCCTGACTTCCTTCAGTGATGAACAGTGACGTGGAAGTGTAAGACAAATAAACCCTTTCCTCCCCAACTTGCTTTTTGGTGATNGTGTTTCATCACAGCAATAGAAACCCTAACTAAGATACGTGCTTGGTATGCAAAGGGGCCTGGGTTCAATCCCCAGTGTCCCTTTTAAAAAAAGTATTCACTAAATCATAAAGGCAGGAAATGACAACCTGGACATGTGTATATGAAGTAGAAGTCACAGCATATTTGAGACTCCATTCCAGTCTAGGCATGTCATGGGGCACAAACAAAAGGAGAAAATAAAGAGCAGGTTTGATACTTGACCATGTTTTCAATTGAGGGTAGGCTGAGCTTAAGGTCACAGCATTTGCAAGCAGTGCCCAGAAGCAGCTGTGGATTGTATGCCCACGTCAAAGTGAAGAGCTGAAATGTGAAGATGCTGTGAAAAGTGAAGTCTAAGATGCTTAATCAAATCTTGAGCCAAGTGCATGCCCATCAGGGATCCCCTCCACGAATGGGATTTTACCATTCCCAGCAGCCCCAGGAATCCAGCTCCCGGCAATTCTCAATGGAAGCAGCAGAGGGCAGCAACCGCACTGAGTTCAGATAAGCTTCACATTGTCTGCTAAAGGGAAAAACTTCATTGCCAAGCCCTGTTTTGGGGATTGTCTCCAACCAGCAGTGGATATTCCAGATGCGGAGGAAAAAGAGCAGATTTCTGTACCCAGTGTGCCACAGATCCATCTTCACCTTACAGGTAGGGGCTCCTGAACAAGGCAAAAAGACCTCTTTATTCACCACACAGAAAGGTCACATTGTTATAATTTGAGGTGAAACGTCCCCCAGAGGCCCACGTGTTTGAATGCTTACTCCCCAGTTGGTGGTATGACCACGTGTTTGAATGCTTACTCCCCAGTTGGTGGTATGATATAGGGGAGACTGTCCGACCTTTAAAGGTGGAGCTTTTGTGCAGAGTGGATTTGTGTTACTTTATTGAAGTCTGAGGTGGGGTAGATAGGAGTGTTAGATCTTTTCTTTTAAACAGAAATACTGTAAGATACAGTCTGTGTAACTTAACTGGCATACATTCCGAGGAATGCATCAGTAGNCATTTTGAAGTTGAGAAACTATCATAGAGCATACTAAACAAAATAAGACAATTAAGATGTCACTGGACATCTTACTTTTTCTTAGAAAAACAGATATGTGGCCTAACTGCTGGTGAACCAGTTCAGCGGTATTTAAAGTGTTCTCATCTACATACTGTTTACTGACCAGTGTGTGTGGTANGCATGGCCTTTCAGAGCAAGCATATAGGACCTTTATAGCAATTTGACAGTTATTTTATGTTCATTAAATCTAATGAACAAAATTGGGAGTTTATGTTCTATAGGTCTAATTATTTCAGTTTTCTAGTAATTGGTGGCTCATCATTGGTCACAGGATCAGTCTAAAAGCCCTGTTGTAGAGC
>LZPO01007988.1:219824-234550 GCA_001675575.1 Neotoma lepida | reverse complement strand
TCTGCAATTAGGGATCCTGGCTGCATTACTGCTCAGTAGGTTATCCAAATATTCCTTTAGTAGAAGGGAAATTGTGCCTAAAGAATGATGGAAAAGCTACAATAGCACACGAGAAATTCATAGTAGGGAATGGCTAATAATCAAAAGCCAAATATCACCAAGGCTCCTTAAGCCTCGGCTTTACCTCTGGAAGGCCCTTGGCTTCCANGTATAGCTTTGTCATAATCATCGGAAATCCTACTTNATATATTTTTGTGGCTTGCAGCATTAAACTAAGTCCTAGGTTGTTGGTTTGTTTCTTTTGTAGTTATTCAGAGTGGGGTTCTTTTCTTGATTTCTTTCTCAGTAATTTTGTCATTATTTTAAAAGTTACTGATTTGTGCTTGGTTTTATGATGTTGNCTATGGTTTGTCATATGTTCCTTCTAATCCTAATACTTTTTTAGTTTTGATTATTGTCAGATTTGATTGAATGTTTTTTCTGCATCTAGTAAGATAATTGTGTGGTTTTTAGCATTCATTCTGTCAACATAGATCCTTGCATCTCTGCTCTCAATGTACAGTCTTTTTGGTGTGCTGTTGCTAGTATTTTTAAAGGATTTGTTAATGTACTCATTTATATATGTATGTATATGAATGTATATGTGTGTGGGCACGTGTATGCTATGATTGTCCTGTGAAGGTCAGAAGACAACTTTGGGAATTGTTCTCTCCTGACATCCATCATGAAGNTCCCAGAATTGAACTTAATGGTTTCAATGATGAAGTGACTTTCTCATAGGCAGCATGTCACTAGATCTTTTTAAAAATCCAATCAGCAAGTATGTGTATTTTTAGTTGGGAGATTTAATTCATTCACATTCAAGGTTATTGTTGGAAAGTAAAGACATACTCTCATTGTTTGTTGTTGTTTTGTTTTGTTTTTTTCAAGACAGAGTTTCTCCATATAGTCCTGGCTGTCCTATATTTGCTCTGTAGATCAGGCTGGCCTTGAACTCAGGGATCCACCTGCCTCTGCCTCCCAAGAGCTGGGATTAAAGGTNTGTGCCACCACCACCCGGCTCATAATTGTTTTTGTTAGTTGTTTTGAATACCCTTTGTTCCTTTCCTGTTTTATTATTTGTCTTTGTAGCTTAGTACTTTCCTCTATTGATAAAGTTTGATTCTCTTAATTAATTAAACTTTTAAGGTAGGCTTCTTTCAATAAAACCATTAATAACAATGAAGCCAATCTAAATTCTGGTTTGCAAACATGTTAAGTCATGCTTAGTAAGAGAAAAAGAAGGGGGTCACAACAGTGTGTACAGCGTACACAGTGTAAATATCTATGCTTGAGCAGTTTTAGCAACAGAACAGGAATCACTGAGGGGGGTACCTATAGAAAATAGGAATATGGGGCTGCAGAGAAGCCTCAGAGGTTAAGGCCACTTGCTTGCTGCTCTTCCAAGGGACCCAGGCTTGATTCCCATCANCCACATGGTGGCTTGCAACTACCTGTAACTCCAGCTCCAAGGGATCTGATGCCCTCTTCTGGCCTCCATGAGCATCTCTGCTCACATGTAAGCACTTAAACCTACACACAAACACATATATCTATTTAATTAAAAATAAAATAAATAAATCTTTAAAAAAAGAAAATAGGAACATTTTTCTGGGATAGAAAGGACTTTAACTTTATTATGTGTTTTTGTGCTGTTTGGATTATTTAATAGATTCTTGGGTTATTTGCATTTAAAATTTTTAACTCTTTTGTAATTTTTTAGTCTCTATTTCTTCTCTGACGTATAATATTTCCACTAATTTCAAGTTTGATTTTTTTTTCAGTTTTCACAAGTTACGTTATTGAGTTGTTTATTTGAAATCTAATTTTTGTATAAGCATGCAATGCCACAAACTTACTTCTTAGTTTTATTTTTTTGCTATATCTCATAAGGTGGTATGTTGTATTTTGAAATTTATTTTCAGAAATTAAAATTTTTTCCTTTTGGTTTCTTCATTGATCCATGAATCACTCAAGAGAATGTACCTAGTTCCCATACTTGTACAGTTTCTAAAGTTCCCCTTGTTTAAGTTTCTAGAATTATTCCATTACTATTAGAGGAGGTACACACTATGGTTTTCATTTTCAAGAGTANATTATTATTTGTACATTACACAAATTGTACATTATAAAATTATACATTTAGTTTTGATACTTCATACCTAAATATAACATACTTGANCATAAGATTTTAATTTTTGTTTTGTTTTTGTTTTTATTTTTTTCAAGACAGGGTTTTCATGTGTAACAACAGCCTTGGCTGTCCTGGAACTCACTTTATAGACCAGATTGTCCTTGAACTTACAGAGATGCACCTGCCTTTGTCTTCTGAGTGCTGGGACTAAAGGTGTGCATTATCATGGCTGGCTTAGATTTTAATTTTTTAAAATTTATTGAGACTTATTTTGTGGCCTAAGATAGAGTCTATCCTGGACAATGTTCCATGTGTGATAAGGAGAATATACATTCTACAACTATTGGAGGTCATGTCCTGTACCATGCTTCATCCTCTTAGCCAAAAGGCTAAGAAGTGGCAGAACCCAGTGTTCTGTAAATGTCTGTTTGATCTGCTTAGCCAGTAGGATAATTTAACTCTGATGTTCTTTGTTGATTTATATAATCATTTTAGATTTTTCCTCAGTCCATTGATGAAAGTGGCTGCTTAAGTCTCCAACAGCTGTATTAGCATCCATCCCTTTCTGTAGATCTAATTATGTGTTCAAGAGGACAAAGGCTAGGAAAAGAGGCGAGGTGAGGAACCAAAGCAGGCTGGGAAGGAGATCCATCAATAAGAGGGAAGGATGCTTCTTACTGGGTTTCCTATGTAAGATGAAGTGAGNGGGTACAGCATTGTGTCAGGTGATCAGGAAACAAAAAAATGACTTATTAAAATGAGCTNATTCTATATGGATGGATTAGATGCATGGATGGATACATGCCAGATGGCTATATGGATGTATGAATANGACCAAGTAAGAGANTCTTCTTGCAAATAAGGGAAAACCTGGATGTCACAAGAAATCCAACAAGACAGAAGATCTAGATCTGATCCCGGGTCTGAGTCAAGGAGTCCAAGAAGCCAGAGACTCACCTGACGAGCTTCCAGTTCTGCAGGTCAGGCCTGCTATGCTGGGAACGTCCCCAGAAATGTCTAGTGTAGGAAGAGAAGGAAGACTGTAGTGACAGGCTTGTGGGCAGGTTCTCTGAAAGTNGGAGGGTNGCCAAGAAGCCCTGTGAATGCCAAATACTAAACGGCAGACACTGAGTGGTAAGGGGCCAAAAGACCCAGGACAGGGTGACAGGAGAGGGTGAAATGGCAGCCTTTGTATCTTTGCCAGGTTTGGGGAATTTAAAAATAAGGAAAAATAACAAGGAGGGGACACAAGAGATGGCACTTACTTAAAGCACAGTGGTAGACACTGAACATTTTCCCGCAAATGCCAACCAACAGCTTGATAGCTTTGGACAGCCAGTTTCATCAACTTCCTGCAGAAACTCCCCCGTCATTCCTTCTCATCGCCACCCTCCTCCTCGTACAAGCTGTTCTCAGAGCACAGATTAAGGCCTGTCGTCNTGAAGGAGCTCTTATTCCACACCTCTCAAGTGGCATTTGCTTATCTTCATAGCAAACCTTCCGTATCTTGAATGCCAACTCTCTGGCCTTGCATCTGCTTTCTCCCTGTCATCTGTTTTTACCCTTGCCATGCATCTATCATCTTGCTGCTGCCCTCTGTTCCCCTTGCTGTCCTGTTATTGCCATCCCCCCCCACACACACACGGCCTCTTCCATGATCTGAGTAGTGTTGTCCCTTCACAGCTGGATTCCTACACAGCTGTTTCAGGGCTAGTTCTGTTTCCTGCTTTGTGCCAGGAACCTGAGTTTCAAGTCCAGATTCCTCAGCTTAGCACACAAGAGCCACCTCATCTGTTGGCAAACTTGTNCCAGATGGAGTCCAAGAACACAGTGGGTCTCTAGGCTTACTGTCTTCCTCAGGGAGACCTAGATAATAGTTCTGCCAGGTCCTTTCTGGTATGGTATCTGAAGTGATTAACCCTTTCCCAAGAGGGTAGAGCCTTANCCTAACCTAGACTTGCTTGAGACCCTTTCATTAGTGCTTGGGAGTGTTTTTGACTGAACTTTGACATTGTACACAAGTTCTGCCCATCATCTGATCCACCCAGGGTCAACTTGGGGTTCCTTCTTTTTAGGGCACTGATGGTCAATAAGGAATGGGTCAAGACAACAGCATAGACAGATTATGGTTTTATGACTGAGTCCCATTGATGACCAAGAAATGAATTCATCTATACCAGCTTGTTGAACTGTGAATTGACACTTCATGGCATCACATAACTGAACATGCTGGCCACCAAACATTAGCAACAGTAAAGGTTTCTGAGTGTGCCATCACCAAAACTTAATTCAAAGCCAAATCCAAGGTGTTTGGGGCAGTATCTTGTAACTTTATTGCCTTGNTTCTAAGCATACAACATGTGCACTTCACACAGCAAATGCTGTCCTCATGCTACACATGGAATGCTATCCGAAACCCTCAGCTCGGAGTCACGGCTGCCTGGTGTTGGGAACAGCAGTGTTTTTACTGTGCAAACATTTCTGCTCTTATAGAGACATCATGCTTTAATTACAGAAAAAGCGACTTTTAATGTCTCCAGCCATCATTCTCCAGTAAGTAAATATCAAATCAGTATATCTTTGGATTGTATTGTAATAGAATTCTTGATTGTAAAAACCAGTTTGAGCTGTGTTAAAGCATCATGAAATGTGGGCTGGACATTACAGACTGTCTTGCTGCTATTCCTTAAGCAATAAGTCTAACAGCTATTTGCATAACATTGACATTGTATTTGATATTTTAAAACATTTGGTGTGTGTGTGTAAACATGCACACAGATTATGCACCACATCGTGCATGTGGAAGTCAGAGGACAACCCTTGAAAGTTGGCTCTCTCCATCTACCATCCACATGATCCTTCAGGAATCAGACTCAGGTCACCAGGCTTAGCAGTACGCACCTTTACCCACTGAGCCGTCTTGCCCACCCCTGTGTTTGGCATAAGTAATCCAGGATCATTTCAAGTATATAGGAGGATAGTGTAGGTTCTGTGAAACACCATACCATCTCAGAGGGATGATCTGAGCACCCATGGGCTTGGGCATATAGAGGGATGCTGGACCAAATCCCCCTTGGATACTGAGGGACAACTGTAATTGCCCTAGAAAACCTCCCTTTAAGTTATTTAATCTTTTTTTACAGATAGCTGAAAGGAAAAAGTGTGATTTGATCCAAGGCAATCTGAATGTGGATGTAATTGGGAGATAAAGGTGTTTCTGTAATTAGCACAACATTTTAGAGGAAGTCCAGGTACCAGGTTAGATTCAGTGGAGTTTATCTTGCAGACCTGTGATTGGGCCTCAGTCTTGCCACAAAGGCAGTCATAGCTTAAGTCAGCCCTCAGGAATTTACCCAACAGATGCAGCCTCAGAGATAAGAGCTAAAGGAAGCCTGGACTTGAACGAGCAGGCAAAGGCATTTGAAGGGTTTTAACTGTCACCAGCTTTCTCAGAACAGTTTTTGGTTCCATCGAGCTGCCGAGCTGTGTTTGTGACTTGGCGCCAACTCTGTGGAAGGATGGATCCTTTTCACCCCATCGAGAGTCTCAGACAGCCTTTCAGCAGAGGCTGGGCCGAAGTCTGGGGAGACCCTGGCAAGGGACCTTTTCTGCTCAGGCCAGAAAAAGGCAGACGTGACTCAGTAAGCGGGACCTTATTGCTTAGTGTTTTTTCCATTTTAACACAGGTTTTTACATACTGTGTATACACCATAAAATATGGCAGTACTGCATTTTTTTTTACTGGAACCAACCAGATTTGTCATACTGAAATACATAAGGTTAAAAATAAAATAGGTTAATCCTAGTACTTGAGAGGCAGATAGGTTCAAGGCAAGCCTGGTCTACATAGNGAGTTTCAGGACAGCTAGGGCTATATAGAGAGATCCTGCCTCAAAAAAGGTAAGAAGGGAAACTAGGGTGGCTCTGTTTGTGGGGGTGGGATGGGGTTGACAGATATGGGAGGACACACAAGTTCCCATTTGACCCATGAGGAACCTGGATGGCACGCTGGAAAACTGTGGCCATTGCATAGGGCGGTAGTCAAGAGCCTGGAAGCAGTCCTCATCTAGGCTGACCTAGCAAGAGGCAGGACAGATGGAGTATTCCTAATCCATGCTTGGCCCCAATGTACTTCAGATTCTTGAGTGTGCTTCACTTGTTTGCTTTGAGGAGTTTTTTGGTTGATAGTTGAGGATTTTGGAATATCTGAATATTGGTTGAACATCCCTAATCTGAAAATCCAAAGTCNAAATGCTACAGAGTTCATGTTGGCGCTCAAAAGATTTCAAAGTATTTTGGCTTTCAGATTTTTCCGGTTGGGAATACTAAATCTACATGATTCTGGTTTGTGAAGCAAGAAATGATCCCAATTTGAGAGCAGTTAGCATCACACAGAAAGCCCACAACCTGAGAAAGAATAATTAGCTCCTAGACTGAAAATGTTTATAAGTGCTTAGGTTTGTGATTTGCATTGAGTGTTGGTGCCCAGGATAGCTCGCTGGGAGAAGTGGAGAGGCTGGGGTCCTGTCTCAACAAGCTCCACCATTTGGACAGGTGACTCTTACACTTTTCTGCATTGCCTTGATTAGAACTGATGAGGTTCAATGAAGAATCCTGAGGTGTGGTAATATCATGGGGGTACCCTACTCGTGTGTGGATGCATAAATTGGCTTTTAAAAAAAAGATGTTATGAGGGGATGGGCTATGTGTGTGTTGGTATCTGTGAATAAGGAGGTTTGGGATTTTGTGGTACTAATTATCTTTCTGAACTGTTCAAGTAAAGGGAAGGTGCAGACCAGAAGAAATGATCGTGCATTTTCTGTTAAGGCACAGAGGGAAGGCCGGGCCTATCATGAGAGGCAAATTTCCATGCCATGCAAATTTTCACTTAAGTTGAGCTCAGTCCAAAATGGCTGCTCTCAAACGGTGCCAAAACACAAGGCAGACAACGATGCTCTTAAGAATGCTTGTCAGGAAGGGCCTTTTTGTTGGTGTGGGGTTTTTTTTTTGAGACAGGCTCTCATGTAGCCCAAGCTGGTCTCAAACTTACTCTGTGACCAAGGATGGACTCAAACTCTTGATTCTCCTGTCTCTACTTCCGAAATACTGGGATTATAGGCATATGCCACTAAAATTGCTTTATGATATTGAACTAGAAAATTCTGAAATTTGTTCCTCTGATGTGAAGTTGTGCTTTTATCATCTCTGGTCTAGCCTTTGCCACACACTCACGCATGCATATAGCTACACATACATACCCAAAGCCTTAAGTAGGTTCTATTTCAACATTTTCAGAATAATGATTTGAAGCAGGTTACTCCAGTACATATTCAATGATTCCCACCTTTTTAGCTTCATGGATGCTGACAGCCTTACCTCAAAGCCCCCTCCCTCATTCATACCCCCTTCCTGCNTCAGAGCCCACACACTGAGCAACCTCCAAGTTAAGAGCATCTGGGGTTAGAAAAACACAACCAGGCTGGAATCACCTCTTCTTTGAAGACTTTATTTGCCACTTCCATCCTTTTTCCCACCAATGCTCATCCCATCAAAGCCACTCATGAACAGCTGGAAGTGAGCATGCCCGCCCTGGCCCAGAGCATCACACAGGCACTGTGGGTACCATTGACTCAGCCTGGAACTGCAGAGGGAGGGCAGGCCACCTCCAACTCCCTAGCGGTTTGCCTTGAAAACACTAAGCACTATTGTATTTGTTCTCCTTTCTCTTTTAAATACCTTTTAAAATTCTTTCTTTTTTGTTTAATAATAGAAAACAAAAAGTAAAACCTTCTATAATTTATAAGCTATCTTTTGCTATCTACATTATATATAAAATATAGACTCTGTTTTACTTTATAACACACATCTTTTCCCTTTGATAAATAACTTTAAAATATCTAGTATACATGCCTTGACTTTTTATATATAAGTTTGGTTTTATACATACACATACATATATACTCACATCTGTAAAACAATAAATATACACTTGACAATGACAACCAAACCAATGCAATTTTGGTTTTAAAAAAGGAAATGAAAACAAATGACATACTATAAAAGCACCAGGCAGCAAACAAAGCCATAATTACTAGAAAGTTCTCCCTCCCCTAAATAAGGGACAGGGCAGAATAAAGGGACAGGGCAGGTCATAGGCTTTTGCTTCTTTACCTGGGATGTCACTCGGCACTACAAATAAGCCACTGCATTTCTTAGAAGCTATGGGGCTCATTGAACAGCCTAGCCCTTATGGTGGCTGCAGGGGACAGCAGAGAGCTGGACAGGCACAGGAGACAACAGTGATATGGTGACTCCATGGCCATGATGACTTCCCTGCTCTACTGACCCAGGCAAATTTTGATCGCTGCACTAAGCATCAAGCATTTCAACTAGAATGTTCTTTTTACACTCTGTTCTCTGCTGGTGTAAACAAAAGGCTGCAGCAGATTTGAGAGTATTCAGTAGTGCAACATGTCAGTAGCCTGGAAGAGAGCCAGAGGCTTCTTTGGCCCTCAAGGGCTCCAGCAAATAAAGACCCTGATGCAGGGAAGAAAAGGCCAGTTGGGTTGGCTACCTTCTCTTTGCTGATGCGGTCATTCAGATGGCCAAACTCCGAGGAGACCACCAACCTCTCACTCTTAGAGAAGTACAAGAGGGTGTAACAGCTCTGCAGAGAAGTTCTGGAAGCTCCAGCTAAACTCAGAGCATGATCCACCTGCCAGATACTGACCAGGGTGGGCCAGTGGAACAACACGAGTGCCAGAGAAGACCCTGGAGCCATACTACAGATTCCTGAAATGTTCCCTTCTTCATCTCCCCCTTCCCTTGCCCAAAGGAAACAAACAGGATGGTCTGACAGGTGCTATTTTCTCCAACAAGTTCCCCAGTATCATCACCCTGTTCTGTAAACTCCAGGGGTTTGGTGGACAAAGGAAATCACCAGTGGATGGAGCATGAGTCATAGGCTAGTCAGAGTCAGAATGTGTATCTAGCATCAGGACAACAGGCAATAGTAGAGTGGGCCTCAAGTCCTCCTCAAGGTGAACACCTTACTCTGTCTCCTTACCTCTATAAAGGTGCAAATTAGAGATAAACCCTTCTGCTAGAGTCACAAGTTTTCTAAATACTTTGAAAACACAATTGAGGCTGGAGATGTGGCCGAGTGGTAGAGCTCTTGCCTAGCATGCACGAAGCCTTGGGTTCTGTCCCTAACATACACACAGTCTTGTAACATGTTTGTAAAATATGGGTTCACCTGTCACAGCTTAGTGAATACTGTCCAGTGTGGATCTATGTTTTCATTCTGGCCTACTACCTACCCAGATTGATCACCTGGATGAGCCTTCCTTCCCTGTGTGGTAGGTGAAGTTAGGAAGAAACTGAGAATCAGGAAAATGGGCTTCTCAACCCTGGATCTACCACTAAAGAAGTGGATGGCCTTTCCCATTGTATTCCTCTCTTGATGTCAAGGGAAGAATCTGAGAGACTCCACTCTGAAGTCCTCTTATGTGCTATTGGGTTGACTTTCTCCTCAGGGCATCCTTAACAAAGCTTATTTCCTCCAGTACCCACTGGAAAAAGAGACCAGATCAGAAACCTAATTTATAACCACAAGTCAAGTTCAATAACTACAGTCACTGTACAAGATGAAGTAAGAAAGCGTTTGATGGAACAATGGACAATGGACAGCTAAAACCCAAGTCCCAAACAAACCACAAAGCGCCCCTTCCTGGGAAAAGATGTCTTCCTATGTTATACTCAGGCCCCAGCCACAAAATCCAAGGCCATCTATCATAGCCAACAATGCTTAGAAAATCCCCAGTGCTAAGGGTTGGTTGCTGAGTCATCTACAATTAAAGATCAACATAGGAAATCCATCTTAAAAGAAGCCCAGTGACATTTCCATTTGGGAAGGGGAAGAAAAACCAGCTGCTTCTGTTTGCGGCTGTANTTGCCAACATGCTGGCAGGACATCAAATTTTTCATCTTGCTCAACCAGGAGGGTGCTGTGGCTTTCAGCCCACTCTACTTACAGTTGCTCCTTGGAGTAGGAGCACGCCCCCTACAGAGCTTCATGAGGACTACTTTTCCTGGCAAGAACAACAGAAGTATCAACTGTGGCTTGCTCACTCATTGTGTGGCTTTGGGTATGTTACATCTTCATATGTACAAGGGGAATGAGACAGTACCCAATACTATTTTTATAGATAATAAGATGCACCTACAACACTCTGCGTTTGGTGGATAAGCCAGGTGATGCTACCTTGAGTGCTGACAGGACCTGACACTATGGGACGTGCTGCCAAGAAGACTAAGATGCTTTGAAGGAACCCCATGATGCAATTTTTACCATTGAGGGGAGACNTTTTAGAGGANNTGACAGTGGTCACAGAGGAGTTCTAGATTCTAAACTTTGCAGATAAACCCGGGGCATCCCCAAACACTTGTGTATATCTGCTTAAAAATCTCTGGGAATCTGGACTTTTGCAGAGGCCATATATAAAATAATGTATATATAAAATGATGGGAACAAGAAAGACAAGGAAAAAACAAATGAAAAGGCCCCAGACAGCCTCTGTTCCACCAGGCCTTTAAACTATGTAAAAGAAATTAGAAAGTGGCTGGGCTATTGCCAGAATTTAGATTAAAGTCAGTTTGCAGAATGTTGTCGAAAGCTTGGATTCCGGCCTCACATTGCTGCAGCCGATCAGGAATCTGCACGTGAGATGTCAAGGGCTGAAGGAGCACTACAGAAGCCCCCAAACCATCTGTTGTCATTTTTACATTCAAAGAACTGCCTGCCTGCCTCCCCCTCCTGTTTCTACCTCTACCACATGCATTCCAGTAGGTACGATTTCAGTACACTCACTACTTTCTCATGCTTCTTCCAAAGAGTACATATTCTCTCTACGGCCCCTAGCCTCAAATCAAAGTTTTGGTTGTAGATCCGGCATGTTTATCACAGAGATCAGAGGCCTCTCGAGGGAAAACCTCAAATATGGGGGAAGTAGAGAAACAAACAAAAAAAATTGAAAAATTGAACTCTCAAGAATATCTATTTAGGTAAATGACTTGGAAAAATGAACTCCATGGAGGTGTCTACCATGTCCCTGATTTCATCCTTAATCGCAGATTTTCAGGGTAGAAGGGGGAAAAATTACTTTCCTAAAGAGCAATTTATGAGAGCAGGAACCAAAAACAAAACAAAACAAAAAGTCTATGATGTGGCCCTATGCACAGACTGCCAGTTTTGGGCTGATAGCTGTAAACCTGGAATGCTGGCCATAGGGGTGGCAACCAACCAGCTAACTTTATCATGTTGCATGNGGGCTCCTAGCAAGGCAACACTCACTCTTTTGTGCTAGAAAATGACCATCATTCCTACTGGTGTGTGGGCTCCAGTATGACTGTGCCTGTGAATTACTAGGGTCCCAGGGAGGAGCACTGACTGGATTCTAAGCAGATTACTTACAGGGACTAGTCTATATATCCAGGCTCAAAACTACCACATGCCGGGTGAAGGTTAGCAAAGCCAACCGAAAAAAAAAAAGAGAGAGAGAGAGAGAGAACTCCTATTTTGTCTTGACCTTTCTTTCAAGACCAGACTCGAATTTTAAAGATTGCTTTAGTCATATTTGAGGATAGCAAGCATTTACAAAAGTGTGTCTATGTGACGATAGGTTTTGTCTCTGCTGACATCCAAGCCAGTACTTGGCCATCTCTAGTTTCACACAGAGGGTAAAAAGAAAAGGGGACCAGGAGAGGACGTGCAAGANTTTTTTCCCCCAATGTGAACCTTCTCCACCTATGTAGACCCCTCTTGGGGATCTAAGTCCCCATTTTAGAAACACTGAAAATATGTTCTCTGTTGGCTTTTTGTCTTAATACCTATTCAAAAGTTTCCGGCTGTCAGAATCCTGAAAGCCAAGGCCAAAGGTAGGGGAAAGAGCTTTGGCTCTTCCTAAGGGAAAAGTGTTCTATGGAAGTGAAGCGAATGGCTTCCTGTTTAAACCCACAAATGTCTAATGTCTTTCCTCCTACATGTCTTTCTTCAGCTTGGCAGTTGGGCTTACAGCAACTCTGGGACTGGGTTCATGTTCCCTTCTTTTGGGGAGCTCATACTGCAACACCCAGGAATGCAGCTGTCCTGACCTAGGCAGGCAGCTACAGTCAAGCCCATGCTGCATGTGGCATTCTTAGCACTGCCTAGAGAGCGTGGCAGGACCACCTGATTGCCACTCACACTAGTTCCACCCCCTACTTAAGGAGGGCTCTGAAGTGGCTCCTTGCAGCCTGTCTGTCGTCTTGGTCACCTCAGAGGTACAGCTTACCATCTCATTTGCTCTGCATTGCAGATGCCCAGCGTACCAGGTGAACATCAGTGAGCCAGTTAGATATAGGCCCTAATGCTTCCTAGGACACAAAGCAATCAGGGAAGCTGTGCACTTTGCTACCAAGTACTTTTCTTTCAGATCCTTAAAGTAAAACACACAGTGCCTTCCCGGAATTACCACTTTCTCACCAGCCCCGCCCACCTCCTCTACCTCCCTACACCAACAAAACAAAACAAAAAAACCAACAACAAAAAAACCCTTTGTAGACATTTGATGAAGTGCCTTCTCCTGCCAGTGGGGGGCGCTAACAGAGAGCCTAGCTCTCACTGATATCTGTATCTCTTGTCATCAGATACACAGCCTTGGCTTGCAAAGAAGGCCAAGGTATGTGGATGGATGAGGTAGGGCAGGGGGCAGTCCCTCCTTGCTTCTCACAGTAATGGACTACAAAGGTGCTAGTTAAACCTTCCTTTCATCAGATACCCAATTAGGGCACGCCCTCCTGAATATGAAGTCAGCCCACCACCACCTTGGATTGGGGCCCTCTACCTAGAATGGGGACCACCTTCTTAGGCTGTGCATTCACGCTGCCCTCTCCACAATCCCCACTTATGGCTACCCTCTCCACAGTGCATTTCCCCCCTAACTGGCCCCACGCAGCAGGTCAGGTCGAGTCCACCAGGTCCCAGTGCTAACAGTAGAGGGACATCCTGCTCCTGCGCATGGCCTCACTGATCAGGTAGGCGGGGCTCAGCTCTGGCTCCTCTGTCATGATGGCAATGTTCTGCCACTCTCCGGTCTGGCTGGACCTCTTGATGGTGTCTACCACGCAGAGAGCATACAGGCAGTCGTCGAAGGTGGCAGCCATGGTAAGAGGCCGACCGTCCCACGTGCGCCGGTCATCCTGATCCTGGAAGGCCTGGCGCACTGCCTGCATCATCTTCATGGTACCCCGCAGGTAGGGAGAGGGGATGTCGCTGAAGGCCTTCTCAGGCAGCAGGGAATTGCTCACGGATGTAGTGTCCTGCAGCAGCAGCTCCTGCTCCGGGGCGCTATTGCGCTGCCCATAGAGGTCAGTGCCTACTGCCAGAAGCCTCCCGGCGGAGCCCACCACAGTCACGTCCTGCTTGAACTCCCCAGGAACGTTGAAGTTCAGGGTAACGGTGCAGCACACTCCCCCCTCCAGCACCATCTGGAAGGTGCAGAAGTCATCGCTGGTGATTTGACGGATACCCTTGATGTGGTCCGTCTGCTTCACAAAGGTCTTGAGCAGCCCGTGGACCTTAACGGCCTTCTGGCCTGTGAGAAAGGTGAGTAGGTCGATGATGTAGGTGCCCACGGAGTGCAGGCCGCCACCGCCCATCAGGTCGTCGCAGCTCCAGTTGTACTTCTTGCCCAGCAGACTGCCGCTGTGTACCTGCACCTCGCACACCAGCAACTCGCCCACATAGCCCTCCTCGATCAGCTGTTTCATGCGCACGAAGGCGGGCAGGAAGCGCAGCACGTTGCCCATGATGCTCATCAGCTTAGGGTAGTAGTGGGCTGCTGACATCATGCGGAAGGCATCCAGCGGCGTGGCGGTTCGGTCACAGATGACATTCTTGCCTATGCCTGCGGAGAACAAGAGCAGTAGTAGATGAGTATGCTGTAAAAAGGGATTGCAACCCCAGAGGAGCAGAGCCCTGTGTTCATTTTCACACTCTTTCCTAACATATAAAATTATTTCATCTTATTGCCTAACGTGTGCAAGATTCTGGGTTCGATCAACAGCACCACACACACAAGTACATCCTACATATTTCAATATTACTCGAATTATTTTTAACATTAAGCTATTGAAATTGATCTAAAGAGTAATGTTTAATGTATTATATAGCCCGCCTGCATTTAAAAATACACTCAATTTCTAAATACATAAGATGATTTATTTGATGGCTTTATACATGAGTAGAGAATAAGAAATGTTTTTGCAGCCAGCAGTGATGGTGCAGGCCTTTAATCCCAGCACTTGGGTGACAGAGGCAGGTAGATCTCCAAGTTTGAGGCCAGCCTGGTCTACAGAGCATGTACTGGGACAGCCAGGGCTATAACAGAGAAAACCTGTCTCAAAAAAACAATATGTATTTACTTATAATATGCTTTTGAAGCTGGGAGGTGGTGGTGCACACTTTTAACCCCAGCTCTCAGGGAGGCAGAGGCAGACGGATCTCTGTGAGTTC
>LZPO01007988.1:201569-219329 GCA_001675575.1 Neotoma lepida | reverse complement strand
CACCCCACCCCAGGATTATATTTGGAGTTCAATTTACATTCTGTTGGAATGGTTGGAAGTGGTCACTGGCAATGCTTAGTTGAATATTTTTCTCATGCCATAAAGAGCCTGTATTCATTACATTTTAGGGCTGGGGAGTACCTGCTTCCTCTCCCATCCCCCTCTGTCCCTGGATGGGCTTATTGCTTCTGGCCAGTGGATCTAGGCCAAATAAGAATGGGCATTCTACTATGGCAGTAATGGGTGTGTGCATTACAGGGCACTGCAGATGCCTCTCTGAGCCCTTTATGGACTAAATGCTTCTGGGTCTGGAGCAAACAACAGATCAAAGGAAGAGAGAAGAAGTTTCCACAGAAACTGAGAAAGGGGTTTATTCTGCATAAGTCAGGAGTCTCAGAGGGAGAAAAAGCACCTCTGCTGGACCTGGAGAATCAGCAACTGGAGTTTAAGCACCCAGACCGGTTAACCAGCCAGATAAGATATACGCAGGGGAGCTACAGAGTCAAAGCATGGCCTGATGTACACAGACCCTCAGATAGAGATGTGGTCACTCAAGCCACAGAAGAGGGAGAGACCCCAGGAGAAGGGAGCTGATGAATCAAAACTCACTTGTCCAAACTATGGGTGTTTGACCAAATCTTTGAACTCTTTAAACAGGCTGAGTTTGTGGAAGCCCCATAATTATAGATGCCTGAATAGGGAGTTGCCAGGACAAAGTAACAGCATGGNGTAGGGACCCTCTCATTTTCCCACTGGACAAGCTGGCCACACAGAAGTGATCGGCACAAGTGGAGAAAAGACACACAACAGATACCCACAATCTTACACACACACGCACACCTAGGTGCAGCACTCNGTGACAGCATTAAGCATACAGAGTGCCTGAATCTGCTTGCCGGTTCCACACAGCAGTTTGCCTGTCCCTTCTGAGCAACATGCACAGTAAGAAGCCTTTTTAACTCCTAGAACCCANGTGAGGATGGAGGCTTTGGCAGAGGGATGAGGTAATGACGGTTTGCATCAGCAGATGCCATGTCCCTATATCCCACAGTGCTCTGACAACAGGTTCGTGTTGCCAAGGACAGATGCTCATGTAAACAGATTATCCCTACAAGGATGGGTGACCAATAACATGTGTATTANACCTGTGGAGTAGAGGCTCTGGCAGATGCTGTACCCTAACTCAAACTCCCCCAAATCAAACCATCTCTATTGGACATGTGAATGACACCTTTTGAAATGTATTCTATTATGANAACTATGAAAGAAAAACAATCCACTGCACCACATACACCCTAAATGAGCAGTGAAAAGGAAGAGCTTGGCAGCTGTGCAGATGAAAGGATTCTGATGAGTGCTCTGGAAAACTAAAGAGGAATATACACAGAACAATAGCCCATCCTTGTGGGGACAGCATCTCTTCCTTTGGGCTATTGATGCATGNTGTGGGTCCCCAAATCCNGTAAGTTCCTCAATGATATAAACCAGATGTTGTTGGTGTTATGGCCATAGCCACAGTGTCCTGTACACATCATCACCTGGGCTCCAGCCCTCTGCCTGCAGTCTGTAACAGCCATGCTTTGCTGGTGGGTTTTGGTAACACCTTTGTATACTCTATCCTTGAACATCATAAGCAACTTCTAGAAATCAAAAAAAAATCCAAAACACAAACAATTCCTGCCCCCAACGTGCTTTGTACATATTATTTATAAGTCTAAAACCTGGGAACTGTGTAGATGGCCAAGAATGGGCACGGAAACTGGAGTGCAGCCTTCCAACAGAACAGTGAGCCATCACAGGCGATGGCGTGCACAGAGATCGTTCAATGACAAGCAAGATTACTGTGATGCAGTGGTATATGAACAGGCTGCGTTCATCAACATGTTATGACTTCATCGCTCTTTAAAGAGACAGAAACACGGACTGGAAGGGAAAAACCTCACAGCGTTTCCAGTGGTTTACTCTTAACTTTGGTCACTAGAGTTGGGACTGGTTTTTCTCTTTTGCAGTCTACAGACTGAATGAGGGCCTGACACGATCGTAGTGGGTACTCTCTCACTGAGCTAAAGTACTCTCAAGATTTGTGTATGTTCTTCATAGCTTGCTTCAGAAAAAAAGAAATGCCAGGTTGTTTTTAGTGCTTTTGTTTTCTGTACTTGAAGGAGACAGGGAGACTCCACTCAGAGTGATGAGAAAGGACTCCTATCTCTTGANTCTCTCCTTGAACTCTGTAAGTTTCAGAGGCTCAGGCCGTGTGCATGCCTGCCCCCTTTCTCCGGCTGTTAGGATCTCTTTGCATGTGGTGCTGGGGGTGAAATACAAGGTCTTGTTGCACACTAGGCAAGACCTCTGCCGGCAATCCACTGCCCTACCCCCACTTCCTTTTTTTGAGGCAGGGTTTGGCTAAGTCACCCAAGCAGAACTTTAATACCCCCAGTAGCCCACTGAGCTGGAAATTATGATCCTCCTGTTTCAACTTCCCAAGTAGCTGGGATCCCAGAGCTGTATCACCAGAGAAAANGCTGCTTTGGACTCACCATGTTCAGTCTCAGGAGACAGACTGTGCCTTCTCTAAGGAAAGGAAGGATGGGAAAGCCATTGCCACCACCCCAAATCCTTGGGGCAGTATACCACATAAAGTGTGGTATAGCACACCTCATAGCAAATGTATCTTCCCTCAAAGTTCCCTGGCCACGGGAACTTCCAACAATCTCCCAGAACATTCATACTGCAGTGAACTCAACAAAGGCCCTTGGAACACATGGGTTCCATCTCTCTGCACACACAGGAAGGGCAAAGCAGATGAAAGGCAAAAGAAGGAGCTGAGAAAAAGCATTTGTGTTTTTGCAAGCCTCAAACATTTCCTGAACACTGGGAGAGTGCCATCAAAGTCCTCCAGCCTTCCCAGCAATGGGATCAGGCAGGCATTCTGTGTGTCCACTGCAGCTGTAACCAATACTAGCCACGCTGCAACTTCACCCCAGTGACTGGGAACTGTCATCCCACAGCTCCAAACTCAGCTAGCTCCCTGAGGGACCTGTCCCCGTGCCCAGAAATAAATATCTTGGGATACTGTCATATCTGTCCATGTAGTCCTGTATGACCAAGAGTGACTGGTAAAGAACACATCTTGTGCCTTCTGGGGAAGGCTTCTTAAATGTCCTTTTCATGGACCTCTGTCCTTTGTAGAATGACGCAGACCTTAAGCCTGGTCTTTGGAGACCTCTACATCTAAATTAACTTCATTTTTAGGACCAGAACCCCTATCAACAAATAGAGAGCTACTTGGTTATTAAGGAAAAAGACAGGAACCTCCCCACCTAGGCATGGAGCTGAAGCTGGGAGACACAGAGATGGACAGGGAGCCTAGTGGAGGGTAAACATACTCTCAATGCAGGGAGGTGGGGCGCTGTTCCTCATCAGAAGCAGCTTGATGCCCTCCTGAGGTCCCTCANGGTTTCTTCCAGCCCGCTGAATGTGTTTTCTGTCACTGGGCTAAATGCCCATGACCTTCACAAGGAATTGATGTTACAGAGGGAAGACATTTCCAACTGTGAGATACTAAAGTCATTTGTAAGCCTCTGTTTTCCTCGCCTCCTCCATGCTCAGGATCTNCAAGTTGTGACTGAGTCACGACTCAGGTTTTGACCTCCAAGAGACCAGAACTTCTGTGGGCTGATCCTCCATGCAAATAAGTACCTCCACATCCTGGGGACCTAGGCGAGGAGTTTCCCATGGACACTCTGGGGAAAGACACCCACTCTTTGATCTCCCATGGAGCAGGCAGAGAGGGTGGCAGCCACCCAGGAACCAGAACCATCCCAGGCAGAATCAGCCAGGATCTTCAAAGCATCACCCCCCCACCCCTAGGCCGGCATATTTCCAACTACACACTCCCTTATCTAATCAGGGTGGAATCTTCAAGACTGATGCCAGGTTCCCACACCTCCTCCTGATCATCCCACTTGTGCTGACAGTCCCTTATCCTCTGGAAGCCCCNGGCAGCTGTCCCAGCAGACTGGGAAAACCCCCAAAAGACATTCCATCAGATAGGGCTTCCTCCCCTTGTCAGAGGATAAAGAGAAGTCTTTTCTGCACGTAGCCACTACCCTAACTTATACCCTGACCCTTGACCTTTTCTGCAGGTAACTCCTTATCCTAATTTATAGTTGGACCTCCAACACTCCCAGACCCTGGGACCACAAGTGAGAAAGATGAATAGGCGCTCCCAACCAACCAGGCAATGAGTGATTACAGGATGCAGATCATCCAAGAGAGGGGTGAACAATACAATATGGCATGAAAGANNGGTGCCCAACTGCTTTGGGCAAGTGAGAAAGCTCTGTCCAAGAGGTAGCATTTTAGCCGGGTTCTGAAGCATGTGTAGGAGTTTGCCTATTCAGCCTTCAGATGATGTCCCCTTTAGAAAATGATATAAAACAAAGGTACTTACTGAGTTCCTAGCAGCCACCAAATCTGGACTGTCTTCAAAAATACTGTGTCTGTTGTGAATTTTCTCAAGGTTAGGCTCATTAGATTCCTAAAAGAACCTATCATTCAAACAAAAGTTAAGCTGGGGGTCTAGAGAAATGGTTCAGTGGGTAAGAACATGTACTACTCTTTCAGAGGATCTGAGTTCGGTTCCCAGCACCCCATGTCAGACAGCTCACAACAGCCTGTAACTCCAGCTCTGGGGGATCTGACACCTCTGGTTTCCATACATACTCATATACATAAAATTTTTGTTGTTTGTTTTTTGTTTTGCTTTTTTTTTTTGGTTTATTTTCTTGGAGACAGGGTCTTACTATGTAGCTCTGGCTGGTCTGGAACTCACTATGTAGACCAGGCTGGCCTCGAACGCAAAGATCTACCTGTGTCTGCCTCCTGAGTACGGGACTGAAGGTGTGTGTCACCACACCCAGCACTAATTTTTAGAATAAAGTCTGGCCCTTCCTCCATACAAACTCCACTGAAGAGAGAAACCCCACTCTTCAACTGCCTGAGCATCCTGACAGATGCAACTTCCCAATTCAGAAGACTCATCTGATAATGGGGAAAAAAAATGACACGGCTTCAAATAGTAAGTACAAGGGATTGGAGGGCCGGCTCAGTGATGAGGAGCATACACTGTTCTCGCAAAGGACCTGAGTGAGTTCTATCCCTAGCACCTATGTGGGGCAGCTCACAACTGCCTGAAATGAACTGCAGGGACTCTGATGCCTCTGGCCTCTGCTGGCACCTGCATTCACATGCACGTACCCCGCCCCCTGACACACACATAATTTAAAATATTTTTTTAAATGGCAACTATGGCCATGAGTTAAGCACTTACTTTCTGCCAGAGGAGGCTACATGCTTTAAATGCACTTGTACTGTTCAGTTTGTACCAATCCTGGGAGGTAGACATAAATACCATCTCCTCCTTACAGATGTGGAAACTGAGCCTCTGGGAGGTCACCAGTCAGATCTGGGGCTTGAACTGGAGCCCATCCGGTCTTGTACACTGTCTCTGTCTCTGAACACCCTAGCTTAAGGCTGGTGTGGTGGTTCTTTGCACTGGTGTGCACCCTGCTACATGTTGCCCATTATTGCTGGTTACAGGGTCCTATGCACACAGGCAATGTCTGCAGCATGCAGCCCCAAAGGAGGCTGGGAAGAGAGCATGCGACTAGTCAGTGAGCATCAGAAATCAGGGCAGAGGCGGCTGGGGAGCCTCAGGCATAGCTGGGTGGCATTGCAAGTCTCAGAGCAACTTGATTAAGTTTCCANCCTAATTCTGAACTTGAGATGGAAATGGGTCAGGGTGACCCATATTCAGCTCCTTTGTCACAGCCCCGGGTGCNGTCACTGGGCTCGGAAAGAGGGTCACCACTAATGACAGGAAATGAACATGGCTGACTGGGATGGGACTTGAAATTGAACTGAAGAGGCCATGAGATTTTCTACACTAGACTCACTGGACTCACCCCATGTCCAGCGTGTGCCCCACCATCTCCTTTCCAGACCATCCCCACAGAGGCAGGATAGAAAGATGATGGAAAATTACGGGGACATGGGAGGGGCAAGGGACCCTCTACTCCANAGTCTGCTTGGAGCCTCTCACCAGCACAATTCACTNAAGTTGCCTACACACAAAGAATATTTCTTACATAGAAATATCGATAAATAAGAAATAAGAATGTTAAAATAGTAAACCCGGCTCAAAGCCTGGGTGGATGTANCCTGAGGAAGGGCCTCACAAACAAGACTATTAAGTGTTTACAGTAGAGGTGTCCTAGCTTCCTGCATCCCTACGATCCAGAGTTCACCTTATAATAGCCCTGTCAGGTGCCCCGCAGGAACCTCCCTGCAATTTTATTTAAACTCCTTAGCAATCCCTTGAAGATCCTAACCAGAAATTACCTAAGTCCCACATTTAACTGTTGTAAAGACAGTGAAGCGTGGCTCCTTCCAGAAGCCCACACCTGGGTAAGTTGCCTCCATTCTGTAACACCTTCCTCCTGACTTTGCTTCTTGCAAATGCCTTTTAATACANTCTAGCTGGGCTTCTTATGGGCTCATTCTGAAATTCTTTTCTTCAACAAAGCCAAGGACCTGGCTTTACCCAAGCTGAGGTCTCTAAATGGAGACTCCTGAGGTCCTGCTGGCAGCAGCATGGAGCTGTGTCTCCATGCCCAACACTGTGCCCACCTCCAGTCTGTTGCCCCAGTCCCCTTCTGCACAGGTGCCCTGTGAGAAATAGAAATGTCCTACNCTGTTTTGTGAGCATTACTATAACAGAATGAATAGCAGGGCTCACACCCCAAACACCAGACATCTCCATGAGCCTACAGTAACACTGAAGATGTGCTGTTGGGAAGTCGCCAGCCAGCTCCTCCCAGGCTGGACATTCCCAGATGTTCTGTTTTAGGTGTGAAATGTCTCCCCTCCTCCACGGGCTCATGGTATTTGCTTGGAAGGTTGTGGAACTTTTGGGAAGTGGGGCCTAGCTAGAGGAAGTGGGTTATGGAAGGCCTTGAGGTTTATAGTGCGCTTCCACTTCCTGTCCCGTCNCNGTTTCCTGTTTCTTGGAGTCCCACCTGCATGCTTCCTGCTGCTATGCCTTCCCTTCCTTAATGCTCAGAATCCCCTCAAACTGCTAGCCAAGATAAACCTCTTCTCCCTTAAGTAGCTTCTGTCAGGGATTTAGTGACAACAACGAGAAGTAACTATACACAGAAGGGAAAGGAAAGTTGCTGCTTCTGGCCTAGAGGAGGTTAAAGAGAGGTATGGNGACGGCAGGCAAGCCTGTGGGAGCCAAAGCCCTGAGCTAACGGGCAGCTCCCCAGGCAGGCGGATCTGGAAGCCTTTCCATGCCATGGGGTTACATATGTGAACCAGAACACAATGGCAGGAAGATGGAGGAGGGACATAGGCAGGACTGTGGACACCCAGCAGTTGAGTCCTGCTAAATGGCCAGATGGTGCCCACTGTGCNTCAGTGGCCANGATTCTGGGGAGCAGCCTCTCGAGTCTTGACCACCACTCCCCTCTCTCAGACAGGACAGAGTCCAAGGCACCAAATGGATCCTGGGAGCACAGAGAAGAAAAGCGATAGCAGCCTTATTTCCTCATAGAAGGAGCCACTTTGGGCAGTGGTAGAAGGTGGGGCAACAGGCCCATCAAAGTCACTAGAAAAGAAAGTGGAAATGGTAGGGTTCTATGAGACTACTAGGCCACACAATTCCATCCCATAGTCCACCTGCAGATGGTGGGATAGAACAGCCGTTAGCCCAGCTGTAGAGGAAAGCAGAAGTGTGAAGTGTGAATTCTCACCACAGCTCCTGGTGTCTCCCGAGGCCCTCGCATAGTCTTTAACATAACTTTACTACCTGCTGCTTAAAGCCAGTGTTGTCAAGAGAAACACTATCCTCACTGTAGGTAAGAAAGACCACAGACTTCAAATTAGGCAACATCTCAAAAAAGGGAGTCTGGGGGTGTGGCTCAGTGGTAGAACAGCTGTTTACCATGGACATGGCCTTTGCTCCATCCCCAGGACCAGAACAAAAACAATAAAAGAAGAGGAAGGAAGGAGAGGGGAAAATAAGCCAGGAGTGGCAGGTGGCTCGTACCGTAACCCCAGCACTAGGGAGGAAGTCATCACAAATCTGAGGCCAGCCTGGGCTGCAGAGTTGAGACCCTGTGTCACAAAACAAACAATGAAGAGGAAGAACGGGGAGGCCACGGCAACCCTCTAAGAAGGATTGTGCTTTAGATTTGAGTATATTTGCCCCAAAGATGTTTGGTTTTGTTGTTTTAAAAACAAGCCATGTTATACAGCCCACGTTTCTGGCCGCTCTTGAAAAGTGCGAAGATCTGGAAACATTGCTCCTCCTGCCCAAAGCCTCTAGCACAAGATGGCAGTTGACACATGCATCAACAGTTCCGTGCAGTCCCCACCAGTGCCCCTGCGTGGCTGCACTGGCTTCTCTTCTTGATGCACGGCACTCCTTTGCTAGCTCTCATTTCTCTAGCTCAGAAGTTCAAGTGGGCTAACTGGGTCCCTCATAAGGATCCACAAGGCCGTCTGGAGGAGAATCTGCCTCCAAGCACATCTAACTGTTGGCTAAATTCGGTTCCTTACAGTGGTCGGACTTCCCTTTTTCTTACCCACGTTGCAGCTTCATCTGGATCCAACATCCCTGCCACATGCCCACATCTACCNGCCAAACACAGATTCTGGAGCCTAACTCCTCCTCCCACTGGCCATCTGACTTCCTCCTGGAGCACTAGCTAGTTAGAACATTCTGCCTTAGACAAGCTCCAGTTAGACCAGATACCACCACCCATGGTCTCCTTTCTGCCACTGAGCTAGTCAAAGGAGTGCTACCAAGGGGCAAAGGTCATCCTAGGGCACTGCCTACCAGTGACTCCCAGCAGTCTGCTCACTTGCATCACCTGCCAGGAGCTCTAGAAAGCAGCTCTGAGGCAGCAGTCAGAGGAGGCAAGGAGGTATCCACCAACACAATGCGCCCCCCCCTCGCCCCGTGTCTGTCTGCATGCCTTACCCAANGCTAGCTCTTTCAGCAGTTACTCCATCAGAGAGACTCAGCGAAGTACTCCAGGGTTTTCAAAAGAACCTATTATTAACCTATTATTAGTCTCCTTGTTACCAAGGTGACTGTATCCCCACTTGGGCTCTCTCCACACAGCATGAGCAGGTGCTGGGTAGGGCACCGTAGGAAGGAANAGAGGACTCAAACTATTCTGTACCCACAAAGCACCACACTAGTGCCTTGTGGCCTATTTATGGCAGAATGGGGGGAAGTTGAGGCTCAGTAATTGTGACTAAGACCAGTGATACACACCAGGTCCATGCTGCATAACAGGGCTATGATCTCTGGGTCTCACGCTTCCCATTAAAAAGGGGGGCTTATTTACATTCATCATTTTTAGGGGGTACACATGTACCATGGCACCCTTGTGGAGGTCAGAGGATAAGTAGGGAGAGTTGGTTTTCTCCTCCTACTGTGTGAGTCAATTCAGGTAGTTAGGCATGGTGGCAGGAGTCTTTGCCTACTAAGCCATCTCACCAGCCCCAATGCCTCCCATTTTCCGGCTAGACAATGGCTGCATGAGGAAGGATTTGTACTGAATGCTTGAGCCTCAGTGCTACCAGAAGCAGTCAGGAAGAAGTCCCCAGCCCTGGGAGCTCATGAGATGTGGTTGAGGGGCCATGAAGGTGGCAGAGCCTGGTGTTTGAAGAACATCGGGGGAAAGTAAGAAGGGACAGAGGTTACCCACAGGACAAGAGGGCCGTTGCTCTCTTTTCTTGAGGTCAGCTGTCTGATTACTCCATATCTGAGGCAATAAACTGGCCAGATCAACTGAAAGATTGCCATCAGGGAGGAGGAGGGTGGCTCTGGAAACTGGCCACGGTGGTGACACGGCTCCACAACCAAACACACACAAAGGCTCAGCTCTCTACCAGCCAGCACTGGCCATCTCGGCCAAAGGTGCTGTGTGACTTTGTACTTGCCTGAGGCTTTATGTCAAGGCAGGGCACCATGGGAAAAACATTGTTGGGCCATGTTCATGACAGCTACAGCAGCAAGACTCATAGTACCGCAGGCCTTTGCAACAACCCAAGCACCTCAAGTGGCCAAATCCTACCCAAGGAAACTAAGAACCACCATCCTCATTCCTCAATCAGGGGAGACAGGTGACATACACCGTGAGGACCCTGATGGCCTTATAGCCTCTAACCCAAAAAGAGCAGTGTAGCAGGAAACAAACAGCCAGAGTCCCCTCCCATGGCCCCAGGCAAACCAGATCCTGCCCCACTCATAACAGCTGGGGATAATTATCAACAAGCCATTTCCTAGAGCACTTTCACCTATATTGTCACCATACTGCTGTCCAATCTGTGACTAGGCTAGCCATGGTCATCCCACCTGGAAACTGAAAAGTAACTCAAAGGGTGTGTGTGCATGTTTGGAGACCCAGGAAGAATCATTTGGGGAACCTGTCCAGCCCCTTTATCTTCTTGGTGTGTTGGGATGTACCCCACCTGAGAGTCTTGGTAGGAGGCACAGTTTCAGTTTGTTAGGTCTCTCAGGCGGTCCAAATATCCCGAAATGAGCCCAAGCTGGACTACAGAAGGATTTCTATCTTGGATAAAAGCCAGCATTCCTCAGGAATTGTGAAACAGGTTTTCTGTTCCCCAAAAGGAGTCAGTTCCCTTACCTCTGGCAGATGGGACATATGGGTCTCCAATTGACATATACTTGTGGCACTTAACAGTATATCAAAGCCCATGCTGGCCTCCGGGCTCCCTCAATTCCCTCAGTATCACAAGTATCTGTTACACATTTCAAAGTCCACATATCTTCCTGGCCCTTTAGCCTCTTGAAGCTACTCTTTCTTCCTTATAACCCACATGATTTGTCCACCCCACACTCTCTATATCTTCTTGCTCTGTCTCCTGCTATCCTCTTGCTCTCTCTACTCTTGCTATTCTCTCTCTCTTTCTTTCTCTCCCCCAGTCTTCTTGCCCTCTCATCATGCTCCATTCTCTATCTCTTACTNTTTTTCTCCCATTATTATCTCCCACTGCCCTGGCCATGTCTAATCTGCTTTCTTTTCTCTCTGCTCTGGACTCTTCCAGGTGCCCCTGAATATTTTCTCTCTACTAGTCACAATAAAAACCTTCCCCCTAATAATGGAGTGGTCATGTCGGCAGTTGCTTTACTGCACCCGCTCGCACATACTGTACCTTGTGAAGCCACACCAGTGGTTTGCTTCCCCAATAGCCTTTGCAGTGAAAGCCTGGGCACACACATGGGTCCGCCCAGTCATGGATCTCACCTGAGCCTGACACATGAGGAGGGAGAGAGAAAGGTGGAGACCCATGTTGACAGGGACCAGGCATAGCACCTCATTTGCAGGCTGTGGTGGCAGGGATGCTAACATGGGCTTTGGATGTTCCATGACAGCACCACTCCATGACACAAAGTCTGCCCATACTGGTTGGGGTCCTTGGTGGGTTGAGGACTGTAATTCCAGCCATCTACTTCCCCTGCCTCCTGTAGATGTCTGTAAAAGATCACCCTTCTTAAAAATGCCAGCTAAGATCAGTCCTCTGGCCTCTGTGTGGGCAAGTAAAATGCTCCTCAAATACCACATGTTCCCTAGTTTTCTAGACCCCTACTGAGATTGGACAGAGGAAGCACTGCACACCTATTAAGAACCCAACATGCAGCAGACAGAGTAGAGAAGAATGGGGGCCATGTGATATGGATCTAGTTTGCAAATGCTGTAAGCACAGCCACTGGATACAGATGAAGCTTGCTTGGTTCCTGTATGTAGAACTTTAGAGTCATTACACCCACTTCTAAGGGCCACTATGAGTACAGAGTAACTGACCTGAGACACAAAAATGCTCATAATGGCCTGCTGAGGTCAATAACAGATGCAAATTAAAACTGCACAAGTCAGCGCTTACTGCAGGAATTCAAAACAAGTCACTGGCTGAGTGCTAAGTGTGCAACAATGCAGTGGGTAGGAGGGGAAGGTCTGTAAATTCAAAGAGGTCCTAGGACTGCCTTGACGCAAAGGCAATAACAGGTAGCCTGCAAGCTCCCTCAGAGGGCTAAGAGGGTGAATTGAGCCATGTACAAGAATTACATACACATGGTAACCAATGCCAACTTCACTTTGTGCCATGCATAGCCAAGGCTGAGACTGAAAGCATTTCAAAGTCTGTCTGGAGTGGACACAGAGAGGCCATGTTGGACAAATGTAGGGCAAAGGTTGNCCATTAGCTGCTTCTAGTAAGTAAAGAAGGCTTGGCTAGCTATGAGAGCTGTCGATTAAAAATTCTCTGGCTAAATCACAAAACTCAACTTTGGTTGCTACTTGTGATTTAATCTGTTCTGAGATGGGGTCTCATATAACTCAGGCTGGCCTTGAACTCCCTGTGTAAGGAGTCATTAACTGAAAATGACCTTCCAGTTCTCCTGCCCCCACCTCCCAAGTGCTGGGATGATAGGCACACCCCCCCAAACTGTGTTTATTCTGTGCTGGAATTGGGGTTAACTCAAGGCTTGCTGCATGCTAGACAGGCCACTCTGCAGACTGCCACATCTCCAGCCCAGCTGAGGTTTTGGTAGGTATGTGCTACCATGCTCCATGGGCAATAATTACATCCTGCCAAAAGAGCTCAGAACTCAGAACCTTAAAAACTGAAGGTGAGGAATGAATGGAGAGAGGGTATTTACAAAGTGCTTGACTCCTGATCCCAAATCCAAGCTTTCCTTCAGCAGCCCCAAAGCCAGCTGATTTCTTCTCTCTGGTAGCCTTTATCTCTTAAAGGGACAGAACTTAATTTTCCACCTGAGGTGAGGATTTAGGCAAGCCTAATCATCCAAAGTGAAGGCACAGCCCCCTGTGGAACAGAGACTAGTCTCACTGCCCGTACCTTTGGCTCAAGAGAGGCCTGGTTGTTTGCTTTCTTTTGCAATAATTTGCAAGCATGGCAGGCTGTTTTTAGTGTGGTGTAAGTAGTCCCTAAGTTATACTAATGTGTCTGGGCTTACACGGCCCCAGCATCTCTCCTTCAGAACTAGAACAGCCCATGGCCCTCATGATGGTGTCAGGTCGGGAGGACCCTACCTGCAGTTAAGGAAGTGGGGTAGGAATAGACTGTTTAAAACAGTATGTGTGTGTATGTGTGTGCATAAATGCATGCCATGGTACACACATGAAAGTCAGAGGACACCTATAGGGTTGGTTCTGTCCTTCCACCTCCTGGGTTCTGGATGGAACTCAGATCCTCAGGGTTGGTGGCAGCCATCTTGCTGGCTCAGAAATGACATTTTTTGTTTGTTTATTCATTTTGTTTTATTTCGTTTGTTTGTGACAGGCTCTCTTTACATAGCCCTGGCTGTCTTGTCACTCACTCTGTAGACCAAGCTGGCCTTGAATTCATGGATATCCACCTGCCTCTGCCTCCAGAGTGCTGGGAGTAAAGGTGTGCACCACCACACTGGGCCTGGAATGACATTTTAATACTTTTGCATCCCTGTGATGCTGTGAGGCCCTTAAAAAGAGGCCAGGATGAGAAAAAGAAAGCTCCGTCCCTGGAAACAGGGTCCCAACAGGGCTGTAATACTCTCCTGCATATCTCCACGGGAAGGGACTCGTGATTCAGAGGCTCGGTAGGCACACAACCTGGAGAGGGCTGGCTGGGGTGCAGGAAACTGAGCCTTTCATTAGACTTGCCAAGGGCTTGGGCAAAGCCTATGGGAACATGTCTACTGTCTTACACTAACAGATGTCCCTAAGGATGTGCCACATATAGACAGTTATGATGAGGAAGTACTGGCTTGGTTTGCTCTGTCCCCCAGTTGGAGAGGTGAGGAGAGTGTCCCCCACTTACCTTCCTGTCATTAACACCCCCTGCCCCTCATCTCTTGATTACATAATTGAGGAACTGACCTAGACTTCCTGGTTGCTGTGGGTTCACTGGTTCTTTGATCTTTGAGTAAGGAGCAAATCACCAAACAATGCAAATATAGGAACTTATCCCCATCTAACTGTCACAAGACTGTGTTTTAACATCTGGAGGGAAATGTAATATCCAACATGTACTGGAGTTCATGAGAATGACAGACACAAAGAAGGACTCTATACCAACACACACACACACACACACACACACACACACACACACACACACACGCAAAAAACAAGATGGGAAAAATGAGGGTTGTGGTGTCCTATGTGGTTCCAAGCCTGAGAACTTAGGCAGTGTCTAGCAGGCACACACCCTGTTTAGAAGTCATCCTGATGATTAAAGAATAAAAACCTAAGACATTTTTACTCTTTCAGTGTGTATGTGTTATCTTTTAAGCATGTGCCAAATACTTTGTTATTTGGACTTAATTACTTCTTAAATGAAGTTGGTGAATCTTTCTTTTGGCCCAGAAGCACCATTTAAATGAAAAAAAAAATCATTGGCATATTAAAAGGCACAGTAAATAGAGACTAGGAACCTGTCTGTGTTCTAGAACATTCTGTGTACACAGCACCACCATCCCCATCAACAACAACAAATTCTTCAGAAGGGAGATCATTTTACGCCAGTCAGCACTTCTGTTTACCCCTACCATAACACTTGAGTTTTGCAGAGACCCCTTCATACTTACTGGTAATTTATAATAAAAGACAGAACTTGGCTATGAGAAGACCTTAGTGATGAGCAGAACTCCAATGAGGTGTGAGAAAGAAGGAAAACAATGCATAGGACCCCTGAGGTGGGAGTCTGATGGGGATAGTGCCTTCTTGACCTCCAAAATAAACAGTTTCCTGAGCTCTCTGGTGCAAGTAAAATAATCAACTACCTCTTGGGTGCGTTTTAAATATAAAGGAAGATAGAGAATTTTGTTACAAATCATCTTGAACTCCTCTACAATTAGTAAATTTCTTGGCCCATATAGTTGAAGTTTGTATCTATCATTTCATAACTCTACATTATTTCCCCCAGTGTCAAAAGGCAGATCCAAGCCCCAGGAAAGAGAAGCCCCCAAGATGTGGAGCTCAGTCGGATGTGCTTAGAGGCAGCAGAGTTCAAGTTCCATCCCCTGGGGTTTCTCACAGCTAGAAGTCTCCATTAGGAATTGTGGTGTCTGTCTGTCTTCTGCATCTGCTGACCAACCANGCACTGCTACAGATAAGCCAGTTGCTTAGCAACTGCTGCAACCCAATGCCAGGAGAGAGCAGAGAAGGTGAGTGTTGGATGCAAGGTTGATGGTCTAATGTCAGGCATATTCTATCACAAGATAGGACAGTCAAGAGAAATTCCATACAGGCACCTGCTCCCATGTGCTCTCACCTTAATGAACTGTAGAAGAGATCAGCGAGCTAAGAGTGCTCCCTCCCTGGAAACAGTGATCTGTAGTACTGGCCTTCACAACTGGAGAGTGGTGGTGATGGGAAACGCCCTTAAAGACCATCCTACCTTCATGATGGAATGGTTTGCATCCTCCTGCAGCTGGGACTAGGAAATTAGGAACATGGAGTCCACAGAGGACCCTTATCCTGCACTTGAGCTTAGAGAGAGAAGCAAGCATTGCTCTGCTTTTATCAATGGTTCTGTGAGAACTGGCCAGATCATCCCACTAATTCACTGAATAGCTGTATGCTTGTTATGTGCAGGCTTAAACCCCACAAGTATTAAACAGAGTGTTGTAGGTGAGGTACAGTGTAGGCAAAACAAAGTGCCTGAAACAAAGGCACCCCAACACCCCTCCCACCCTACCCCCATCCCCACTTCTAGGACTTAGATCCAAAAGAACAATTCTGGGTATGATGGTATACACCTGCAATCCCAGCACTTGGGAGACAGATCAAAGGTGGAAGGTCATCCCCAGCTACAAGGAGAGTTCAAGGCTAGCCTGCACTATGTGAGACTCTGTCTCAAGCCTCTCCCACCAAAATAAAATAAACAAAATCCTAAAGAACACTCGCTGAAAATCGAAGCACTGTTCCAAAGAAGAATAAAAGCAAACAGGCTATAAGAACAGCACCTCTTGGCAGCTTTCTGTTTCCATAACAAAGAGCTGAGATGAATGACTTATAAAGAGAAATGTTTGCTTTGGCTCTGTCTTGAAGGTTTCAGCTCAATTGGTCCCATTCTCTAAGTCTGTGGGGCACATGATGCCAGGGACCCATGGATATGTAAGCCTGCTCATCTCATAGCTGGAAAGCTAGAGAATCAGGAAGAGGAAGGGCCTGCAGTCTAGCCCATTATCCCCCTCAAGAGCATATGTCCCAATGCCTGGGCCCCATCCCATGAGCCAATCAGTATACACTGTCCAGCCCCGGGTATTGTGTTATAGAAACACAAAATGGAGCAAGATAGGGCACCTGTTTTTAGAGGGAATTGTCACAGTGGATTATACAGGAAAAGGATATATCCATCAGGATGACAGGCATGGCCTTCAGCACTGTCCTCAAACAGGAAGCGTAGGCTCTGCAATGAAGAGCCTATAAAACCCAAAAAATTATTACAGCCTTGCTGTAGAGACAAAGGAGGGTGGCAAAATTAAAGGCAGAAGTTCCTACACCTTAAGAACCAGACCCTGACTATTTGGAGCCTGACCTCAATGACTCGAGTTGTTTACACAACTCTTTAGAGCCTATCTCCTAAAGACCCCTGACCCCTACCCCAACCGGCCAATCTTAGTAGACAAGGGGGCTGCAAAATTAACTACTTGACAAGATAGCGAGATGCGTGCTTATCTATCCAGATATGGACCCCACAGAATTGGCTCATGAGACAAGATCAAGTACTTTCTCTTCACTGTGACAAAAGAAGTCCTGTTCCTTCCCAGAGTCAGCCAGTCCACACCACCACCACCCTCTCTCTCTGCCCACCTGTTATAACTCTGTCTCTCCAAGCAATGCATTTTCTTTAATAAATTTTCTCCAATTAATCTTTTCTATACTTGTCCTGGTCTGGTAAGACCCCTCTCCCATCCCCAATGACATTTGACTCCTATGGGGGTATCTCTTTTTTTCTTTCTTGTAATACAACAAGAGNTTCATGGATTAGCCTGACATTTAGATACTANAGAAGCCACACTGGCCCTGGGAAGGCAGATGAAGAAGCCAGTCCCTTCCTCAGCTTCTAGCTTCCTCCTAGATAAGTGTAGATAGTAACATCCTGATTAGCAAAGATGGCTTACCTAACACTGATGCCCAAATGTTAGCCCCCTTCCAATTGTGCTAAAGAATCCAAAAGTACGTGGTTAGGAGATCTTGTGACCTCCTTCACCTTCCTTCCCACTAAAGAAGCTTCCTCGGCATAAATGTCCTGTCCGTCGTACAAACCGACAGGAGAACAAGAAACCATGCATGCTGTTTACTGAGCACTGTCTGCCAGTTGGTGTGCCAAATGCATCGTCTTTGATCGTCCCTGCGGTCAGCTCACTGCCTCCAGTTTATGGCTGAGGAAAGTGAAGTGAGCCTATGCCGCATCACAGAACCAATACAGCAGCTAGGTCAGAATGTGAACTTGGGCCTTAGCAATGGGGTCAGGGGGTGGGGGTGGTAATAACAGAGCACCATCAAATATAGCATCACCTGCAGGGACAGGGACCTGTTCCCAGGAGCCGGTGCCAAAGATCGGAAGTCCTATTGAGGGTGAGAAAAAGATACCTCTCAGACAGGAGGGCTGGCGTGATAGCTACCTCAGAATCAAAGGCCTGCCCATCTCCCA
>LZPO01007988.1:164069-176108 GCA_001675575.1 Neotoma lepida | reverse complement strand
CCACCACTCAGGGGAGTGTGCCAAGAGCACCCAGATACCCAGCCACAGATACTCAGAAACTAAGATCTGAGGCCAGCTCCAGTGTGGTCTGGAATGTACACTCTTCCCCGTACCTCGCACTGCTTCCCATGAAGGAGCTTCATGAAGTATCTTAGAGATGGATCCTTCCTTTGAGACCTACCTGTTACCCAAAGTAAAACTATCTCCAGCAGATGGCCATTCACGCTATCCTGAAGTAATGAGTGACAATAGGCTCAGAGAGTCAACACTCCAGCACTGAGCTGAGATCTAGGAGCCAAAGTTGTGCCCCTGCCCTAGACATGGAGGAGAGAACACAGAAGCCAGAAAGGGTCACTTTCCCAAGGCCCTAGAACATACCAGAAGCAAGACTTAAACCCAGGCAGTCTGGGCATAAGAAGCCATGTTTGTAGCTACTGATGAAGGATTATTTTCTCCAGGACTGAGCTAAAATGGATGGGAGGAGTCGGAAGGGCAGGAAATGGCTCCAGACCCCATCTGGAAGTTGTGAGCTTGTTAACGTTCTTTCTGGAGCTACTTGAGAGAGAAAGCAGAGTCAGCAGCCCTCATTTAGACCTGAAAGCTTCAAGGTCTCCATTTCACACGCTTCCTGATGGCCAGATATTTCCTAATTCCCCCCCACCCTAGCCTCTGCTGATCTCACCAGAAAACCAAGTGCAAGTGGTCTCTGTGTGACTCTCATAGAAATTAAAATTAAGGTGACAGCGTGCTTACTAGTTATTCCCTGAAGGAGGAAAAGGCCTCNGACCATCTGGCTCACATACAGCAGGTACAACCCAAGGGCCACTGCTGAGGTTTGAGCCCTATTATGCGGCCCCATCTCAAATCTGCAGGACACAGGAAACAGNTTCCTGAAGCCGATGAGGCAGGTTGAGTCAGTCTCTCCTGCTCTCTTCCCTTGTTTTTGATTCAGTGGGGCCTCTAGGAGAAAGTTCTGGATAAAGAAAGCCACTTGCCCAAGGCTACATGCACAGCCAGGTGGGTCANAGGCTTGACTTACAGTGCAGAGAAGCAATTGCCAGGAAACCATAGAAACAGCCATCAGTGGGAATTGGTGTCTCCAACACAACACCTGATTGATCCTACTGCTGCTCTTCTTATGTAGGCTATCATGGGAAAGCATGAATAGGACTCAAGCCTGGCCTGTTCCTGCCACTGATGGTGGCATCTCCTTCATCCTTGGGCAGCCTGGCAGGATCCCAGTTCCTACTCATCTTTATGACTTTATGGCCCAGGAGATGGTTAGATAGATGGATGGATGGATGGATGATAGATGGATGGATGGATGATGGATAGATGGATGGATGGCTAGATGGATGCAAGGTTCTTAAGGGTGAACTCTGTAGATCACAACTGTTTTGTCAAAAAGTTGAAACTTAGTAGGATAGTGCCTCTGGTCACCCCCAAAGATGGGCAGGGTTACAGCAGAAAGAGAAATCCTTCTGAGANCCCAGAAGCAGAGCTCTGGGTCACTGGAGGAAGCAATCCCTTNAGCTAGGCACAGAGCTTACAGACNGAATGGAGACTGAGACAGAAGCCTGAGGACCGAGCCATTTGCCAAATGCTTCAGATTCTCCTCAGATCTTTTGCTCTGGCAGAGACTGGCTACGTCCATTGGGAAAAGAATGTTGCCCTAGTGNCAGCAGACAAGCTTTTTCATTNTCTGTGTCTTGGGACATGTCCNTTCACTTCTCTGCCCTTCCATTTTTGCCTCTGTAAAGCGCTGTCTATTTCACAGTTGTGATAAACAAAAGCATGGCAGAACACCTTTTTGTAAACCACGAGGAAGTCGGCAACACCATGATGTTGTGTTCTGATGACTCACTGGACACAACAGAGGTGACAGAGGACTATAATATGCCAGTCTTTGAAGTTGGCTTACTCATCTCGAAGTCACACTTTCAAGGCCACNCACTCTCCCCAGAAGCCACATGTTTACCCCAAGCCTCTGAGAGAGGACATGCCTGCAGAAGGGCTTGGCTTTCAGGAAATCCAACACCTTTGCAAACATTTGACAAAGGGGAGGGGCAAGTGAGAAGATCAGAGGGAACCAGAAGAGNTTAAAACATGATGATAAAAAATAAAATAAACCTACCACTGTAGCAAGCTCTTCTTGTGTCTTCCTGAACTNTGTTCCCATTTTGATAGCTACATTCACGAATGTCACATCCCATGGGCTAATAAAAGCTTTACCCCACTCTCTGCCAGACCTGGTGCTTCCTTGGAGTTGTGCATCCAGACTCCAGGTGTCCCTGGCTGGTACCTTTCTAGACTCCAAGGAATCTTTAACAGGCCCCAAGGTACCAGGATGAGCCTCATGACACTGTGCCCACCAAGTGTGGGAAGAGAAGACTATGGTTTGAGATCAAATCGACCAAAACAGAAGAACGGGCAGTCCTGATGGGAAGCCATCATTACACCCTTTCCAAAGGCTGCTACATCTTGACTGAGAACTGAGGCCTGAAAGTTCCCCAGCTATTTGCACACAAGCNACATCTAGACTGGTAGGACTGTGTACTAGTTAGTTGGTTTTGTCAACTTGACACAAACCTAGACATGACTGGAAGAGGGAACCCTAATGGAGAAAAAGCCTCCATAGGACTGGGCTATAGGCAAGTCTGTGGGGGTGTTGTCTTGGTTAATGATTGACAGGAGAGGGCCCAGCTCCCTGTGGGCAGTAGCACCCCTAGACCAGTATAAGAAAGCAGGCTGAGCAATCCAGTAAGCAACATGCTTCCATGGCCCTGCTTCAGCTCTGCCTTGAGTTCCTACCCTGACTTCCCTGGATGATGGACTGTTATCTGGAAGTGTAAGTGAAACAAACCCTTTCCTCCCAGAGGGGCTTTTGATCATGGTGTTTTACCACAGCAATAGGAACCTCAGACAGACTGAATACCTTGGAGGTACAAATTACTGATGGAAACAAGTGACTCTTTGCTTTTTTTTTAACTGCCTCGCACATGTTGGGCAGGNACTCTACTTCAGAGCTCCATCCCCAACCCCCAAAGCAGTCTTTTCCTATCAGCCGTGTTTGAGTTCCGAAAACAACNTCTTAGAAATCAGAAAGGAGAAGCCTGGTTACTTCACTCTAGTCTCAAGTGGTCATTGGGAGGCCAAGGTCCTCTCTGTGCCTCTCAGGCTCACACTGACTGTCCCCTGGTCCTAGTGACAAGATGTGAACTTCACTCAGCCTGGAGAGACACTGGACACAGTGCCCTGTGAGGACTGAGGGCTGGGGAGAAAGTGAGGAGATGTGTAGTCAAGGGGGGATGTGTCCACCTGAGGCCCTGGTGACCAGCAGTGGAAACACAAACTTGACATTTACATTTTCCTAACAGCTGATCTCAGGCACCAGGGTGAGTACATGCTAGCTGTTCATTTCCACCGTCCTTCACACCTAGACTGCTAATGAAGGCTTCGAGCTAAAGTCTTAAACCATGAAGCCAGTACACAGCTCCTCTCTCAGGAATCCCCAGAGGTCATCTGGCCTGTGGGTGGTGGTGGTGGAATACTGAGTTCTCATTTTTAAAACTTCTTTTTTACTTATATGCATTATCTCATTGATCATCATTTTTTTCTTATATTTATCCCATCTTTCTTTGATGTGACTATTCATGTATGTGCACATATATTTGTAGACAATCTCAGCTGTCAGATGGCAGCCACCTTGTTTTTGGAAATAAGTCTCTCATTGGCCTGGTACTCACCAAGTAGGCTAGGCTGACTGCACAGCAAGCCCCAGGGATATACCTGTATCCACCTCCCCAGTACTAGGATTACAAGCCCATGCCACTGTGCCTGGCATAGCTGTGTGGGTTCTGGGGGGATCAAACGCAGGGCCTCCTGCTTGTACAGCAAGCCCTTCACCAACTGAGCCATCTTCCTAGCCCTCATTCATTATATCTTGGGTTCACTAAGCATTTACACTTCCAATAATGTATTTTTATGACGGGCACTTCTACAGCACAATTCACCTATCTCTCTCTGAATGCCACAGCCTGCTGTCATCGGCAAGAGTTCTTGTTGGTCCTCCCTTGGGAGCAAGGGACTTGCTGATTATTCAGACATCCTCATAACAAGGCCCATGAAGTATCTTAAGATGGATGGCTGCCAGTCTGCTTTTGCTCTGTACTGGTTACAAAGCANTACGTTGAGCATTCATCCTCTTAGGCACATAAAAAAATAGAACCAAATGTTTTCATTGACACCAGGGTCCCTGAACACGCACCAACTTGCTGGAAACTCAGATAAAGCCCTAAGAATGTGAGCCCGAGTCATCTCTTTTTTAATTTTTCATTTTTCTGAGGATGGAGCCCAGGGCCACACCCATGTTAGGCAAGCATTCTTCCACTAAGCTACATCTCCAGTCTCTCAAGCCATGTTTACAAAGCAGTGTTCAGGGAAGGGATACCCAAATGAAACATTAAGGAAAGACTCCAACAAAAATTTAAACACAGTGATCTGTCTGTAGAAGACAAATATTAGGGCTCACCCCACTCTGGGCAACAGCAAGGCCAGGAGAAAGGGGAAGGTGGAGATGAGAAAAGGCAAGATGTGACAGGTAATGGCTGTTTCTTAGGGTTTTTTCCATGAAGACAAGCTTTCAATAACTCACACAGCCCCAGACTCATTAATAGGTCTTAAAANTCACCTAACCCTAATACATCTTCTAAGATGAAACATCAGACATCAGAAAGCCGAAGTGGCACACCTGTGTATACAAGGCTAACATGTAAGCGAGTGAGGACCCAGATCCAGTGCACCAACTCCCGTGCTGGCCCTTCTTCCCCTACACCATCTGTGATGTGCTTCGCAGACCCAAATAATTCTCTTCTAAAATAAACGACAACCACAGTATGGGATGTTGGCAATCAAGGACGTCATCTCTTGGGTCGCACAGCTTATGGACCAGCCCAGCCTGGTGAGTGACCCAGACTTCCTCTCATCTGTACCTTCCTCAGGCCTAACTAGAGTTAAGCAGCTTGTAAAACAGCCCAGCCATACACATGCCCCAGATCCCTGCGTGCTTGCAAAGTCCTCACACTCCCTAAAGGCTTGGCTCAATCTCACAGCCTGTTCCCCAGAACTTCACCTACTATGATGTCCCCACACCCCTAGACCTAGCTGAGGTCACCAAACTTAAGCACCAGCCCAGCCAGGTGAATGCCCCAGATCCCTTCCAGCAGTGCTGTCCTTGTCCCCACACTCCCAGGCATAGCTTGTACACTAACTGACCCAGCCAAGTGAATGACCCAGATCCCCAACTGCCTGTGTGGTCCTCACACTCCCAGAAGACCTACCTCAGGTGAGGTGTCACAGCCTGTGCACCAGCCCAGTCTGGTGAATGACCTAGATCCCTGCNCACTTGACCCTTCCTCACACTCTAAGGCAGTGATTCTCAACCTTCCTAATGCTGCAACCCTTTAATACAGTTCCTAATGTTATGGTCACCCCTAACNATAAAACTATTTGTGGCTACTTCATATCTGTCATTTTGCTACTGTTATGAATTGTAACGTAAACATTCTTGGAGACAGAGGTTTGGTGAAGGGGTCATGACCCACAGGTTGAGAACTACAGCTCTAAATCCTAACTGGTAGTTCAACTTANGCACCAGTACTGCCAGGAATATTTTACCTAAACAAAAAAATGAAATCATAAAACTTGGAAATAATTGGCTGGGGCTGGAAAATGTGTTGAGTGAGGAGACCACAGGCACAAAAAAAACAAAGGCTGCCTGTTCTCTCTTGTTTGTGGGTCCCAGCTCCAACCCTTAGGGTTTGTACAGATAACCGAAGTAACTGCAGGAGCCAGGAAAGCAGAAAGGACAGACTGTGTGGGGCTGAGGCAGGCGAAGAAGCTCTAGAAATGGGAAGAGTGTGCCGCTGGTGTTGTGAAGCAGGGAGGGAAAACTGGGGATGGGGTTTTAGGTGGGAAAGTGGTGAGGGAGAGAGAGGAAGGAGAGATAAATAACACTAAGGATGTTTTTAAAAAACATAGGGAAACATTATTTTAGAAGCTTACCTAAAATACATATAAGGGTCTCGCTGTTAGCCCTGGCGGGTCTGGAACTTGCTATGTAGACCAACCTTGAACTCAAAAAGATCTACCTCTACCATCGAAGTGCTGGAGTTTAAGGTGTACACCACCACACCCAACTACCCACTTTATTTCTAGAGACAGGGCCCTGTAGTGGCCTAGGACTTACTAAGCTAAGCTGGCGGGCCAGCAAGCCCGAGTCCTGCCTGCCTCTATCTCNCCAGAGCTGGAATTACAAGCACATGCCGCTGTGCCTGGCTTTTTTTTTTAAACATTAGTTTGGGGTATGGAACCCAGGTCTGACTGAACAATCTCCTGGCCCCTGNAAACTGCATATTAAGAATCTGGCTTTCATTAATTATGAGAAAAGTCCCAAAGTCATAATCCCACACCTCAATACAAACTTGAATGACCATTTGCATCTGGCTCCTGGTTTGTCTTAGGATCACCAGCTAAGAACCACTGATAAAACTCCTCCCTCCAAAGCTCTTCCCCTTCCCTTCCACAACTAAAGCTCGGCAGAAATAGCTGCTTGCTCGGTGCCTGTGGCATAAGGACACATTCCATTTAAAAGACAACCCCCTGCCACTGCAATATTCAAAGCCACTAAGCACGGCCATTCCCCTGATAGCACCACAACTCTGCTCTCTTCAGGTAGGTGTAGGAGGAGCTCCTGGCTTCTAGGTCACTCATCCCCAGCCTGGCTGGCACTGCAAGGTGGTTTCTGAACCATCACACAGCTGGATGGCCACAAGTCAAAACAATGAGCCACAGGATGAACTCTGTGGATCTGTCCAGAGGCAGGAAAGTGCCATCACTGCCTGACCTGTCACTGGATCTTAACCCTGGTTACATGGTGTCCTAAGGAGGTGAGTGACTTTGNAATAAAACAGAAGAGAGGGCAAGACAAAGGACCCATTTCCACATCAGCCAATGGTGACACTTCTGCTAATGTAGTATTTCAGGGAAGGGAGAGAAAAAGGTAAAAAGAGTAACCTTCCTGTCACCGGCATCCTTTCCATCCTGAGATTCCCCCCTCACCTTCCTCTCATCAGCATCCTTTCCATCCTGAGGTCTCCCCTCACCTTCCTCTCATCAGCATCCTTTCCATCCTGAGGTCTCCCCTCACCTTCCCCTCCTCAGCACCTCTTCCATCCTGAGGTCTCCCTTAAGGCTCCAATCCACCATATTCCACCACACCACCATAGCTGTTGCTGGAGGGACAGCCACAGGAGGCCACAGCCTGTCCTCCTACCCTGCTCACACCCTGTAGCATTTTCTCTCACACTTTAACCACATCTCCCACCAAAGTGAAGCTACTGGGGAGCGAAGGCAGACAACACAAGCAAACAGCACCTCTGCCCCCCCCCACTTCCTCTCCTTGTGTCTGATTATAAAATGCGCCATGCAGAGCGCCATCAGCCACACACAGCTATGTGTTGGCTAGAAACATTCCACACAGAAGCCTTGTCTATGTGGATTCTACATCGATGGTCTCCCATTAGCTGCAGATAGCAGCCCTGCTGTGCGGCTAGGATGATGACCTTTGCCTGGGTTGCTTTTCAGGGATTGGAGGCCATAGACCAGTGGATGTCCAACAGGGTGAGTNGAACAGGATAAAAAGGCCTGGAATCTGTCTTCATACTGGGCCTGTCTCCTTTGCAGACTTAACATTGAGCTAAAGATACCTACCAACCACCATGGAAGGATGAGATCATAAACAGAGAAAAAAAAATGGTAGTACCTGAGTTTGGGGAGAGCTCTGCCTGTTTGCAGGAAGGGTGGGAGAATGTTCTTATTTTTAGGGAATCCCTCTCCCACTTACCCAACATCTGGCACAGCTGGACTATGGGGCACAGAGACTGGTTTGCAAGCTGAGGCTACTCTTTGGCTTCTCTTTGGGGAAAGATTAAGCTTTCACCTCCTGTTACCATGTCCCCTGAGTCATTGACTTTATCAACAGCAGAGAATCGAACCCTTTTCTTCTTGCATGAATACCAAGATGAAGTAAGCGCAGCCGTGAAAAGCTCCAAAGCCAAGGAGAACAATAGTTACAGACAGCATCACAGCCTGGTGCAGAGTGCTGGGCAGCATGGGAGGGTAGAAGCTGAGNGCAAGGCATCATGGGAACACTGANGTTAAGCTCCAGATTCTTGGTACAAAGAGAGAAGGGAGAGTCAGAGAGAAAAGCAAGTGTACAGGCCAGATCTTAAAAAACCACCAGGAAACAGGGAGAAGGTGGAGTAGGGTAGGCATTCCATGAGATAGGATAAAGGAAACATAGTGTGGTTCTTAGAACAGCAAGACANCACCCAGGAGACAGCAGACCAGCCAAACAAATGTCAAGATGAGATGTGGTGGGAAAGCCTGGGAGGCGGCTCAGTTGGTAGGGTACTTGCCTGGCATATGTGAAGCCATGGGTTCAATCCCCAGCACCACATAGACTTGGTGTGGGGTTCATGCCTGTAATCCCAGCACTTGGAAGGTGCAGGCAGGAGAATCAGAAGTTCAAGATCATCCTTGGCTACATGGNGAATTTGAAACCCTAGGATACAACCCTGTCTCATGGAATCATCACTCACTCAGCTGGCATCCAGCTCACCTCAACAGATCACCAGTTATCACACAAGCTCACACAAAGAGCACAGGCTCAAGCCAACCAGAGCATCTTCAGGGCTGCCTCCCCCCACCCATACACATACACATACACACGCGCGCGCGCGCGCGCGCACACACACACACGCACACTATACACATCTAGATGTGTATAAGAGACAGGCTGTACATACTGTACCCAGAGGTGACTTTCTGAGAAGGATGTATCTCTTATGTTTTGTTTTTTTCACACAGGGTTTCTCTGTGTAGCTCTGACTGTCCTGGAATTCACTCTCTAGACCAGGCTGGCCTCAAACTCAGAGATCCATCTGCCTCTGCCTCCTGAGTGCTGGAATTAAAAGCATGCCACCACTGCCTGTCCAGAGCTGCCTCTTTCTACAGCCTTCTTTGTCTGGGCACCTCTAAGCACACACTGTACTCCATTCAAGACCACTCCACCCTTTAACTCCTCATAAAAAAGATGCTTTGAGTCTGAAGCTTCCTACAGCTGCTTTTTTCTCTTTTATCCTAACAGTTTTTATTTTGATATTGTATGCATATGTACATGTGTGGCCAGGTGGGCCATGGCACGCATGGAGGTCAGAGGACAGCCAGTAATTCTCACTCATGGCTAAGCCTGACTGCCTGATTCCAAGAACCACACAGTAGGAGGAGGGAAACATCCAGGGAGAGAATAATCCTAGCCAGAAAATAGACAGGCAGATCCCCAAAGCTTGCTGGCCAGACAGACAGCCTAGCTGATAAGGCAAGCTCCGAGTCCAGTGAGGAGACTCTATCTAAAATAAATAAATAAATAGATAAAATGCAGACTAATAGGGGAAGATACCCAATGGTGACCCCTGGGATCTGCTGCTGTATACACATGAGCACACATACACCACACACACACACACACACACACACACCAATGAGTAAATGACTCAAATGGCCAGCCCTGGTGGCACAGATCTGTCATTTCAGCTACAAGGATCATAGGCCTGCCTGGGATACAGAGTGAGTACAAGGCCATCCTGTATAACTTAATGAGCTTTTGCCTCAAAAAGAAAAATAGGGGGCAAGGTGGTGGTGGCACATGCCTTTAATTCCAGCACTGGGGAGGCAGAGGCAGGCGAATCTCTGTGAGTTCAAGGCCAGCCTGGTTGACAGAGCTATTTCAGAGCCAAGGCTGTCCTAGAAACCAAAGAAACCTTGTCTTTAAAAAAAAGAAAAAGAAAGAAAAAGAAAAGAAAGAAAGAAAGAAAGAAAGAAAGAAAGAAAAGAAAAGAAAAGAAAAGAAAAGAAAAGAAAAGAAAAGAAAAGAAAAGAAAAGAAAAGAAAAGAAAAACAGGACTGGGTATATAGCCCAATAGTCAGTACTAGTGTCATCTAGTATATATGAGGTTCAATTCTGGGAACTAAGATAAGCATCACCTACCTATTTGAGATTTCAGATCTTAAGTCTTCACTTACTATTCCTTAGATTCTGCCTTAGTTACTTTCCTATTGCTGTGAACAAAATACCATGACCAAGGCAACTTACAAAAGAAAGAGTTTAATTTGGGGCTCATAGTTCCAGAGAGTTAGAGTCCATAACCATCATAGTGGGGAGCATGGCAGCAGGCAGGCAGGCACGGTGCTGGAACAGTAGCTAAGAGCTCACATCTTGATCCACAAAGCCCAAGTTAGAGAGAATTAATTGGGAATGGTGTGGGCTTTTGAAACCCCAAAGCCCACCCCCAGTGACAACCTCCTCCAACAAGGCCACACCTCCTCATCCTTCCCAAACAGTTCCACCAGCTGGGGACCAAACATTCCAACATATGAGCCTATGGGGGCCATTCTTATTCAGACCACCACAAATACCACAGACATTCCATGCCAGGATATGCAAATCTAAATTACTGTCTTCTGGCCTTTGTAATATTATATTACCGTGACACAGTTTACTTAACCCACTCTCCTACACAGAGACACAGAGGGGATAACTACTTCAATTATTCAATATTATAACCAGTATTGCAGTAAACAATTGTGCTCATGCAGCTAAGTAAACTCCCAGANGTCGATTTGCAGTGGTGAAGGGCGGTGTGATTTTCAGCTCTGACAGCTGTTGCCCACTTGCCAGGCACCTACTTCATTATTCTGTGGCTTTATTTTCTCCATTTGTAAAGGAGGGAAAGTATTGACCGGCTCTCCAGTTACCCCTATAAATGTCTGGTGAGGCTAAGAAATAGGAAGAAGATATTCCTATGAGACACTGTGTCAAAGACGTTGTGTTAGTGCAAAACCTCAACTCAAGAGCCCTGCCTGGGTCAGCTCACACTGATGGCTTGAGGGAAGACTGCTAGTCCATCAGCCTCAGGAGTTCAGTGTGTGTAGGGCCTGTACATCCAGCATCCTGGAGGACCCCATGCTTCCTCCTTCCAGTCATGTTCAGTGAAAACCTGTGTTGTCATGAGATGATGATGAGAAGAGGGACGAGGCTACCCCAAAGGGCAGGTGAAGGTCATGCAGTGAGGATAAGTCAAGAGTCCACCCTGCAGGTCCCAAGCTTGACCTGGGTTTCTGCTGCTCTCTCCTTGTACCTGTACTGGGTTTTATCTTGACACACCCTTGACCTACGCAGGAGACTGGCATGCAGGGCAGTCTGCAAACTGGAGCTGTTTTCCATCCTTATGTTCCCACATGGGGGCCTCCAGTCACATGACTAGAGTCCTAGGAAGGCCACTACTTGGAAGGAGGCACAGAAGCTGAGTCTTTCATCCTATCGTCTTTCGATTAATTAAAACATAAATGACTATCTGTTGGGCAGAGCAATTTTATTGGTTCCTAGAGTGTAGGTGACTTTTCAGTCCATATAAGTTAAGGTCTTGTACCTAAAAGTGGAACACTCCACCCTTTATTGGTGACAAGGTCTCATTCCCAGACTGTNCTTGAATTCACTAGCCCAGGATGCTTTCAAATTCTGAACCCCTGCCTCCGCTGGGCTTACAGGCATGTGCTACCACTCNTGGTTTATGCAGAGCTAGGAACTGAACCCAGGTCCTCACGCTTGTAATACAGTGTTTTATCAACTGAACTAGCTCCCCAGACAGGATCTATTTTCCTTTTCAAGTTTGTATTCATTTACTGATGATAGGCATCAAACCCAGTGCTTAGTTCTCGGGCTAAGCACACACTCTACCACCGAGCCACATGCCCAGCCCCAATAGGAACTTTTTTTGAATACTTACCCCGATATCCTGGTAGCATAGATGGAGAATCAGAAAATAAACAATTGAAAGTGAAAGAAGGACTGAAAAAAATGACTAAGTGGGTAAAAGACTTGCTGTGCAAGCATAAGGACCTGAGTTCAAATCCCAGAAC
>LZPO01007988.1:147658-158378 GCA_001675575.1 Neotoma lepida | reverse complement strand
AAGCTGGAAGCAGATGCAGTGTGGGAGGACAGACCTTCTGAGAAAGCCCAGAAGAACTTGGGGTGTGGGTACTGACTGCCAGACCAGGCCAGGAAGTGGGGGAACAGTAGCCAAGGATGACACCAGGCTACTGTGGACATCTGAGTCTCACAGTGACCTTCACATGAGCACGCATGTATGCATAGTCATGTGGGTACATGTATGTATAAAGGTGTGTATGAATGTGTGTGTAAATGTCCATGGAGGCCAGAGGACAAGTGTCCATCTTTGCTTTTGAGACATGAATTCTCACTGGCCTGGATCTCACTCAGTGGGCTAGGCTGGCTGGTCAACCAGCCCCAGAGATTCACCTGTTTGTGCTTTCCTAGCATGAGGCATCACAAGTGTGTGTGTCACCATGTCTAGCTTTTCATGGGTTCTGGGGATCAAACACGGGTCCTCATGCTTCTTCGGCAAGCACTTTACAACTGAGCCATCTCCCCAGCCCGTCATAGTGACGTACTTAAACAGAGCTGTTAGACACACCCTTGCTATGGGCCATCGAATCACATGTACTCCACAAATACACATGTATGTGAATGGAAGGGAAGCCCTGTGCATAAATCACTCTTGGTCTAACCCAAACACCTTACAGTATTAACTCTCCAGAGGGTTTATTTGGGCTCATGGCTTCGGGGAATTTCCGTCCATCATGGTAGGGAGAACATGGCAGAGAGGCTGGGTCTGTGGCATCATGTAGCATGGCACAGTACATAATGGAAGCTGTTCAGATCATAACTAACCAGGAGGCAGAGACCATGCCAGAACCAAATNCAAGGGCACGACCATCAAAGGCATATCCCTAGTGACCTGCTTCTGCCTTCCAGATCCCACCCACCCCCAACTATCACAGCCTCCAGAAATAGTGCCACCAGCTGGGGGAACAAGCATTCAAAACAGGAGCCTGCTGGGGGCATTTCCAATTCAAGCCAGAACAAGGAAACAGGATCCTAAGGAGCAGGAGAAGTCTGACATGATGTCACTCGTCTGTCTTGCCAATCTGGGTAAGGGACTTCAGAAACCACATGTGTGTGCCAAGCCTTTCATGTCACCACTGGCCACTGCCACATCCCCTATCCTCACCAGACTCTTCTCTGCCCACATTCTAGCTGCCCAAAGCTGAAGCAACTTCCAGAATTCTGGAGCCATCCAGCTTTAGGTGGCAAAGAGGGTGGCAAACATTTGCCCATCTGAAAGGAAGATTTTGGGAGCCTGTGNGCCTAAACTTTAAGCCTAGATGCTAATGTGAGCAGTCTGCTGATTTTTCCACCAATACAAAAGATCAGAGAAGATTCACAGTGAAAGACATGTTCGTTGGCAAGGGCTGCTGGGACAAAGTAGTCTCACAGTGCTAGAGCCTGGAGATCCTAGAAGTGTAGGCCCACCTGATTGCTCCAGAGAGTCTGAAAAGAAACCTGCCCCATGTCTCTCTCCAGCTTCTGGAAGGTTTTTCACTTTTTTATTTTTCTTTTTTCTTGTGGAATTGAATTCAGGACTTTGGGCATGCTGNGCAAACACTTTACCACTAAGCCACACCCCCAGCCCAAACCAACTTTCTTAGTGTTCACACATGTGGTACCTACCTTTCTGTGCCTGGCTTATTTCTTTGGCCTCACTGCCACACCTGCTGTCCATGTCACCACATGTGACAGGAATTGATTCTCTGTGGCTGACTGCAGTCTAACCAGTAAAGTGAGTTTTCCAGGCAAAGTCCCTAGGAAGCAATGAAATAGGTGAAGGGGCCAGGGGCATGCGACAGCATTCATTTGAGACGATGTCACAAGCTAAGGACTATCCCACCATGGCAGCAGACAAGGTCAGTGGGGGAGGGGCCAGCTAGCTGAAGAATCACAGAGGACCTGAGACAAGGGGATGGGTGAGTTCCCTCTCAAGGAGGGAGATACAGAAACATGTATCTGCAGAGCTTATCTGAACTTGGTTTCTGCAGTTTCAGTAGTCATGGTTAACTGCAGTCCAAAGATATTACATGGAAAATTCCAGAAATAAACAATTTGTATGCATTTTGAATTGTGTGCTGTGATGAAACCTCGCACCATCCCACTCCATCCCACCCAGGATGTGAGTCATGCCTTTGTCCAGCAGATCCACTCATCTGTACCACCTGCACCTGTTAGTCACTTGTAGGAAGGGGTGCCTCAAGTCCCCACCCCCTCACTGTTTTTCTCTTACTGGTCTTCCACCAAATAAGGATATTGAGACCAATTCTAAAAAGGAAATGGAAGTTTCCAAACNCCGGAGCAACATGCAGCCTTCCTCACAAATGCCAAGAGGGGCCGTCTCTGCTGCCTCCCTATGTGTGGCTCATAATGGCATTGACTGTGATGTTCAAACCTTCCTCAGAGCACTGATAGGTAAAGTCGGTGACTTNTGCTACTAAACTGTTCCGGAATGTACAAACTCTCAGTGCAACCTTGGAAGGTGACACTTCTGCCTGGGGTTGGGGGTGAGAGCCTGGCTGTCCCTCTGATAGGCTCTGTGGATAAAGCTGACAGCCAGCCCCACCTGTGGAGACTGAGCCCAAGGCTCTCTACAGCAGGGCTAATTTTAAATGCTGGAATACAAAGCCTGCTGGAATGACTCCTTCTGACCTTGGAGTCAGACCTCAGGGCAACCTGGAACAACTTGGACCAACTGTAAGCAAAAAAGGGATTGCCTGAAGAATCAAGCAGGCATTCCTCAGTTTACAGCGTCCTTACGTCCTGCCCCGTAACACCATTGTAAACCGAAAATATCCTAATGTGAAAAGTGCACCATTTAACGCACCTAGTACGGAACGTTCTAGCTTAGACACTCAGAAGATCCTCCAGTGTGACNGTGGGGCTGGCCAAGAGCTTTGTTTGCCACTACCACTCAGCCTCACAGGAGAGCCCTGGAGTGCTTATCCCTGCCTGGGAAAGACCCCAAACCATAGTAAAGTTTAAAAAAAAAATCACTAGGTAGAGCCATTAAGTCAGCCATCTGTCTGTACTGACTTGGTTTCTTGTGGTCCACAGAAGATAAAGCAGCCAAATATGAGAGCTTAGATGATTCTCGGCAGTTCTTGTCACTCAAGGCACAAATCTTACCCTTCCCTGACAGTGCTCTCAAGTACCTAAAGGACTGAGGAGCAGGTATGTGATTTAGNCAAAAGTCAGGGCCACTGTCTTAAGTATGCTTAATGGAGACATCACATTTGCTCCCATGTGGTCTTCCAGCAATAATACTTCCCGACTTACATAAGGCTGGGCTCTGGAGCATGTACAGCCACTGAGCTGCTAAACAACTCTGGGGAGACTTGAAAGCCACCACCAGAGTGAAGCAGGAAAAAAAAGTATGAGTGCGTACACATTGCACGGTCATCCAGCTGGGCCATGATCTCCTTACCGATTTTCCCCATCCAGTTTTGAGGGGTGCTGGGGATTGAACCCAGAGCTTCATGCATTCTAGGCAAAGACTCTACCAACTGAGCTGCATCTCCAGCCACACGATCACACTCTTTAACAAGCTGAAGTTCCTACTAGAACTTTAGAACTAGGCAGTGCCTAGAAATCCACTCCCAACACTCACACAGGATGGCTTCGCTCTCCCAGCATCTGGATGTGACCGAGAGTGTGAAGGGCTGTTCACCTAGAATGCTTGCCACAAATCCAACTCTCTTATCGCAGACTTGGTTCCTGGGGTTGTTATTGTGTGTCTGTTCTGCTTGTACCATCCCTGGATTCCAGACTCCCAGGTGGAAAGTGAGTGTTCAGTGGACTGTTTGCAGGATGTAGGCACAGGGAGCTCTGCTTATTGTTCAAGCAAAGGGCACTGTGCACCAGTAGCTGGGTCTCACGCCTACAAGCAGGCCAATCCGAGCACAGTGTCTTAGGCCTACATGATGAGCCAGGCCTTGTCTTGACATACCTGTGGCTGGTCCAATCCAATTCCATGCTGTGATGCTCCTGCTCAGGACCCCCTCTGGCAATCCTGGCCAGATTGTTAATAGACATTAAAGTTTCTCAGAACCAGAGGGCCCTGAAAGGAGTTCAGGGTCATTCCCCTGGGAATACAAAGGAGGAACAAATTCAGGTGAGTCTAGCATTGAAAATCTTTCTCCTTTGCTGATGCTGCCAGCCTTCGACATGGGAAGGGCTTTGTGTGTGTTAGTATGTGTGNGCTGTATCCATGCATAAACACACATATGTGAATGTGGAGGCCAGAAGTTGACTTCAAGTGTCTTCTATTACTCTCGACCTTCTTTGCTGAGATGGAGTCACTCACTGACCCTGAAGCTCACTGTTTTGCCTAGACTGGCTAACCAGTCCATCCTAGGGATCCTCCTGTCTCTACCACCATCTCAATCCTAACCCCGAGTGCTGGGACCACAGATGAACATGGGTACCTGGGATCTAAACTCAGGCTCTTGTACTGCAATTTACTCATTTCTCCAACCTTGGCTGGGATTTTGATGCTGTCTAGCCCTAATCCATGGCCCTCAGCATGACCCAAAGACCGNGGAGGAAGGAAACTGACACATAGTACAGAGGCCTGGTTGAGGCAATAGCCTGGCTGTGCAACTATCTGGGCCTGGTGAGGTCAGGGAGGGGGCTGGGAGTCAGCTAGAAGGAACAGGAGGCTGAACAGAACAGAGGCTGTGGCAAGGTCAGTCCATCCTGAAAAAGTCAAAGTCCCAGGAGGTAGCTTGGGATTTGATGTGAGAAGACCTCCGATATGCTTAAGGGTTGAAGACAATTATAGGCCACACTTGCCTGTCTTGGACCTAGGTGCACCTGTCTTCACCGCTGTGGTAGTTTGAATGTACTTGGCTGCCATAATCTCATAGGGAGTGGCACTATTAGGAGGTGTGGCCTTGTTGGAGGAAGTGTGTCACTGTGGGGGTGGGCTTTGAGGTTTCCTATGCTCAGGATACCACCCAGTGTCTCAGTCGACTTCCTGTTGCCTGCAAGATGTAGGACTCTCAGCTACCTCTCCAGCACCATGTCTGCCTGCACGNCACNATGCTCCCCACCATGATGATAATGGACTGAACCTCTGAAACTATAAGTGAGGCATCTCAATTAAATGTTTTCTTTATAAGAGTTGCCATGGTCATGGTNTCTCTTCACAGCAATAGAAACTAAGACAACTGCCATTTCAGGGGACAATGATACAAGACCAACAATGGAACTAAAGGCGTCAGACTGAGCAGTGAGAACCAAGGGCAGGAATGTTCACTCCAAAGGTACTGGACACAGGCTAAGTAGTTTACATTCACCCCTGGAGCGAGGGTACTTCCTATGCTGCAGGNGGGGTCCATGTTGTATATTCTGTCCTCTAGACCATATCCAGAACCTCCGTTTTCATCCTCTTAAATGAGAGAAACAGACATGTATCACCCCAATCTCACTGCAGAGAACTTCCTGAACATTCTCTGTCATGTGGGAAACAGTAAACAATGCACTGCCTCGTATTGGAGTTCACCTCCAGTATTGTGAGCGTGNGTTTGCTTCAAAACTACCAAAGGAAAAACATTTCATTCCTGGATGACTTTCTGTTCCGTTTTTAAAATGCAGGTTGAGGAGAAGGGACTGGGTTGCCCTCCATGAGGTGGTTTCGAAGACTGCCTTGATTGATCCAGAGCCACAGGGTGCAGACAGCCTCCNCCTTCTATCACTGCCTCGAATTACGTCTACTTCACTCAGCTGCACAGATCTCAAACCCAGAGACATTATCTTTGCTGCTTTGTAGTCACTCAGCATCGACCAAAGTGGCTCGTGCATAGCAAAGCTTGAATAAATGTTTATTAGATGAATGGAGCAAGCTACAAAGTAATTTTTTTAATATCCAAAATACAATGGGTCCTCGCCGATTCCCTGCAGGGACAATTATTGAATCATTTGAAGATGTCTAGATCTAGACATGCAGGCAGCAGTAGCCTAACTTCTTTCAAATCACCACTTCTTAAGNTTTCCTCAATAATAGTATGTTTTCATAACTTCAAATGGACAAGCCAGACTAGCAGGAATGGAAATAACAACAGAGGCCAGGCATTGTGGTGCCTGCTGTAATCCTGCACTTGGGAGACTGAAGCAGGAGGATCATGAATTCAAGGCCAGCCTAAGTGCCATACTGAGACCCTATAACAGTGGTTCTCAATCTGTGGGTCTCGACCCCTTTGAGGACNAGGCAAACAATCTTTCCACAAGGGTCGNCTAAGACCATCAGAAAACACAGGAATTGTAATGTGAATATCTAACAGTAGCAAAATTACAGTTATGAAGTAGCAACAAAACTAATTTTATGGTTGGGGGTTCACCACAACATAAGGAGCTATATTAAAGAGTCACAGCATTAGGAAGCTTGAGAACCACTGCCCTGTACCAAAGAGTGAAAGTAAGGTAGCAGTAGGAGCAACTTAGATTTAGGTAAGAGCTATACTAATGTTAAAGAATAATCACACACACACACACACACACACACACACACACACACGTAATTAATTTTAGGCATCCATAATGAAAAATGAAATCATGACATTTACAAGAAAATGGATGACACTAAAAATCATATGTTAAGCAGCTTAAGTCAGACTCAAGCAAATACTGCATGTTTTCTCACACATGCAGATCCTAGATGTGTGTGTGTGTGTGTGTGTGTGTGTGTGTGTGTGTGTGTGTGTGTGCACATGCATACATATGGGAAAGGTCATGAAACTAGAAAGGGGACCATGACATAGGACGGAGCGATCCTGGAAATGGGAGTCTAGGGGAAGGAAGGACTATAACACGTGTGACATGAAAGTAGAAATGGAGGTACCAGGGGGTTAGGAGACAAGCAGGAGTTAGGCAGGGGAACAGGAAAGTTGACAAAGATGACAAATAAGAACAAAGTACAGATAAAAATTCCACAATAAAACCTGCTACTTGGTATGCTCATTTAAAAACCTAACCAAAAAGGAAAACAAAGGTTGTCACAGGTGTAATCAGCTCAGATTAAGTCTTGAAGGTAGGCCCCATCCAACATGACCTGTGTTCTTATAAAAGGACATACACACAAAGGAAACCACCATTTAAAATTAAAATAGAGGCTGGACATGGTGGCACATGTGTGTAATCCCAACACTCAGAGGCAGAGGCAGGTAGATCTATGAGTTTGAACCAGCCTGGTCTACTTAGTGAGTTCCAGACCAGCCAGAGCCACACAGTGAGACCCTGTCTCAAAAAAAAAAAAAGGAAGGAAGGGCAAATAAATAAAATTAAAAACAGACATGAGGGGATGCTGCTATTCACCAAGATCCCCCACAGACCCTCTCAGTCCTGGAAAGGACCACCACCAAAGCACCTGGACCTCCCTGGCTCCTGCCTTGCAAACTTGGAATAAATTCCTGCTGGTTGGCACAAGCCAGTCCCTCTATGGTTTGTTACATCGGCTCTTGGAAAGGACTACAAACCTATCAAATGACTGAAACCACCAAGAGCAACACATAATCTCACAGACAGCACATGCAAAGGGTGATACTTGCATCCCTGTCACCCTAAAGAGAGAAGAGATGGGATGCTAACAGGGCCTCCTCTGCCCCCATCCCCACCGGCTGCTACTCCCCAGCCTTTCTCTGATACCTCTTTAAAAACAAATCAAACAAAACACTGCTGAGCAGGCTGCTGCAGACCTGTGATCTTAGCCAATTTAGGAGGCTGAAACAGGAGGATTACACATTCAAGGCCAGCCTTGAACTATTTAGTGAGACCCTGTCTTAAAATGAAAACAGTAAAAAGAGGGCCAGGGATAGGCAGAGCTCAGTGGTAGAGCACATGCCTAGTGCATGAGGCCCTAGGTTCACTCAATCCCCAGTATCTCACCAATGAAAACAAGAAAAGGAAGAAACAAATTTTAAAAATAAATAAAGGACAAGTACCCAGCAGTTCCTCTGAATGAGAAGTCCAGCCCCTCCCATCTGTGATGACACGGGTCCCCACACTTACATATCACTTACAGAGCAGACACTTTCCACTCTCCACAAGTCCACTAACAGTGTTCTCCACCCTCCCACATGCCACCCAGGGGGACAGCTGGCAGCCAGGAATGGATGTCAACACTCCCCAGTCCTTTTGTAGACTGCAGAGGGGCAGAGGAGAGGGAGAGTAGCTCTACAAGGGGCTCTAGGGAAGGAACTGAGGAAGCTCTTACAGACCTCAGGGCCTTGGCTTCACCTCCAGCTGCCACTGACAGAAACACTCTGGTTATGCGGATATGAAAACCCCCAAATACACCATAAATGCATTTAGTAAGACCTTCTGCCATCTGATTTTGTGGCTCTCACTGGAGTTTGAAATTTAGTCATCTGAAGCCCTCAGACCTAGGTCCCTCTGCACACACGTGCACTCATGGCCCCCAGCTCTTGTCCTTGCAAGCATCTAGCAGAAGCGTGTGCCTCCTGAACAATTCTGGAAGCTTGGCAGTGAGTAGATGAATGTAGAGGTGTATATGTGGAGGAGGGGGGTCAGGTTTCTGACCCGATTGAACTGAGAGCACACCCACAGTTGCTTCTCTCAGAAGTCCCTATCACTGACTCACCTCAGTAATTCCAGACGCCACCCTTTGCCCTTCTCGGGTTTGGTTTCCTGAAAGGGAAAGCCAACCAGGCTCAGAGAAACTCAGAAGCTCCTTGTGAGTAGGAAAGCCACCTTGTCACTGCTTTGCAGGCACCAAGGACCAGAGCACATGTTATTTTTAAAGAGGAAACCCCACCCTAGTTCACCAATGCTGTGACAGTTTGACAGGGATGACAGAGGTACAGGAAGGGGTATCATTAAGCCATAACCATTGCAAACCCCAAGTCCTCCGCCACTGCCTGTCAACTGTCATCCCAGTCCCTGACATCCTGTCTGAACTCCGGAAGCCCATTCAGAGAAGAAACAAACAGCTATGCCAAATTAAGCCCAGACACCCACACACAGAGCTAGATATGAAATGCTCAAAGNTCAAATCGTGATGTCACCTGCCTACGCTACCTGTCCCCACACCCACACACTAGAACCTATCCCAACCATCACCTCCCGCATTCCCAGCCAGTCACCACTGCACGCTCAGCCCTTTAGAGGCCACAGGAAAAGACTCACTGCTCACTCTCTTACTTCAGACTTCTGATGTCAGGCTCGTATGGGGTTTCCCCCGCCCATAACCAAGTCACAGCTGCAGCAGCAAATGCCAGCTGGGTGTCCTCTAACATAATTTCATTTTGACAGGATGAGCCTGGAATTGGTGGCAAGTCCNATAGGCTGAGGGCTGAGCCCCAGGGCTGCCTCCACATACAAACACACATGCTTTACACGGTATTGCAAGCCCAGGCTATCCTGCCTGTCTCTGACCCACCTGCTTTAAACTAGGGCTCTATTAAAAATGGTAATAATAAAATAAATAGGCTATGAAATAGCTTAATGGTAGGGCACACAAACAGCCCTGGGCTCATCACCCAGCACCATCTAAAAAAACAAACAAACAAAACCAAATGAATGAATGGATGAATCACTTCTGCTTCTACATCCAAGTGCGACAGTACACATGTGTAGATCCCAGCACTTGGNGGGTACAGACAGCAGGATTTCGNGTTTAAGAACAGCCTGAGCTGTATAGGGAAAGCGTGGNTCAAAATTAAATTAATTATTTAAGCCAGGATTAGTTAATTAATTAAAACAAGGTTCCTGTCACCTCTTCCTCTGGTTCAATTAATTTTCTTGTACAGTTCACAGAACCCTGGGAAATACGTCTACTGATTTATGAGAAAGAACTGCAGGGCTGGGTGACAAAGTGCTTGCTTCATGTGAATGAGGGCCTAAACTCAATTCCCAACACACACACACACACAGAGAGAGAGAGAGAGAGAGAGAGAGAGAGAGAGAGAGAGAGAGAGAGAAGTTACAAAAGATACTAATCCTGGGGATGTGGGGGCTGGAGCACCTCCATCCCTCTCTGGAAATGTCACTCCCTCCATGTGTCCTCCCCAGAAAAATGAAGGTTTACAGACACTTCATTACAAAGACTTGATAGAAGCCAAAGACAATCAACTTGACCTTCACCCTTTCTCTCTTCCTGGAGGCAGTGGCTTGAGCTGCCTGCCTCTCTAACCCTGCTGGTCTTTACTATGACAGTCCTCAGCCTGAAGTTGTGCCGGGACTGCCAGCCTTCGGTCCATTCATTAGCTTTCCAAAGCCACTCGGCACTGTGAGATTCTAAGGATTTTAGGATACGTGCCAGAGAAAAAGAAGGGATATCAGATATCTATGATCTACACTTCCCCAGCCTCCTTCAGCAGTTTTTCCACANGAGACAGTATTTGGCTCAATAACTCCTCTAGCTTGACTGCTGTTTGGATTCCTGAGCATATATTGCTGGACATGATCTGGGCACAGCTGCCCAGGGCTGGGAACTCTCGGCACACTCAGCCCAGCTNCCACCCAAGACAGTCCTCAGCTCAGCACTGCTTGTCCCAATATGGATGTGGGGTGCAGGATAACACAAACAGCAGTGCCCCCACCTTGCAGTGAGATCCCATAGGGTAAAAGCAAAGTTAGGNTTTTTTTGTTTTGTTCTGTTTTTNGGTTTTTTGAGACAGGGTTTCTCTGTGTAGCTTTGGCGCCTTTCCTGGAACTCACTCGGTAGCCCAGGCTGGCCTCAAATTCACAGAGATCCGCCTGCCTCT
>LZPO01007988.1:121013-132810 GCA_001675575.1 Neotoma lepida | reverse complement strand
CACCCTCATACACATAAAAATAAATAAACCATTTGAGAGAGAGAGAGAGATTGAGCTATTCAATGTGGCCACATGAGGAAGAGGAACAAAAGGAGATCTAGCGACAGCCACCCCACCCCTGCAAGTCCATCTTCCAGGCTCTGATATGAGGTTTAGATTTAAATACAAAGCAAGAAGCGTGCATAGCTAAGCAGTCCTGGCCGGGTGTGGTCATGTGGTCATGCCCATCACTAACATCACTAACAAGCCATTGTCTGGCTCCAGTTTCTCTTCTAAGGTGGTCGGACAGGTTTTCACAACCATGTGAAATCTCTTCCTGGAAGCCAAGTTCCCACTCTGGCTGGCACTAGACATCAGCCTTTTCCTTCNTCCAACATGAATTCCTGGAGAAATTCTGATTCTTTGAGGGCCATTGCTTGAGTACACTGNCAACTGAAGGCATAAGTGTCTTCCTTTAGATTATCCCCCCCATGATAATTACACTAGAGTACTTGCTTTGTATGCTTAAAGCCCTGGGTTTCATCCTCAGCACAGTATATATAAAACATACATAAAAACATATAGGACCTTATATTTAATAATAAGTGGTCTCATTGGATCTCATATACATTATTTCTTTTCACTTTATGCTCTAATCAATTAGAAAAACAATGCAACAGTGTATTTCATACAGTAAAAAAAGACACAGGTTGAGAACCACTACTCTAATCCAAACACTATAGGTAACCATAGAAATGACAGCCAGGAAACAGCACCAGACAGAAGCAGAGAGAACTGGGAAGTGGGGAGGGCTGCACTTTCCAGGTGGTTGAACCTGTAATGTGTGTAGCAGAAAGCCGCAGAGAGTCTTTGTCTATCACATTGGAAGCAGTGGAGGCTGGTGTGAGGAGAGATGGATGACAGTGTTGACACGCATAGAGAAATAGAATTAACTCTAGGAATATACAGTCCAGGTATCCAAGATCAGCTCTTGGGTTCCGTGAGATGCCCCACATCCCTGTCACCAGTGATGGTCAGTATGAGGACTTGGTAACTTCTATGCCTTCTGCCGATCATACACCTGTGAAGCCACTGTAGCGCTCCCTCAGTATCTTCAGCACTGGTTTGCTGTCCTGGAGAATACCAAAATCTTGGGGTGCTCAAACCCCTTTTGTAAAAAGAAACATTGTTTGCACAGAACCTACATGTATTACCTATGCACTTTAAATCCCATCGCGATGTAAGCACTGTGTAAGCTGCACTGGCACACACTGTCATTGGGGAAGATTTGTGTGTGTTCCATACAGAAGCAGCTTCTTTTCAGGGATAATTCCACCTGTAATTTATTGATCTGAGCATGTAGAATACATAAATCTTGAAAGCTGACCNTACTGAGTTTGTAGCAAATACAAAATGAAAAGCCTGGCTTAGATACCTTCCCTTTGGGGAAGGGAGGGAGGGAGGGACCCAGAACCCACTTAACAAGTAGAAAGGGGGGCCAACTCCAAGTTGTCCTCAGACCTGCACATACACACTATAATAACATTATTTTTTTGAATTTTTAGAAATAATTTTTAAAATGAGTACCTCCCCCAAAGTCACATAGTAGTAGCCCACCAACATTTCCTATATAACTAGTTACTTTAACCATACACAACATTTTATATGACAAGGCTCCTTCCTAGGTCACAGCCAGCAAATGTGTCANGATACGCCTGTGTATTAAGCATGCTTTTTTATTTCCTCTTTTATGCCATTCTCCCAGTTCAGGTATCAAAATACCCAACTTCTTCATTTACTTTCTCCCTCCAAGATAAACTACAGAATTATCCGTCTCCAAAGCCTGACCCACCCAGCAGATGATGGATCAAGTGCACCTAATATCAGTTAGATGCAATGAGCCTGGTCACACTTGGGCTTTCCTAACCATAAACAGTCATTTCTCTCATTTACATAATGCCCAAGGGCTTCCTCAATTCTACACCAAACTGCTGGACCAAAAATCATTTCCTGCTGCATGCAGGGACAGGAACCCAGAGAATACAATCACTTCTTTTCTGCAGTGTTAAGATAGGAAGAAGTCCAAAACAAACTCCAAGGAAGAACTGGAAATTCAGGGGCTGCTAGGACTTCAGAATGCCTCCCTTCAAGTCCAAGTCCACCCTTGACATTATCGGCAGCCCGGATGATCACGGTGTGGCAACAATGGCCTGAGACCGGCATTTCTCACCTCTATCCCAGTAGCCCTCCTCATGTTAAGGCAACCACTGCTACCAGGAAACGGTGGACTGCTCCAGGTCCTTCGCTAATGACGCCAAATGCCAAACGAGTTGAGAGGCAAGATTCNTGCACAGGAAGATCAGAACTCAAGGAACAGCAGAACTCAAGGCAAGCCTCCAGCATTACTCACCGCCCCAGGGAAGCCTTCCATTCCCACGGGTCTTCACAGCCACCTCCAACCATGAGGACAGGGAGCATGACAGCAAGTGTCATCACATTCCACACAAGGCAGCAGGTATTTTTGGCACAGTCCTGCATGATAATTACTCATGGAGGGAGGCCCCCTCTGTTTCCAGAGGTGGAGTGCTTTAATAACTCCTGTGTCTAGTTGGTCCAGTATTGCAACCAGGAGCTAGGTGGAAATTGTTCATCTCGGTTACCTCCCAGGAATCCTGTATTTTGAAGGGCTCCCCAGAGAATACCAATGAACAGTAAAGTTAGAAGGGGGTGCAGAATACCACACAGGGCACAAAAATGCTGTGTTGATAGATGTATCCTATTCCTAATCTGTGATTCCTGAGGTCACATGGTCACACAATGATAAGGTACTCCACATTCACTGGTCATTCATTACAGCCTGTCTCCTAGATGACTGGGTATCTGGCACTGTCTAGAGGGTAAAGAGTTACTCAGGGAGAAAGACAGACAAAAGCTTAGCCCCCAAAGAGCTGCCTTCCAGCAGAGGGACAAAGAGCAGTTCAGATGACACCCATGAGGCTCACCAGCTGGGAGAGTGTCGCCAAGAACAGAAAGGAGACACCGGAGACAGAGATGGACCCAGAGGTGGAAGAGAAACTTCTGATGGAAGGGGAGGCCAGAAAAGTCACTCCCTCAAAACGCAGACCTGTAGAGAAAGAGCCATTGAAAGGCAGGGGAGAGAGCCTAGACAACCATGCAGAGGCAGTGCAAAGACCCAGGGGGTCAGATAAGCGGCTGGGGAATTCCAGCAACATAACAGAGGCCTAAGTACTGGCAGGTGATGCATCCAAGGTGGAGCCCCATTACTCAAGAAGTAAGAGGAGAAGTGGAGGCAGGACAGTAGTCATCCAAGTCCCTCCTGAGCGTCAGTGTTAGTCCGACGTCCAGGAGAACCCCGAAATGCCGTTTGCAGGTGTTAGTTATGTGCAGATTCCTACACAGTCACCTTTCCCATGGCACAGAGAATAGACCCGGCCTATGCAGGCAGCCAGCCAGCTTACTGCATTACCTCAGGAGAGAGAGCTGCTGCAAGGGGACAATGTTCTGGCAGATTCTGACTGACCCAGGGCTAGCTAGGAAGTGGTACTGGCCTGAGTGGTGTGTGGGAGGCCAGCTCCCACCTTTTACAGAGTTCCTATGAGGAGGAGAGAGGAATAAAGAATTTGTAGATAGAAAGATAGCAGAGATGAGGCAGGCAGAAACACAGGATAGCTTCGGGAGGACCTGGATCAAAATCCACTGGCCCCTTCTGTCTCTTCCAAAGGGCTTTTTATAATGCCGCCAAGGGGCGGGGCAAAAGACCTCCCCCTTGATAGATCAAAGCATACCACACAGCCCAAGTACAGACCCTTCCACACACCTGGTAACCACGCACGTGGTCAAGCCATCCCCTTATGCAGCCCGGCTGGGTAAAGCAAGCTCAGATCTCACTAGGAAAACTCTGTGGGTCTCCACAGTGGTGCTGGCCTGTTTGGATTATACAGTATGAGCCAAACTATACTAGCAACCTTTAGGCACCTGTAGTCCAGGGCCTTGCTGGAAGCAGCTCAGAGGGAAACTGACAAAATGCAGTGTGTCAGGTGCCAACTCATCTGGCAGTATCTATGTCAAATGAAATGAGAATGTACCCCTGACCAGCTCTCAGTTCGTGCATTTATGCTACAAATACACTAATGTGTACAAAATGGCAGTGCCTCAAGATGACTCACTCCATGCTTGTGTAAGAAGGGAAACAACCTAAATGTTGAGTAACAGAGAACAGGTCAAATACACTTTAATTTTATCCGTACAATGAAATCCTATATAGCCCAAAACATGACTAAGAATACATTCACATTCTAAATATATATATGTGTGTGTGTGTGTATGTGTGTGCATGGAGTGTATATATTTATGTATAATATAAAAATATTACATATACATACGTATTCATTCAATTATCCTTATCTGCAGTAATTGGTTCCTGAATCTCCCCATGGGTACACAAGGGCTCATGGATGCTCAAGTTCCTTACTTAAAACAGCTTAGCATTTGTGTGTAACCTATATATCCTCCCTGCTTTCCACCATCTCTAGATTGCCTTGAGTAGCTAATAGGGTAGAAATACAGAATGCAGTGGTCTTATCATATTGTTTAGGGAGTGATAAGAAGAAAACATTGGCATTTGTTCAGTACAGGTACAATTTCTTTTGGTTTTCCAGTATTTTTTGATTCATGGTTGGTTGAATTCACAAATGCAGAACTCGCAAACATGGAGGGCCAACTGAATATGATACACTAAAATTTTACATAATATTAAATGCTCTTAATATACATGCAGGCTAACACTGTCAAGATAGAAAGTGGGTTTCCAGGAGTATGAATGAGACTTTACCAATCACCCAAAAGGGGACATGAAAATTCTTAATGTATATTTACTACTATAGCCAGAAAAATCTTGAACAGAAGACATTGAAAAAAGTAGTAAGGTTGATTGCCTCAGAATGGGGTGCACTTACTCTATATTGTGTACACTTACAGTGTTTGAAAGTTGTTCCATGTAAATACATAGTCTATTCAAACTAACTGAATACAATTTGAATTTTAAACAAACACATTCAAATTGGTTCCAGAAAGTACAAAAGTTCATGGCACTGAGGGCCTAGAAGGGTACACAGGGGAAGGGGTGGGGCTGAGAAGTAGAAGCACAAGATTCAGGAGGTGCCAACAGATGATCAGTTTTGAGGGCTGCACAATTCTTAATCCAGCTACAGGGACAATAGTGCTCCTGACATAAGCTTGAGCATACGAACCAAGAGTCTCTCCAAAATCTCCCCACTGGTAGCTTAACTGTGGCTCATGGAGTTCTAGTTGTGTGTATGTATGTGTATGTGATGTGTTTATCTAAGTTGTTCTATTACCAATAACGACTCAAGGGTCAGATAGTAGGGTGAAAACTTGATAGATCAAAGAAGCAGCAGAGGAGAAACCAGCTGATATTCTCTCCATACTTCCTGTGCCTCTCTATTGTATCCTGGGTCCTCCAAAATCTCTATGGTCACATCTTGTCAACTAGACGCTGGCTCCACCCCCCTGATCCAAGTTTAAGTTTATTAACACAGTCTTGGAGTGTCACAGTGCAATAAAATATCCCAAAACATTTGTGCGTGTGTGTGTGTGTGTGTGTGTGTGTGTGTGTGTGTATGAGTATGCGCACACACTCACACTACAGTGCATATATGATAGAGTCAGAGGACAATCTCATGAAGTCAGCTCTCTCTCACTCCATCTCCTTGTGAGTGCCAAGGACCAAACTCAGGTCTCCAGACTTTCGTGGCAAGCATCTCTACCCAATGAGCCATCTCGATAGCCCAAGCTCACAGGATTCTTGAAAGCTTTGCAGGACCTGAGGTTGGCCAGGCTCATCAGAGGCCAGTTCTTGCTTGTCATGCCACCAAGCTAAGGCTTTTCCTAAGAGCAAAGGCAATGGGACAATGTCTATGGTTCTGCACTGTAACTTGAAGCACTATGAAGGATGAACCAGCAGGGATGAGGCAGGACCACCTGAAACATTCAGAAACTAGATGAGGACCTCAGTGTCTATAATGGGAAGCAACTAGGCAAAAAGGATACAAAGACAGATTCAGGAGATGGCGTTGGCACTATGTGGGGAACCAATCCCAATGGTGGAGTAAAAAGTAACACAGGATTTTTCTGGCTATAGTAGTAAATATACATGTAAGAATTTTCATGTCCCCTTTTGGGTGATTGGTAAAGTCTCATTCATACTCCCGGAAACCCACTTTCTATCCTGACAGTGTTAGCCTGTATGCATACACAGGACCTCCCCAGCAATCTCTAACAAAAGGAACTGTGGTAATGGAGCAGGCTTAAGAAAGAGCTAGAGAGGCTGGCTGCTGGGTGCAGCTCTCTAGCTGTATGGCCATGGGTAGCCCAAACTCAGCGATCTGAATCTGGGTAGCCTCATTTGTAAAATCAGTCAGATGTCTACCTTAGAGATTTGTTTTCATCGCAGTAAAAGGCTTTCAATACAACAAACTACCACACAGGCTGGCCTGTAAGAGATTCTCAGTTACAGGCAGCCCTAAATGGTGCACAAATTGTGTGTGGCAGAAATATCTCTACAGCAGATAAGCCACTGAGGCAGTGTAACTGGCCTGAAAAAAAACGAAGATATTCTAAAGGGACAGCCCTCACTTTAGCTCTCAGATTATTAGAACAAAGGACCCCAAGAAACTGGAATTCCCCCAGGAATCTCATGCTGAGAGAAGAGAAAACATAAAGCTTGGGTCAGCCAGAGGGGAAACTTTTCTCAAGGAAAGAGATTTGCCTCTTGTCAGCCCACCTGGCAGGAGGGCGGAGCCAGAATAATGATGGGTAGACAGCAGTTGGACAGAAACTGCTCAGCCATGCATAATTCTGGCCTTTCTCTAAACCTCAGCCTCACTTCAAGACCTTGAAAATGGACTTGGATGGGTCACTAGGTTCCTCTTGTCCTCCTTCCCAATGTTGAAGAGATCTCCTTTTCTGCTACCAGGTTGGGTGTTATGATCGACTTATGGAGGCCAACTGGTTGGACCTGGCTTGCTGGGGCACGGGGTGTGACCCAAAGTCTGGTAACAGTAGGGCTTTAAAGGAAGTTTCTGGAAATCACAGGAGGATGTGTGTGATTCCACTGATCTCACTTGTCTGGTGCCCTTTACCAGGCCATGACATGGACTGAGCCACCAGTCTGTCACTCTTGCTGGCTGTGGAATAAGAAGGATAATTGACCAGGACTCACTGAAGGGTGGCTCATTTCAATTCCAGGTAAAGGTCAATATGTGCAAACCCCCAAACGGCCAAGGCCAGACTGATAACTGTTTGGGGTTTTCCACTTCCTGTGTTGTGTGTGTACAACCTCCTAACCATGACTGTGGAGCCAGTCAAGAGTGGCCCCGAAGGTACAAGCAAGAGGAGCCTCAGAGGGCTTCCAGGGAAGCCGTCAACACGTGTGCAGCCACTTCTAAATTCAGTGCCTCTACATTTTCCGTAATCATAGACTACCTCAAACCACTGGCAAAAAACTTTAAAAGGGAAAGAAGAAAGCTTACAGCCCACCATGAAAGCACCAATTCCTAGCTGTCCCTGTCACACAGTGAACTCAGTTAATAGCGCCTCTGATGCTTCATTCTGAAGAGGTAATTTACTTCGGTCAGTACAAAACAAAAACTTATATGGATTCCTTTCTCCAGTGCTGGAAGTTGAAACCGAATGCCTTTGTGCATGCCAGACAGGTGTTCTACCATAGTGCAACATCCTCAGTTCAGTAGCTTCTTCTCTTTCTTCACCGATTAAGACTGACATCCAAGGGTGAGCAATTAACGTCTGAGAATGGCAGAGTGGGGTTGTTTTAGGTATGGGAAAGAGCTGCTGATGGACAAACTCGCTCAAGACATTCCTCTGAGCACAGCAGAGCCCCAGCCTACTTGTAAACACAGCGTCTGGGAATATTCCGGAGGCAAAATACTAAGGTGCCATCGCACGTTTCCAAAGGAAATTGCAGTGTCTGGCCTTTTCCCACACAAAGCATCCTTGCCTCTGAACCCACAATGCCCATCTCCTAAGAATATAAGGTATATTACTCCCCATTGGAGTAGAAGACTACTCCTGGGAGACTGTGCCCAAAGGTTAAATTACAGTCTCTACTAACCTCTGACACATCTGAGAATGTTCTAATAGACCCGCCCACTCTCACTTCCACCGTCCTCCCTTGCTTGCTTCTAGAGCAGAAAGAGGTCATTCCAGCCAGCTGTCACATCTCTAATCTCACACTAAACTCACTTACAGTGGAAACAAAAGACCCAAATAGGGTGCCACAGATGCTGACAACAGGTACACTGGGGAAAACCCCTGCCACGTGTGCGGCCCTTTATTCAGGGGTTCCTGGCCGCGCGCTTGCCTCTCCTAGACGCGCACGCACCAACACACCGGAGCACTAACACATACAGCTGGGGACCGAGTTTCCTCTCCCAGAACAGCAACCCATCTTCAGATCTCTGCATCTGATCCACCTGGTTCCTATACCTGGAACCCAAGCCTATTCCAGCCTCCGCACCCCACACTTGGGGATGCGCTTCCAGGTGGTGCCAGGAGCGAAGCGTGGAGGTGGGGAAGGCCACGGCCTGGGAATGGGAAAGCTGGGAGTAACATACATGTGTTTGGAATCCCTGGGGTGCACGCTTCTGCAATTGGAGAGGGCGCGAAGCGAAGACCCAGGCTAAAGAAGAGAGGGCTGGGGGAGGGGTCGCTCACCCAGGGTTTTGACAGCGATCTGTCTGGTGAGCGGCGGCGGCAGGTTGATGCACACCAAGTCTACATCCTGGTGCAGTAGCACCTCGTCGATGCGGCTAGTGTAGAAAGGAACACTCATCTCCTTGGCCAGCTCCTCGGCTTCTTCCTGCGTGCGGCCCCACAGCGCCTTCACCGCGAAGCCCTCATCTTTCAGCAGCGGGATGATGACACGGGCCGTGAGGCTGGTGCCGAACACGCCCACCCCGGGAAGCATGGTTGCTCAGGTCCGCCCGGCTCTGCTGCTGCCGGGATCTCCAGTCGAACACCCGCGCGCACGCCTCTCTTGCCAGTCCCGCAGTCCCCGGCTCCCACAGCCGATCTCGCTGCGCTGCGCCAGCCGCCGAGCCCCGGGCAAGGCGCCCGCGTGCGGCGGTTTGACAGCGCACCGAACTACAGACCCTGTAGGCTCCGGCAGCCTCAGCGCCGTGACTGCTGCAGTGCCCGCCACGCGGGTAGCGTGTCCTTCCCGGAGACAACGGCGGGGACTCCGCCAGGACGCACGAGGCCCCGAAGTCCCGTGGAGCCCGGGCTCAGGCAGCGGTCCCGCCGTAGTGCTGGCCGGCTCCATGCGCCCCGCCGAGGCCGCCCCATGGCCGGCTCATCCCCGCAGAATCTCTCTCCCGGCTCGCGCTCCCGCTTCGCCACCCTCTCTGGGCTGCGGATCTCCTTTTTCCGCGGTCCTTGGTGCCGAATGAAATAACCCAGAGGCCGACTAAGAATGCGGCTCGTGGTGTGCCAGGCACCGATCGTGAGCTGCAGCACCGCAGCAGCGGCCACCGCCCGGCGCCAGGCTCCTCATTCTGCTGCCATATTCGCTCGCTCGCAGCGCGCTTTGGGCGGCCTCGGCCCCGCTCGGGCTCGGGCTCCGGGATCCCGCGGGTACTAGGGCGGAGTTGGCGACTTTGACTGTCAGCGGCCGGGGTTCCTGCACCGCCCTTGCGGTAGCGCCGCGCGCCATTGGCCGACAAGCGTCACCCCCGCCCCTGTCTCCGCCGCCCAAGGCTCTCGATGCGCGCAGGGCCCGGCCCCTGGAACCCGGCTTGACTCCTCCCCGGCCCCGCCTGGCTAGCTCGCTGCCCCGGGGTGGCTTCCCTTTCTCTGCGCTCTCCGCCTCCGCCGCCGCCTCCTCCTTGTTGCGCTCCAAGCTCCGCCCAAGCAAGCAAATAAATATATCAAAGCGGGGCTCGCCCTTAATGGACTACGACCTGGTCCCTTGAAAAAGATTGGCGGACTCCAAGACCCCAGGGAGGCCGGAGGACCCCATAAGGTGTGAGCAGCGTGGATCACTGCCTCCTTTCCCGAGTATTTTTCTATACGGGCACTGTTCTGGGGAAGCTTTCCAGGCACTTAACCCTGGGATTGTTGGAAACCCATTTCACTGATGAAGAAAATGAGCTCCGGGAAGGTTAAGGGGCTTGCTCAAGGTGACACACATAAACAACAGTCCTGGGATCGGAATGCAGACACCAGCGTCTGAGCCCTGAATCCCTAGCGTTCCGACTCCTAAGTGTGCCTAGTCCAACCCCCCCAAGCCAACTCTGTGGCTGCACAAGCTCCACTGGTCACCCACTCCATGCTTGTGCCCCATGTGGCACGGGTGACCTCATTCAGAGCGGGGTCTTTGCAGTGGCTGTGGAGTCTGGTTTTCCAGAGGCATGTGTACTTCTGGCTGGCTGCCACTCCTGCCTCCTGCCCTCTGCTTCGGTTCCCGCCACTGAGCTTCTCAGTCTTTACTGCATCTGGAGCCCGGAAGATGCTGGGGACCCTCACATTGAGCTGCATGGAAAGTCCTAACAGTGGTGGTGACCAAGTGCGCCTCTGATTTCCCACCATATCCTCAGCACTTATCACACGGCCTAACTAGTAGATAGTAGGCGCTCAACTTAATGAGTGGATATTCACCACCTGTCACTTCGTGCCCAATTAGTGCTGGGAGGAAAGAGTCAATGCCAAAGGTCAAGAGGACCTGCCCTCTAGTTCAGTGTTTCTGGAAAGATCAGGTTACTTCTGTCTGTCATGTTCATCCCTGGCCTTCAGCTCTCAGCTGAAGAGGCACGTGGTCTACTTCAACATAAGCGTGGAAAACATGACACTCTGGAGCATTTAAAGCAGCTCCCAACAAATGGCAGAGAGGCGGGGCTCGTGGAGAGAGCTGTACACCCAAAAAAGCTTGTGTGTGGCAATGAGAGGAGGCAAAGTTGACCTCAGGACATTAGTAAAAAGGACAAAGTGCCCCGGGACTGGCAACAGCCTGAGCAGGGTCGAGACAAAGAGCAGACAAGACATGCTGAGGGCTGACTGAGAAGTGTTAGAGAGAAAAATGTGTGTGCCACCAGCTCTGTCAGAGCCAAGAACCATGGCAGGAACACCTACTGGACAGGTGCTGGCATCAGAGGCGTGTCAGAGGTGGGGAAGCTCACTCAACGCCCCGTGTGTGCATCTTGGCTTGAAAGCCAGAGCTGGGAACTGACTCTTGGCTCTGCCAGTTACTAGCTGTGGGACCGGGACAAATCCCTTCTCTGTACCCGTCTTTCTCTATGCCCATCTGCAAAGGAGGGACCGCAGTTAACACTACGGAAGACCATGTAATTTGATATTCATAAAGTCCTAAGAAGGATACTCCCTAGAAATGCTCTATGTGATATATATGTCCTCTATTTTGATATTTATTTCTATTTATTACATATGTCCTATTTAAAAGTAAGTATTAGCCTGTGTATATAACCTGTGTGGATTCTGTTATAATTTTGTTGTTGTTTGGGGGTTTTTGTTGGTTGGTTGGTTGGTTTGGTTCTAATTTTTTTCTATGTATGTGTGGGGGTATATACCACTTCAGTGCATATGCCCTTGGAGGTCAGAAGAGGGCATTGGAACCCTTGGAGCTGGAGGTGACAGATGGTTGTGACTCATCCTATATGAGTGTCAGGAACAGATCTCAAGTCCTCTGGAAGGATAGTGAGCACTTTCATTTGCCAAGCCATCTTTCCAGCCCCTGGCTTGGTTTTTT
>LZPO01007988.1:25128-42653 GCA_001675575.1 Neotoma lepida | reverse complement strand
ATGAGGCTTTTCATTAATAAACTCTGAAGTTTCAATCTGAGATTAGGGAATTCTAGAGGTTTCTTGAGTAGGACATTAATAAGATGAAGCTGATANAGAAGGCAGAAGATTTTAGAACATAAACCTAGACTATTATTACCTAGAGGTAATAGGGAGTGAAAGAAGAGAAGTGCCCTGTCCCAACAGGTTTCTCTGTGTAGCCCTGGCTGTCCTGGAACTCACTCTGTAGACAGGCTGGAAGGCTGAGGCAGGAGGATCACAATTTCATGGTGGGCCTGGCCCACAAGTGAGTTCAAGGTCAGCTGTGGCAATTTAGCAAAAACTGCCTCAAAATGTCAAAAGGAAGTTGGGGAAGCCATCTGTTGGTAGAACCCCTGCTCTNCCACACGCAGAGCCCTGGGTTCTAGCAAGAGGCAGAGTGAGCTGGAGAAGAGAGGACTTGGCTGTAGGCCAGTCTCAAGAAGGAAGTGATCTCAGAGAAAGCAAAGGGGGTCATTGGTGGAAAGAGGTGGTTTGGGTGTGGGGGCAGCTCTGAGGCTGCTGTTGTGCCCAGGGCTGGGCAATGGGAGTATAGTAGTGCCAGTGCACAGTGTGGAGAGAAACAAGCTATTAGAACGAGAAGGCCAAGCTTAGCTGAAACAGTGTCCACACAGTTCAGTGGATGAAGACATAATAAAAACTTACTAGGGCAAAGTCACCTGAGTGTCCCACATCCAGGGCAAGTTCCCATCTCCTGGCCTGAGTGGCAGCCCTGCTTTCCTGGGATCTCGGGCAGTCCCAGCCTGTGGTGATATATTGTGTACCCTAATAAAATTTGCCTGAAGATCAGAGGACAGAACAAGGCACTAGATTAAACATAGCGGCCAGGCGGTGGTGGCACACACCTTTAATCCTAGCACTTGGGAGGCAGAGATCCATCTGGATCTCTGTGAGTTCAAAGTCACCCTGGACTACATGAGATTGACTCAGTCTAGGAGAGAAACAGAGCCAGGCAGTGGTGGCACACACCTTTAATCCTAGCACTTGGGAGGCAGAGATCCATCTGGATCTCTGTGAGTTCAAAGTCACCCTGGACTACATGAGATTGACTCAGTCTAGGAGAGAAACAGAGCCAGGCAGTGGTGGCACACACTTAATCCCAGCGCTTGAGATCTCATACCTTTAATCCCAGTATTTGGGAAGCACACATGCCTTTAATTACAGCACTAGGAAGGAAGTAATATGGCAGGGTGGAGAAAGGTATATAAGGCGTGAGGAAACAGGAACTAAAGCCTTTTCAGGCTGAGNAGTCCTAGAGGTAGATGTGGCAGTGGCTTGTTCCTTTGTCTTTCTGATCTTTCAGCATTTATCCCAATATCTGACTCCAGGNTTTTTGTTTTTTGTTAATTAAAAGACCTATTAGATTTTGTGTTACATCTGGTGCCCACTGTGGAACCTGAACCCATGACCCTGGGATTAAGAGTCTCATGCTCTACCGACTGAGCTAGCCAGGTAGTTAGAGATGATTGAAGGCTGACTTTCTTCCAGGTGTGAAGAGGCAGGATGCGGTGGCTTGCTGCGACCTCATGTGGTGTGGTTTGGAGAAAACCTGGATCCTGCTATTCTGGAGGAGGTGGACAGAGAACTCGCCCTCTGCGACCTGTGTCTAGTGGTAGGTNATGCTGGTCCCCGGTCTCCAGGCCCTGGAAAGACTGGGGTGGAGTGTCTTCTGGTTGCCATCTTCCTCCCTTCCTCCTTATCCTTCCACTTCGTCTTCCTCCTTCTCTCCCTCACCCCTTCCCCTCTCCCTGCCCTGAAAGATGTGTGTAGGCAGACTTTTCTTTCCCGCCAGCCAGTTAGTATTAATTAGTATTAATTATAAATGCTTGGCCAATAGCTCAGGCTTGTTATTAGCTAACTCTTACATTTTAAATTAACTTGTATTTCTTATCGACGCTCTGCCATGTGGCTTCGTACCTTTTCTCATGATGGTAAGTTCATCTCCTTCTCTCCTTGTCTTCTCTTTTGCACTCTCTTTTAGTCAGCAAGTCTTGCCTAACCTCTACCTGTCCAGCTTTTGGACAGTCAGCTTCTTTATTAAACCAGTCACAACATATATTCACACAGTGTAAAGGAATATTCCACAGATGTGTGTGGAAATCTCATAGCATCCTGCAGAAAAAAAACNAAGAAACAATAAATAAGAACTAATCTTTTAAAAAGACTGGTTTTACTATTTTTAATTATGTATGTTTAGGTTTGTGAATCTGCATGTGGGTATGTGCACGTGAGCTCAGTGTCCTCAGAGGCCAGGGGCTTTGGATCTCCTGGAATTACAAATAGTTGCAAGCCACCTGGCAAGGGTTCTGGGAACTAAATCTGGGTCCTCTGGCAGAGCAGCAACTGCTCTTAACCACTGAGCCATCTCTCCAGACCCAAGAACTGATCTTAAAATATGAAACTATGCACGGCCATGTTCTGAGCATCCTTAAAAGCCTCTCTTCTCCCACAGAATAGCAAAAGGAGCATGCTTTTTTAGAGCAGTATAAATTTAGAGATGTAATATACTATCATAACGCCATTGGGGAAGCATCAGATTTTCTTTATTTATCATATGTGTATGCATGATGTTTGTGTGTGAGTGTGCCACATGCCTGTGTGGAGGTCAGAGGACAACATTGTAGAGTCAGTTCTCTCCTTCTACCTTTACATGGGTTCTAAGGGACAAACAAGGTCACCAGGCTTTTTCAGCAAACTCCTTTACCTGCTGGGCCATCTTGCCAGACCTAGCCTAGATTTTAAATGTAATGCATGCTCCTTATTAAATGTCATTGATAAAATATGAAAGAATCAAAGCATAAGAAGAAAACTAGAGATCACCACGTTCTACCATCTGTCAATAATCACTGGTAGCATTTGATGTTTTCTTCTAGACCAGGAGTTGAGTCCTTTTGACAGAAAGTAGATGGCCTACAGAGCCTAACAATTTTACTTTTGGCTCTTTCCACAAAAAATTCGGCCACTTCTGATTTAATCCCTTCCTTATGTAGATGTATATACACCAAACACACAACAATACACATTCTGTCTTGAGACTGTTTTATTTATTCATATAATAATTCAATTGGCATATTCCATGTCAACATATCCAAAGCTGTCACATCTTTCAGTTTACTATGATTTTCTAGTGCACACATGATAGAGGGAGAAAATCCTCTACTGCAGGACATTTGGGTTGTTTCAGGTGGTTTTTTGAATAGCATCTAACGTGGCCCAGGAGGGTATCATATTACTGTATAGCCAAAGCCAGATGTGAATTCTTCATCCTCCTGCCTCTACCTTCCACATGCTAGGATTACAGCTCTGTACTCTAGGTCCAACTTAGGCTGTTTTGGTATTTGAAGCAATGTTGCATAAATACATGAGAATCTTAGCATGTTCCTCGAGCAGTTTCCTTAGGACACATTCCCTAAAGGTGGAATTAACTAGAGAGAGCATGCAGAGTCCACAGTTTCTTTAATCTATCTTTAAAGGCAGAAGCACTTTGTGGTGGGTCTATTTCCATTCTGTATTTACTGTGTGCATCCCATGTTGAGTGCAGTCTCTGTGCTCACGGTGGTATTAGTGAGAAAACCTGGTTTACAGAGTGTGCTGTGGCCTTTCCATTTCTGTGAAGAGTGTGTGTGCACATCAAAACGTTAACAGTGATTATTTCCTACCTTAGAAAAAGAACATGGATCATTTGCACAACTTCAAAGACCAGAACAGAGGGGACCCCTAGTCATATCGTTTGGGTCACTTCTTTGCCTCTCTGTCTACTCTCGTAACTGTCTTTTTTTGTGTCACATGATTCTTCACCACTGCCAGTGATTGGCTGAACACCAAAGACAAGCCATGCCTTTTACTTGTCTCTGTTCTGCATTTTCTGTCATCCAGCTTAGCTTCCTTCATGCCTCCCTCCACATCCCTGCCTGAGTAAGTTTCCCTTACGTTTCATCTCACCCACTGCACTCACTGTCCACTTGCTTTGTAGGTGGGAACATCCTCTGTGGTCTACCCAGCTGCCATGTTCGCCCCTCAGGTGGCTGCCAGGGGAGTCCCTGTGGCTGAGTTTAACATGGAAACCACCCCAGCCACCAACAGATTCAGGTATAGTGAGGGACGACCAAAGTCGGGTGATGGGAGGTGGAGCATAGACTTGGAGATGCCATCCCAATAGACTGTCAGTTCTGATTTCTGTGAAGGAGGAGAGAAAGAAGAATTAGGGCAAAGAAGGGAGTTTGTGGGGTTTTTTTGTTTGGTTTGTAGTTGACTTTTATGAAAGAACAAAATACTGTTAAGTACAGGCTGGGTGGCTGTGTTTCAGTACGTGGGAGTTTCCATAGAACTTTTATTTTTCACATTCTTCTCTAGACTTTATACTTGCATTTGTAGATTTTCAAGTAGGTGTGGTCACAGCCTTTACCTGTAGGTGAGAGGTACCATTTCCCCATCCGGATGGCTTTCCAGCCTCATCGCCATTACAGTAAATGTAAGGCATTTTCTGATTACCTCAGTGTTTTGACTGACTGAACCTCAAGGGTCCTTGCAATGCCAGGATTTGTACATGGCTGAAACAGACGGGGTGTGTGCTCATCCCAGCTCTGTTTGGGGCCTTTCAGTACTTGGACCTGTCAGTGCTCTTGGCTACCGTATTGTCTTTTTGTTTAATCTTCAGAATTTAGCTGAAGTGCACAGTATACCAGACACTACCATAGTCCTACAAATAGGATATAGATCAGTAACCAAAACTAAAACCTACCCTGTGAAGATCAGATGCTAGTAGCTGAGGCTGTGGTAAGCAGTATACGTAGTGGGCACATTATCCAGCTTTCAAGGTACGGATGCAGTGAGAAGAGCCTAGGTGTAGTTGGGTGGGGGGGCAGACAGACATCAGGATTTGGTGGGGTCCTTAAGGGAAGCCTCAAGAGGTAAAAGAACATGCTGAAAGAAGACCTTTCCAGATTCGAGGACTACCTGATACAAAAGCTCAAGGTAGATGCACAGCTGGGTAGTGTGAGGACCACTAAGGAGTCCACCTGGCTGCAGGGACAGTCAATGGGGGAGTTCCAGGAGAGGCAATTAGGGGTAATAAAGTAATTCATTGGTATGTGGGGGGGTACTTGATGCTGAATACTAATTACTAGAGGAGGTTNGACACCTGAGAAATTAGCCTGAAAACTATGTAGGTAGTAATATCACTTATCAAAGATTTGAAGAGCCCTTGCTTTTAAGTCACAGTGGCCACATTTGATGGGGTAGTTGAATGCTCACCTGGCTGTGACATCCAGTTGGGAACAAAACCTTCTTTACCTGTGTAGCTGGGCCCCTATTAAGCTCTTAACCTAAAAGTTTACTTAAGGGAAGTCTAAAGAAAAAGGACACATGCATGCCTTGAATTATATATATATATATAATATATATATAATATAGATCTTTATTTCAAGCACAAATGAATGCTTATTAGCTTTATTTGTTTGCTGTATTTGTTAACACCTAGGCCTTCCATTTGAGATGGGGTCTGCTCACAGGAGCTCACCTTTCCTTGTTCCCATAATTTTCCTGGTGGTCCTTTAATCTTCCCCAGCTCTTATGAATAAAACAAAGCTAACACCCAGACATCCTGAATCAGCATTTGTAGCTGATGGTAGCTGTTTATGCTTTAACAAGTGGCCAATGGATTCTTGACAGGAACTCTTTATTTTAATTATGTATATGTATATGTCTGTGTGACTGTGTGGAGTGGAGTTATGTGTACACAGTGCAGACACCTGTGGAAGCTAGAGGTTTTGGATCTCTTGGAGCTGGAGTTAGAGACTGTTGTGAGCTGCAAGATGTGGGTGCTGGGAACCAAACCCTAATCCTCTGCAAGAGCAGTACATGCTCTTAGCTACGGAGCCCTCTCTCTAGCCCCTCCAATTTATTTTCTCTTTTATTTTGTAATGCTGGGGATTGAACTCAGAGCATTCTAGATAAGCTCTCTAAATCTAAGACAAATCTTCAGCACTAAATATATTATTTTAGTTTAATACATAGCCCAGGCTGGCCTCAAACTCATGATTCCCCTGCCTTAGCCTCCTAAGTACTGGGATTATAGGCATGCTCACCAAGTCCATCTAAGATACAGCCCATACCATGCTCTAGTGGTTACTTATTCTTCTCCCAATGACAGGGACATAGCCTAGGGTAGCACAGCACAGAGTCCAACCACTGAGCTATTCTCCAAGCTGATTTTAATTTTATATAACCCACTTGTCTGCTTCTGCTGTTGTGGCCTGTGTCCGTTGCCTTGACCAGTGTTGTGTAGTCCCCNGTTCCATATTTCCTTCTCATAGTTTTGAATTTCTTTTCGTATATTGTATGAGATGAGGGTCCCATTTCATTTCTCATCATGTGGGTGTCTAATTTACCAACACCATTTATTAAAAAGACCTTCCTTTCCCCATTGTGCCACTGGTAGGTTTGTGAAGTCAAGTGGCCTCAGACCTATAGATTTTTTTTCTGTACTTTACTCTGTAATGCTGGCTGATGTGTCTATCTTTCTGCCTGTATCATGCTATTATAATTTTAATCACTTTGTACTATATTGTGAGGAGGTCATTTGCTGCAGAGGCTCTGGCTTTGTACATTATGCTCATGAGTTTATCAGTTATTGAGGTTTGTGTATATATCTATGAGATTTGGGATTGTTTTATATGTATCTATCATGATAAATGACAGTGGAATTACAATTAGGATTATAGTATAGATGTTTTTAACAATATATTTTTCTTCAAATCCATGAACATGGGATATCTTTCCACCCATTTGTGTCTTCATATATATAAATATGGATATATATATAATTTCACTTACGAATTTGGCATTATAATGGTAAAACACACTGCAATCATGCCTCCTCCTCCTGTCAGAATAAAAGTCTTACAGCACACAGACCTTAGACAGTTGTCTGTGACGTGTTACATTTCGTATTGTCAAAACTTGGATTAAAGAAATCCACGAAAGCCAGGTTTGGCAGCACACACCTTTAATCCTGGCACTTTCGAGGTAGCAACTGGCTGATCTCTATGAGATCAATGCTAGCCTGGTCTACATGGCAGGTTCCAGGCTAGCCGGGGTTACATAGTGAGACCCTGTCCAACAACAACAACAAAAGTCCCTTAAAAATTTAAACCACCATCAGTTGTATGTTATCAGCTGTAGTTGCGTGTTCCTTTTGTCAACGTGTACCTCCCAATTCTGCTCTATTGCTCCTTCTGTTTAGGTTTCATTTTCCAGGACCCTGTGGGACAACCCTTCCTGAAGCCCTTGCTCCTCATGAAACTGAAAGGATTTCTTAATTATCCTGTGGAAAGAGGAGAGGATCGTGTAACACAACCAGGGCACTAACAGGATAAGTGGTTTTGTGGATGGTGAGCTGAACTTTGTGAAAGTCTAAAAACACCCTTGGAGCCCCTAGAGGACGGTCTACCTGTGGAGCGACTGGGCTTCAGAACACCAACAGCAAATGTGTTTTCTCTGGAGAGGTGGACGGTCTGTCACGTTCTTCCATATCATTTGATTTCAACTGAAATATGAGCATTTTGGATTTGCTGTTCTTGGTCAGTTACTGGGAGGGAAACAGTTGTAATTAAATTGCTTGAGAAGAAGGTATTCCTAATTGTTTGCATCTTGGGCAAAGATAGAAATAGAGAATTAAAACACTAAAAGTTAAACCCTAGTATTTATTTATTTATTTTTTGCACAAATTTTTGCGGAAATGAAACCATCTCTTTGTTGGGGGCTTCTTTTCCTTTTCGGTATTTACCTCACTTGGATGCCTTACCTTAAAGAATGTGGAATAACTTCCAGCAGGAGCTCATGCAAGGAAAGAAAAGGAACAACCAAGGAGAAACGCCAGGATGAGAAAAAGGCAATGCAGATCCGGGATAAAGCAGATGAGCTGCCTCTGAGGGAAGGGAGTGATGGGTGGTCCTTGCTGAGTGTCATAAATGAGGGAGCAAGTGGTCTCTACCGGTCTAAGAGCTCCATGGGACCCTGAAAATGACCTTTTCACCTTGCAGTATAATAACAAGAATGCTGCACTGTCTTTGGGCCCCACCTGCCGATAGAGCACTGGGCTTGAATTATGGCAGGGATGAGAGGCCTAGAGAGGAGCAGTGGCCACTAGTGAAAAGGATAAAGGACATACATAATGCTCTCCCTTGGGTCCAGTCAGTTCCCCAGGTAACTATGTACCTGGGCTGCCTCACCTCAGCCCCTCTCAGAATTCCATTTATTTTAGTCAACAGGTACCTTTCTCATGGCTGTGATCAAAACACCTGACAAAGATTAATTTAAAAAATGAAAAGTCTAGCTTGGCTCACGGTTCAAAGGAATGCAGTGTAGCACGGAAGGCATGGTAGAGGGAATGACTTGATCTGTGGCTGCCCAGAAAGCAGAGAAAGGGACTCCAGGACTCCACTTGTCTTCTTTTTCTCCTTTGTATACAGTCTGCTCCTCACATTCAGGGGATTTCTTCTCACCTCAGTTAATCCTCTCTGGGAACTCCCTACAGACAGACTAATGCCTCATTAGTGCATTTGGTGAGTGCTGCGTAGCTGGGTGCTGGAAACCTGGTGGGAGCAACTCGGAAATGAAGAAATGACAGACATGGAACAAATGACAGAAACAAATACAGAAAAGCTGGGGTCGGGTTGGTTGTGTCACTCTGGTGGGGGGGGGGGGCACCTTCTATGCAACCTGGAAACTCAGCAAGTCTATTATGTGCAGCGCAAGGAGGAGGGGTTCAGTTGACTCCGTGGGAGGTCTCTGTAGGGGAGCAGTCTCAGGTTGCAGTCACCCAGGAGGAGGGAGCTGTGGTTGCCATTTTTTGCACACAGTCAACATTGGCACAGGAAGACTTTGCCATTTCCGTGAACCTGACCCAGGGAAGGCTTTGCCATTCCCATGGATCTGAGGCACTGGGGCCCTTGACATTGACAGGGCTATGCCCATGTCAACAATATACATTCAACTTCATGGGGCCCCACAGATATTTATTAAACCAATCAAGTTGACAATTGACATTATCTACCACAGGCAACAAGGTACAGTAACTGTCTCTTATACACATCTAGATGTGTTTACGACCACCCTGCTGTGACAGTCATTTGTAACAAATCCTAAAAGTCCCTTGTGTCAAGAAGATAGTTTCTCTCACCTACTGGGAGTCTGGAGAACTAGCCAGGCACCTCCAGAGTCACACTTTCTATGGGTGGACCAAAGGATGCACAGCTAGGGAACGGTAATAACTTCAGTGATACCCGTTTTAAAAAAGGATGTGTGAGTGTGTGTGTCTGCAATGGGTATGTGTACTGTAGGGACCAGAGGTGTTGGAGCCCCTGGAGCTAGAGTTACAGATGGTTATGAGCTGCTTGACATGGTTCTGGGATCCAAACTCCGGTCCTCTGGAAGAGCAGCAAGTTCTCTTAAGTACTGAGCCATCTCTCCAGCCCTCTGTGATACTTGTAATGTGGGTTTTGTACATACAGTACCATCATGTGCTTTTAATAGGTTTGTCATTGGGTTTCAGCTTAACAGTTTCCATTTTCTTAATGTTAGCTATGGTAGGGATCAGCACACTGCCCCAAACATTTGTTTTGTTTTCTTGAGATACGGTTTCACTTTAGCTCAGGCTGTCTTGGAATTTAGGATTTTCTTGCTTCATCTTCCTGAGTGCTGGGATTTCAGGCATGTGTTACTGTGCCTGACTCTGAGAATGGGTTTCATTTGTATTTCCTATCTGACCAAGGTCCAGAGGTTTCAGAGACCCCCACCCCCATCCAGCTCACGGCCTCCTCTCCTCTCTCTGCCTACCTCTTCTCTAGCAGTTTTTGATTAGTGTTTTTTTTTTTTTTGTCCACACTTGCTTTTGTTTTTAAATTGTAAATTGCTTCTAAATAAGATAAAATAAGATTTAGAAGTATAAAGTATATATGATGTAACTAACCATTTGTTGAACATATACTGTATGATAGACATCAGAAATCAATGACTTCAGAATGGTTGAAGGAACCGGCATGCGAACTGATTACAGAGTGTAGAACAGTGACAGAAACGTGTGCAAGGTTCAGAGAATAGTGTAGCTAGACATGCCAGAGTGGCCATGGAGTGGATGTCGCGGTCCTTGAACTTAGCCTGCATCGGGGAACACGTATCAGAGGACAGCTCATTCAAATGCACGGCTTGAATAGGGAATGAAGAATCATTTCGTATTATATAATGGGTAATAGACAGAGCCCACAGGGCCGTGTATGCCCAGAATACACAGAGATGCATCCCACAACAATGATGGTCATAAAGTATTTATTTCGCCCTTGCCGCTATTCCACAGATCAGACCAACCTGAAAACAACAACAAAAAACAGGGAGCGACACTGAGCAANGCGACGTCCTGTCCCTTCCTATCCAGACTGTCTGCCCAGTCGCAACAACCGTGGGGAGCCCCGCCCTCCTCCCGCGCACGCGCCTAGGTGCGTCTTGTGGCCTCCGAACCGAGAGGGGGCGTGGAGAGCGCGCACAGCTAGCGGCTGCTTCCGGGTCAAGGGTCAGACAGCCGTCTTCCCGTTGGTCATGGTGCAGCTCCGGCCGCGTCCGTCGCGTGTCCCCGCGCCGGCGGAGGCGATGGTGGACGAGGACCAGCCGGCCTCGGAGGAGGAGGAGGCGGAGCATGGGCTGCTCCTCGGGCAGCCCAGCAGCGGCGCTGCNGCCGAGCCGCTGGACGAAGACGAGGACGGTGACGACGAAGCCCCAGAGGAACTGACTTTCGCCTGCGCTCAGGCGGAAGCTAGGGAGGAGGAGCTGCGCGTGCGTGAGAGTGCACGCAGGTACGGCGCCCGCGGCGGGAACGGGGCGCCCCGCGACTCCCTGGGCTCGTCTCGCGTTAACCTGAACCCTTATCTTGCAGGGATAAAACGCTGCTCAAAGAGAAGAGGAAGCGGCGCGAGGAGCTGTTCATCCAACAGAAGGTTGGGGACAGGACGTGCCGCTTTGAAAACTCGGCCAGGGCTAGAGTTCCCTTGCTCAAGGCTCTTTGGGGGATAGGATATTGGAGCAGGGTTTCTTGGTGACTGTCCTGTTCATAGTGGAAGCGCTGACACTCACCTGGCCTTGACCTGGTATTGTGGTCTTTTAGGCTTCCAGAGGTAGTGGGGTTTTCTTTTAAAGTCTAAAACTTAGGGCTCTGAAAATGTGATTTGTAAAGTAAAAATGACACGTATGGATAATTAGTTATTTCACATCCCAGAGAACTGACTTCAAATTGGCCATGACAGATAGCTTTCTAGTCACAGGAACACTTGNACGTTGGGCTACTGTGGGCACGATTACAGAGACTATTTTGGGCTTTGTAAGCCCAGTCTTTCTGACGGCTTAGTAGTATAGCAGGGCAGTGTTGGCGCGGATGCAGGGCTGTTTGAAATGAATTAACTTTTTAGAAGCAACTCCGGAAATACCTGTACATCACTTTTAACTTTTCAAATATCTTTATTCTGAAAGAAAAGAAAGCTGCTCCCAGATGCTGTTTTAGAGCAACTAACTACATCTTCAGAGGCTGAGTAAGTAACAAGACTTCTATTTATGTAAAGCCATCTTTGATCTGTCTATATAACTGAAGAAATTCGCCCAAACTTAAAAGCTGCAGTGATTTTGGAGTTCCTGATCCCAGCACCTGTCCTGGGGTAGGACAGATGGTCAGTGACTTAAAACCTACCACTTAGTGGTGCAGCAGGCACTTAACCACAAACTCCTAAAATCCAAACTTTTCTTAAGCAGGTTTTACCTGCCATCACCCTTCCTCATCCCCATTTAACAGCTTTGCCTGTGGTCTGTGCTTAAAACCCAAAGCTTTAGTTATATTTGTCTTTATTTCCGCCAAATAAGTCCTACTGAAATTTACTCCTCTACCTCTTGGTACTCCTTGGTGCATTCTTTTTGTTTTTCTCAATACAGTTTCTCTGTGTAGCCCTGACTGTCCTGTAACTCCATCTGTAGATCAGGCTGTCCTCAAACTCAGATTTGCCTGCCTCTCGGCACTGGGATTAAAAGTGTGCAACACCACATCCGGCCTTAGTGTAAACTCTGAAATCATTTTTTACCAGGATAATACTTGGTTATTCTTCCATATTATTCAGATCTTAAAATGCTGTGAGGCATGTAAGCAGATACTTGGTGACCTCCTTGTCTTTCATAACCAAGTTCAAGTGTCCTCCCTTCTCCCACTCCTCCCCCATCACGTTCTCCTTTGTGATCTGTACAGTTGCTTCTGTCCCTCATTTCTGAGGCAGTTTAGTCATTTGATAGTTGTCTGGAGGTCGTCTTTTGTCTCCAGTGTCCAAACCGTTGAATAATCTGTTATTTCTCATTATTGAGATAAGCATCACCTTTTACTTGGTATTGGAGTGCTAAGTTATACAAACAGTTCCTGAGTTTTTCAGAACATTGAGCATACTCTTTTTGGATGTCTACTAACAGTGCTCAGATTTAAATTCTGAGAAGACACTCCATGCTAGTGTAGTCACTTGAGTTGGTGGCAGTGCTGTGTGGCATGGAAAGAAAGTTAGGGGTAGTGGTTATGAAAACCAGAAGGGGATCTTAATGTTACTTGTTTTGAGTATTTACTGTCTGCCATTCTGAGCTTTTGTTCTTTTCCACAGCATAAAGAAGTCCCCAGGAAATGTAAAAGGTATGAATTGTTGTCATTTAAGTAACTCTTCATGGAAGGGTGAGGTCATGTGCTGGTATTCTTGGCTGCTTGAGGCCCTTAGGCCTGGTCAAAGTTGGCTTAAGCCCATCCCTCATTATTTTCTTCCAAATAAAACCTGCACTAACATGAAATGAGTGCCACTAAGTGTTAATTTATATAAATACTATTCACAAAGTGGATCTTAATTTTTTCAGTTAATTTGAAAAAGAAAAGTGAACACACTGCAAAAGGAAGAAACTCCAAGAAAGCTAAAATACAAAAAGTGCAGTCTGTCAGGTAATGAGTTTTGTTCTGTTTTCCCACTGGGGTGTAGTTTCCTTTTTAAAGTTTGGGCTTTTGAGGGGAAAGTAGTAGTGTATCATATTGGGTTATTTGCAGAAAAATAGCAGTTTTGATAGTAACATTTGCTTGCTGCCTTAAAATGTGTTCATGTATTTCTTTTTCTTATAAAATAGCACGTGATTTAGCTGTATTGTATAACATATACAGTCATTTAAAGACAGCTGATGAGCAAAAAGAAAANGACTATTTGAAGTCATGTAGGGGCTGGGAGTAATAGAGTGCCGCCTGGCATTTGTGAGGCCCTGGGTTTGACAATCCTCATCCCCTGCCCCCAAATAAAAGTTATGTTAAGGATGCAGCTGAATGGTAGTGTTTGGGTTGTCCCTCCCTAGTACTACACATACATGTATACGTACACACACAGAATCACATAGGAGAATGAGCATGTACCCTCTAATTCATTTTGACCTTTTGTATTGATCACCAGTCAGACTAAAAGCTACTTGGCTGTAAGGCTAAAAGATCAAGATCTGAAAGATTCAAGGCAAGAAGCAGCCAAACACTTCATCCACAATTGTTTATATGGTTCAGAATCNAAGAGGACTACTGGTAATTTTCTTATGGACCGTGTCTGTCTGTCTGTCTGTTAAGCTCTCACAGTGACAAAGAAATGATTAGTAATTCTTCTCTTTAGTAAACAAGTTCCTGTCACTGAACAACAAGAGGCTACCAGTGAAAAGGGCCGCAGCCCAGTTTCTCAATAGCACCTGGGGTAAGGTGGAGCATCTTCTCTTGACTCNAGTAATTTTGCAAAGGAAGTGTGTTTGGAAGATGAGTCATGATTGTAAATTGAAAGACCTACTTTTATTGTATATCTATTTATGTAAACTACACTCTCAAAAAAGAATCTGAATTTTATGTTTCTCAGGGTTTTAACTAATACCTATTGAATATTGATTCACATGAAGCTTTCTGTTTTCTTGTAGGTGCTCAGAAACAACAAAATGCCAAGAGGTTTAAAAAAAGGTGGATGGCCAGAAAGATGAAAATGAAAAGTTATAAGTGAATTGAAATAAAGCTAAATGAAGAACCTGTACTTTGTATTACAGAATTTAAGGTTATTTGGTGTAGAGAGGATTGATTTCTCAAAATTAAGTCATTCATAAATTGTAAAGGATCATTATAAAAACCATAAACCTCTTTGTGTTGGAAAGCAGCTGGCTACATTTCTTTCTGGAATACTTTTAACGTCCTGGAGGAGAAAAAAACNGTTAAAAAAGGAATTTTCATCCTTGTGTAGGCACAAGAAGAGGGATAAAGAGACCATCCACGAAGTCTTTAGTACAGCTGAAGAGCTATTCTGGTTTAATTGATGTGGTTTCTGCTGTCAGGGAGTAAGAAGTCATTGTTAAAAAGCATAGGGGGAAGCGGGTCCGTGGTGGCGCACGCCTTTGGTCCCAGCACTCGGGAGGCAGAGTAGGCGGATCTCTGTGAGTTCCAGGACAGGCTCCAAAGCTACACAGAGAAACCCTGTCTCAAAAACAAAAACAACAGAAAAAGCATGGGGAGGGGATGCCAGGAGTAGGTAAATAAATGTTGGGGAAGACTTAAACTTCAGCCAGCACCTCTGCCTAGCAATGGACTAAATCTGAAACAAGTGGGTTTTTTTGTTGTTCTTTGAAGAAAAGTTATGTGTGTGCATACATGCATGGTGTGTCAGAGGACAATTTATATTGACTCTTCCCTGCCATGTGGGTTCCAGAGTTGAATTCAAGTCATTAGACTTGGCAGCAAGTGCCTTTACCTGCTGAGCTATCTTGCTAGCCCTGGAACAGCTTTTCAAATTTTATTAACTAGTTTGGGGGTTTGCAGTTACAGCACTTATTAAATTCTTACTTTTCTTTCCACACACAGTATCAGGTTTAATTAATGCAATCATCTGAAGGCAGACTGTTAACTTGGGCTGATAGTAAGAATCATTGCTATTAATTGCTCTAAAAAGTATATGAGAACCTAATACATAAATTCAATTGACACTAATATCTGTAGAAGTAAATTTTTAATGGCTGGTTAATTATATCACTACATTTTTATTGCAATATAGTACTCATTTAAGCACTTAAAAATGGAAGGTGTACAAAGATTAAATTAAGACACAGTAAATTGACTAAATATTTGGTTTTTATATAAATAAAGGTCATAACCACACTGTTGACATGTAATACTGTTATAATACAACAGTTAAACTTGTGAGTCTACAACAGAAGTCATCTGTAGTTAAACAGGAAACAAAGTTGAAAAAGACCATGTTAAAACAAAACGACTGGGACTAACAGGTCGGGATTGTAAGTAGCAACAAACGTACTCACTCAGCTCCTGAGTAGTTCAAGTTTTACAGTACACATTAAAAATGATTTCTTCCATCAACACTATTAAATTCAAACTGTCGGATGTTTATGCATTTTTGCAAGTTACACTGATTGAATGCTTACACAGGAGCAGGGGGTCGGAACAGCTCCCAATTGTAGTTTACATCACCCACATGCTAACACAAACACAACTTGTTCCATTTCCTCCCCCCTTCTCCCCCCAACAAAGAAGGCAGGATTTTTGGTTTCTTTTAGGTAATTGTTTTAAAGGATTTCTGATGATCAATTTGAACGTCTGAAATTCAGTAATATTTAACTCTTAGACAACTAAGAGGTTAAAAGATGGAAAATATTTTCTCCTAACACTAAGTTAGAAAATCATTTGCATCATGCTGTAAACTAGGAAGCAATGTAAAGCGACAAAAACCTGTCCCCAGTACATAATTAAAAAAATCTAAATTTCAAATCAGCAGAGCCGGTCTACTTCCATGTTGACTATTTGCCACAATGTAAGTGTGAGCTCTTGAAGTGCATAGCTAATGTAGGTAGTCTTCCACTGTGGCAAATGCACAGGATCCAATTCCTGATCGAGCCATCAGTCCTAGACATTGTGTGGCCTGTCCCATTGCTAGGGCAAGTGGAGGTTGCTTTGGCAGATTGTGGGTTTCTAAGGAAAAGGATTAGAAAAATGGAAATAGCAATTAACAAACCATTTTTAAAACCATCTTTCAATCAAGGAAATACAACATTTGCTACATCAGTGCCTGTGAGGATCTGAATTATCTAACTAGCAAGGCAGATTGGTATTTCTAAGAAAAGTTCTTGCAGAGCTAAGATTTTTAAAATTTATTTTCTAATGCATGGTCTCACGTTGTATGCCTGGCCTGGCCTGGCACTCAGAGCTGGAATCAAAGGTGTACACTACCACATTGGCCAGAACTAGATTTTTAAAGTATATACTCAACTTTTTCCTTCTCTGTTAACCATGATGGGAAAGATGTAACCTAGTTGACATTTGGGGTTGAAATAAGGAATTTCTACTACCTATCTAAGGTCAGCTGACATAAGAAAAGGCAGTACCACATTTTCATTCAGTTTCCAGTACCCTGTGGATAAAGTCCAGTGAGGGTTGTCGAGCTGCCTCCAAGGCACCCTGGTAAATGTTATTCAGAAGCAAGTGAATGGCTGTCAGAATACAGGGCAAAACCACCCTAGAACTGAAGAGGTTAACTTCTAATCATTAGTTCAGATGTTTTAATAAATAAAATATTTCTCAGGTATTACATATCATAACCTTCAGACAGCTGTATTTTTTTGTTTTGTTTTTGAGATAGGGACTCACTATGTAGACCAGCCTGGCTTGAAACTCTGCCTGCCTCTGCCTCCTGAGTGCTGGGATTAAACATGCATGAAGTGAACTAAGGGTCACAGGACCCACCCCAAAGCTAGTAATTCTCTCTGGAGATGGGTGTCCAAATCAGTTAATGAAACTAATCAGTCCTCTACAGTCAAAGTTCACAGGGCAAAACCAGGACAGTGGCCATTGAGCTCTCTATCTGATCACGTACAGCCTCAGTTCAGAGTTTGCAATACAGCAGAAAAAAAAAATATTCTGAAGGAATGAAGCACCAAAAACACAGGAAAGCAAACCAAGGACTTTAAGACATATGAATAAAAGCATGGAGCAGATTGGTGAGAAAATAATGGTTTAATAAAAAGTGGTCTGAGGGTTAAGATTATTGAAATACTGATTTGTTGATAAATACAAAGGAAAAATTATTATTTTTAAAGCCTAAGGAAGGTTCAAGTGAGCACCAGGTTTGTTATTACACTCTTTGACCAAAGGAGGCCTCCCTCTGGTTTTAAGCATCTTTAACCTTTTAAGATATACAAAACACATACAGTTAATACATTATGCATTACATACAGGTCTGCCCATTAGTAGCACAAAAGATGCAGGCATCCATGGGATTGTTTAAACTTATCATTTTTTAAGGTAGGCATTAAATAAGCATTATTTATAGCCCCCGCCACACACACACACATACACAGTCTCACTGTATTCCTGTCTGGGGACACACCCACACCCACACACACCACACCACACCCCC
>LZPO01007988.1:0-13554 GCA_001675575.1 Neotoma lepida | reverse complement strand
GAATTTCCACATAAGACCTAACAAAGCTTAAAAAAAAAGCACACAAAAAAGGCCAAATGCGGCTTCCTGATAACTGCCTTTTATTGGGTAGGCTTGATACTAACAACAAACAGAGGTACAGCTCCTTTAAGAGGTGGCTTCCTTGGCTCAGTGCTAGCTGCTATGCTAGCAAGTGCAGCTCTTTTAAGAGGCCCTGTTACCAAACACTTAAATGGGGTTTATGAGCAGTAGGCAGCATGCTACTTGGTGGCAGCATGGACCCAGTAACTTCCCAGGGCTGGGGTGCTAATGTGGGTCCCNTCAATACCTCCGCCATGAAGCTAAGCTCCCAGGGAACCAAGCGGGGAGGGGCCAGCTGCCAATGCCATGCGCTAATTGAACCATGCTGGCAACTAAGTTTAAGATTTGTCTCATGAGATTAAAAACAATACAGATACTCAGTAAAGACAGATCCAGATGGAAAAAAACCTTTAAACAGATTAGTGTTTAAAAATATACATAAGCTTGGAAGAAAAAAGAAAATGGGTATAGACAGCCATAAAAAATGCATAGTTTTAAAACAATAAAGTCCTTTAAAAGAGAGTAAAGTAATATAAAAGAAAAAAGCCACATAAAGACAGAAAATACAGAGTCTGAATCCTGTATTTTATTGTGTTGTCTTTAATATTTTTTTGGCTGCTAAGAGACACTGGATTATGAAAGCTGCTAGATTAAACCAACCTATATATTTAAAAAATATCTTTACTTCAAAATGAAGTCAAAAGGTATGTTGCTTTGGGGGAGAGGTTACATTTTTATTTCCACAGGAAATGAGAGGTTGTGAATTCATTCCAGACTAAAGATGATCAGGTTTGATCGAGGAAGACTCCCTGAAAATCATGACTACAGACATAAAAGAAATAAACCTAAAAAAGAAAAAAAGAACTACAAAATACATAACATATGTTTTATCTACTCAAACAGAAAACAAAAAAATCATCTTTGGCTAACTTGTGCACAACACATAGTCTATACTTGTATTAATACAGACATGTATGTTACCTTTAAAAGTTTATGTATTTTCAGAACAAGGGGACCAGACACCAATGAAAACGGATGGTCCAGGCGATGTAGCATCTCAAAATGCCTCTGTTACATACAGTCTCCTCAGACTTCTGCATCCAAAACAGCCTCAGTGCTATTGGCTGAGATGGTCCAGCTGTACAAACTACTCTAGTCAAGACCTAACAATTATCCTGATTTTCTCAAGGTCCCCCTAAAGATAGCAGCACCCACAGACAGTAAGAAGTAGTCTAGAGAATGACGNCCACATTCCCAAGAGATGAGGTAACGGGTGGGTTTTGGTTATTCAGTAGATTATGGATGTTCGTCATTGTTTAGGAGGGTTGGTTACAAGTTATTGATAATAGGAAAAAAAACTGAACAAAGGAGATTAGATTCAGGGATCTTGTTCTGAAAAGAAAAAGGGGGATATAGAAATAATAGGATAAAAGGGTAGATTACTGAATCTACTTTTAAATTAAAAAAGCCAACTACTAGTCTTAAATATTTTACATTGGTATGGATATTGGTTTATTAATACAAATTTAAAGTTATTTTTGCTGTATTATATGTATATTTCTACTCTTGTTAGGGGTATTGTGCTTATGCAACTCATTTAAAAATATAATGTATAATTAAATATACAGGTTAGTAGTTAGTCATCTATAATAATATGACTACAAGTTTGATTAGGTATGTTTTCAAGGCTAAGCAGATATATTTAGATAGATAGATGGTCTTCAAACACTTCAAAGACCCTACAGAATATGGCATTTAAAATGTTTTATAACATAAGACCAGTGACACATGTCTGCTCCTGGCAGCACCAATTTACTTCAGAGAAGATAGTGGGCATCAAAGAAACTCCACACGGTGTTTGCTTTCCTTATGGCAAAATCTTGCCCTCTGGGCAAAGAAACTGCCCTTTCCTCAATTGCTGACAACTGAACCAGCAGGATGCAAAGAAAGCAACTGCCAAACTTGGCCAAGACAAGGTAGGACAGTCCTTCAAAATTCCCTGCTTCTCAGAAATGTCTGTCAGATGTACCAGGCCTGTAGGCCAAAGCTGGATGCCCCTTACAGAAGAACCTAGGGTGACTGTCCAGGTAGCCAGATGTACCAGTCATTAGGTAATATTTCACCGTTCTAGAGTCTTTGACGGAGTTGAAGACTATATAGTCATAAATAAAGTTTTCCTTAGTTATGATAAAAGGTAAATTAGGCATAAAACTTTAGACTCACAAAAATAAATAATATTTTCTCTAAATTTGCCAAATAAAAATGGACTGGATACAGTAACTGTAATCCTTGCTTAATAACTGCTTTTGTTGTGTATAATTTTACTGTGTTTAAGTTAAAACCTTCCTTTTAAATTAGAGAAAAAGGGGGAAAAATGTGGAATATTCCTTCACACTGTGTGAATATATGTCACTGTGATAGGGTTAATAAAGAAGCTGGCCAATAGCTGGACAGGATAAGGTTAGGTGGGTGAACCAGACTAAGGATACTGGGAAGAAGAAGGGCGGAGTCTGAGGAGTTAAGAGCCAGAGGAAACAGAAGGTGCAAGATGAAAGAGAGATAATGCCATGTGGCAGAACGTAGATTAATATAAATGGGTTAATTTAAGTTGCAAGAGTTAGCTAGTAACAAGCCTGAGCTATCGGCTGAGCATTTATAATTAATANTCAGTCTCCGTGTTGGTTATCTGGGAACTGGCAGGTGGGAAAGAAAAGCCCATCCACACATGAGGGCGCTAACTTCATCAACNGATTAATCTGACAAAATGGAAACTGAAGGAGGTGGCGCCTACTCGGAAGGAATAGGTCACTGGAGGCTTGACTGCAAAGGGTATAGTTTGTCCCTCATCCAATCCTTTCCCTGTCAGCCTTGCTCTACTGTGTTCCCTGAGATGAGGTTCTGTTTCACCACAGCCCCAGTAACAATGGAGGCAAGTGGAACAGATTGAAACCTCTAGAACGGTGAGCTAAAATAGCCCCAACCCCATGTTATCATGGAAAGCAAGCAACATTCTTACCTTTAGCATTTTTTTATTTGCGGTGTTCTTGCCACATTCTCTCCTTAGCTGTTCACTCATGGCTTGTAGTTCTCGGCCAAAGTGGATCATTCTTTCTATGGCAGCCTGACTTCCTCCACATAGCTGGCGTCTTAACTGACTGGAGTCAACTTCTATAAGCAAAACAAATGGCCATTTCACTACTTATTGAATGAAAAACAATGGGGAAAAGTGAGAATACAATTTTTTTATGTAACATTTTGTATATTCTTTAGTAACTACTTTTTAGTAGTTCATCTAAACAGATATCTGTATATTCTTGAGACAAGGTCTTTGTCAGGCTGGCCTTGGCCTCCCAAGGGCTGGGGTTACAGGCATGTACCACCATGCCTGGCTGCTAAACACAGAGATTCAAAATTGTTTTATATGGAACTTTGCAACTCAAAGCTACACTTTATCTGTCTTAAGAGACTGAGATCTAACATTCAGTGCAGCTAAGAGGCGAGAACCTTTCAGTGTTTGCATGGAAAATTAAGTGGAACTCCCTAAAACTATATGAAACAACATGAGAGAGATGAGAGAGAAAGAGGGAGGGAGGGAGGGAGGGAGGGAAGGAGGATGAGAATATGAAACACAGTAATTCCTTCTCAGGCTTTAACTGACAGAAAACAGAGATAAAATCAAATGTTAATTAATACTTAGTAATCGACAACTGTACACATAAAAATCACTATGGACAACAGCATGTTGTCATGTTAGCATTAAGAATGGCTAACATTTACAAAGTACTTTGATATAATCAACTTTTCACAAATGAACACATCTGCTCTTCACAATGACCTAGGAGATTCATTTTTATCCATTTTACAGATGAGAAAGCTGAGGCACAGAGCAGTTAAGTATTCTGTCTGAGGTTAAGCAGTTAATAAGCAGCAGTTGCAGCTTTCAAGTCCAGGTACAGCTGGCTCTAGAACTCTTGCCTCTACCAGTGTGTTTCTGTGTCTCTAGATAGAGAGGGTCTTACATCAGCAGGAAAGACTAACCAGACTGTCCCTTAAAGAACTTCAGTGATTATCTTTCAGTTGCAAAATCTAATACTGAAGTGAATTCCACAAATAATTTATGAGCTTCAATCATTTCCACTGTTTGATAAGGATGTCTGTTGACCATCTTACTCTACAGACACTATTATCAACAATAAAGTGAGGCATTCAAATGCATCAGTAAGGGGTTGTTTTAAAATGGGAGAAGTCACACCGAGGAATAGCACTATGCATGTCATATGCTTGCATTGAATGGATTTAAGAGATTCAGTTTAACTGAAATTTACANCATAATTTCTACCCATTTGGTCTTACTGGCTACACTGGAAATGAGTGTAAAAATGTTTTCTATCCCCAGCCTTCACTCAGAAGTGAAGTGCACAGGATATCACCAGAGCTGAAGTACACGGGATATCATCACAGCTGAGCCAGCAAGGCTGGCACCTCCCTCAGGTGCCCAAAAGTGCCTGCTCTCTCCAGCAACCCATTCTCATAAAGAGTGCTAAGTGAGACATTTCATCTTTGAAATTTGGCTTATGCTTAGCTGTAAATCAGTCCAGGTAAAAACATAACCTTGTAGCCACCATTTTTTATTTAAAATGTAAGAAATATCACTGCAGACCCATTTCGGTGTCACAATCTTCCATTTCGTGGTCATGTTTAGAGCTACCATTTAGGAAACCATTGGATGAAGTTTCTCCAACTCCATTGGAGTAGTGATCTGTTTCCATGTCTACGTCATTACTGAAAATGAAAAAACAAAACTAATTTTAGAAATTAGTTTAAGATAAGTTACTACACAATTCTGTAGCCTATAGAAAACTAATTTTCATAAGATGATAGCAATCTGCAAATGAGATAAATGAGGTTAATTCTCAAATGTATCAAGGCACATACATAACTGATCTTTAACAAACCTGAACTCCCGGAGATGAAGGAGCAGAGGCACATGTGCAAAAGTGTAGTGATTCTTATGACTTTACATTAATATGGAAAAATCATGCTTTGGTATAACACTTATTTTTCAAACTCAGATCTGTACTTGCTTCTTGTCATTGAGTTTTCCTGAGACAACTCTCTCCACTGCCCTCAAAAGTCATTTCCAGCATTTAATGGAGAAGCTTTGCTCTCCAAACTGATAAACCTGGCTCAGAGAATCCAGTGTACTGCTTCCCTGTCCTTATTTGTTTACTTCTAGACTTTTTACAAGTCTCTAGACTTTTCCATATCTACAACATTACTAAAACTTTGCTTTTAGTCCCTATCCTTGCTATTTAAAAATATGCTATCTCAAAAGTAACTAATTAAAAACAAAAACAAAATCCAAACTCATCNGCTTCCANCTTCTAAGATCTAAACAGCACTACTACTCACCAGATTATCTTGTTGGCCAGTGACTCTAAAGGACTATCAAATCTTCTCTTTGATTTTTATTTTAATAGGATCTACGTGGCCCAGGCCTTGAACTTGAAATCCCCCTGCCTCCACCTGCTAAGTAGCTGAAATCTCAGGTATGCACCACCATGCCTAGCTCAACAAAGCTTGCTTTATTTTTCAACAGTAGCCAGATGGTTTCTGGACAAGTTCTCATGCTTGCTCATCCTGCATTGTATCAACACCTTTGTGCTCCATACACACCCTTTCAGAGCCACTCAGCCTTAGAGACAATAAATACTTTAGTCTTCAGATGTCTTCTANGAAGAGTTAAGCAACACTTAACCCAGAAACNGATGACTGGTGAAAACTGAGGAAATGTGGCAAAGGGGCATTTCTCATTATAAAAGGAAAATATATTCATTGCAAGAAAAAAACAAAACCAACAACAAAAAAAATCTAAACCCTAGTACAGATAACTCACTAGTTAACAGCTGCAAGTATGTGAGTAGTGAGTACACAACCACACCCACCCCTGCTTCCTATGCAACAAGTCTATAAGGTAAAGACAGACCTGGGAGACGAGGCAAGGGACTCAGGACTATAGAACAGACTGATTTAATATGAAAAGGTCTGTTTATTAAAGAAATCTCATAAATAAGAAAATAAAATTTAAACTTTAAAATCCCTACTGTCACAGTTTTTAATTATATAAGCCTTTAAAGATTTCGAACAATCCGATTTAGTACNGGAGGCATTCATTTATTCACCCATCCTCTCACACATATTTAAAAAAGCCCGAGGCCTGTTCAGTGTTGGACACTAAGGATATTATACTGCTCTCCAAGAGTAAATGNCCTGTGCTCAGTTAGTGCATGTATCCCAGAGTGGTCTCCATCAGTGTATGTAAAATGTTAATCACAAGGAGCATGTGCTGTGACAGTACAAAGCAAGGACAATGAGGTAACATCTACGTACCTACTAGAGGTTAACACCAGGACTTGGGCCTTAAGACCAGAACAGGAGTGAGTGGGTAGAGCATTTCAGACAGTGGGAGGGAAAAGCACAAGTTCCTAAGTCAGAAATCCTGGTAAGAACTTTCAGCTCTGCAACTTACTACCAAATTGGTGAGCTTGAAAAATAGCATTTACTTTCTGATATTCAGCTATACATCTGTAAAATGGTTTCAACAGTTAATGCCATCTTTACTGAATTCACAATATTGGTGCAGAATAGTCATTACCCAAGTACAAATACTTCTTACTGGTTAGTAATTTAAAAAGCAGTTGCTAAGTTTGCTGTCTTTGCCTTCTCTACTGCAAAGGAGGATGTTGCATCATCAACCCCGCAGCTAAGCAGGAAGAGATTTACTGTGCAACTTCCTGTCAAGAGGGTAGCATCTAAGAGAAAATGCCACAGACCAACAGCAATTTTACCTCCAAACAAAAGCAGAATTCTCTGTCAACAATAAAAATATCAATTATAAAGTTCTAATTAACATTTACGTTTTCTATTCAGAATTTGATTATTTTATTTTCTAATAGGTCAACCTCACAGTAAATGAGTACCCACCCTCCTCAGAAGTTCTTTTTCTGACTGTTCTCAGGCTTCTGTGCCCTCCCACCCCCCATATCCTGTTCCATATACCATTACCTTTAAAGATTTTTGTCATGTGATAAATACCTCAGAAATTTCAATCTCCAAATTTTCAAATATAATTTTAAAAATGACTCCTTTCTGCATAATCAAATTTGCTATAAGACTCCATGCTAACAGTTGGTTCTCCTTCAGTAAGAAATTTAGAACATGGCTTGAAAATGCAATGTTTCTAGTTCTAGTTGCAGAACTAAATTAGTATGAACCCAGTTCAAATGCTACATCACTGGGCAGGCCGAATGCACATAAATTCGCTCTTGGATGCTTGTATTCAAGTGATTACACTGCATGGATTTTAAGAATACATGAATGTTAAATCTGAGTGCGCCAAGGCCCATAGTATGTTCATTAGGATCTTCTTTCTAATCTTAGTCAGACAACATAGCCAGCGACATGTTTGATACCAAATAGGTCCTCAATGTTATGGTCATGCTAATGATAAAGACTCTTCTGTGAGCATCTGTACTGCACTGAACTTGGCAGGAGGACAATGCACAAAACCCAACATCTGCCCTTAAAACCTTCCTAGAGAAGAACACAGTAGGAAAATGAAGAGCTAAGAAGAGCNCTGCATACAAGGAAGTTAAAAACCTACAGGAAATAGCCTCTACCCTTTTACTGTCTGGGAGCTCAGAGCTGCAGGCCCCAGTGTGGATCACACAAGTTCTTCAAACATTATCGGTGAAGATGGCATCTATGCCCGGGCTGTTTCTACTAAAACAAAAGTTAGGGAAATCACTTTATTACCTGGTGAAGTTATTAACTTGCTGTGACCTTGACACATTGATACTGTTTAGCTCTGGTACATTCAAACTGGATAACTGGTGTTTACTATGGCAATATGATTGATGTGCTTTATTTGATATTACACCATTGCTACAACTTTCAAAACCTGAGAAGAAAACAGAAAAAGGTACCACATAGAAACAATCAACAATTTGATTAGGTTATAAATAATACTTTTATATTTTACACTTCTAAAATGTTGGAAAGCCAATGGGGTATTTGTTTCTTTTTTAAGCTTGATAGTGTATTAAGACTTCATTGTAAACTATTATTTCCTCCAAGTTTAATTACAGATCTTATTTAATCCCCACAATCACTTGTGAGGGCCCCACAAGTGTTTGTAACAAGGATAAATTATAAGACTGGGTTAATGATTTCATTGTAGTGTTAACGCTGAGTATTCTTACAAAAGCCTAGATGGNCTAGCCCATCTAGGCAATGTGGGATAGCCTGTATCTCCTAGTTACAAATCTGGACAGCATGTGACTATACTACATGATATAACAAATCATAATATTAGGCTGGAGAGATGGCTCAGCAGTTAAGAGCTCTAGTTGCTCTTGCAGAAGACCTGGGCTCAATTTCCAGCACCCACATGGCACCTCACAGCCATCTATAATTCCAGTTTCAAGGGGATCCAACACCCTCTTTTGGCCTCTCCTGCCAATGCATGCATGTGGTGCACAAGCTTACATACATGCAAGTAAAACATCCATAAAGAAATCATAATACAATGGTATGTATTTGTATACTTTGGTATAGAAATAATTACAGTAAAAATATGTGATTTTGTGGTATTTTTTGCTCCATCAAGACTACATGGGACCACTTTGCATAGTCTGTCACTGACAGAAATGTCATCATGTGGCATGTTATAATCATCCTCTTTTACATATGAATACACCAACTGTCTGATATTCAAGAGGTGTGGTGGCTGAAGATATAGACATGCAAGTCTTGTCCTCATCATATGGGACAGTGAGTCAAAAGACTGAAGTAAAGCAGTACAGACTGTAGGAAAGAAGAGGTGTTACTTGATGGGGAGTAAAATGATCCCATCATCGGATCTGCTCTATGAAGTTAAATACTTAGTCAGCTTAGCAGGCTGACGAGCTGGTAGGACGGCAGATGAGGAGAAAAATGAAGCTGAAAGAGCAGAATGTAGAGAAGTAAAAGATTTTTTTCCTAAAGAATTATGGGGTATGTGTGTATGGTTTGGGGGATGACCAGAATCCTTAACCCTGAATCAGTGGATATTACTGAAGAGCTTGTCAAAGTTCATCACTGAAATGACTTGCAACACCAACTGGAAGACAAGGTCAAGTGCAAGTTTGAAGATACTGTCTTCTTAATTCAAAAGGACCCAAGGAAGTTTGCTAGAGTTGAAGACAGACTTTATGAGTGAAGAATTCAAACTGGCTAGAAAAGCTTTTGGCCAAGCCAACAATGGATTTTGATACCATAAATCACTTGTGAAATTATGATATTTTCTGTGGAAACTACATATTATAACTGTTTTCTACAGTAATGTCCTGATAGTTAGGTATGCAATGACAGAGGTCTTCAGTTTTAGATTTCTAACCTTAGCCTTTAACAGCCTGCCTTATCTGGCCATATTTGAATTGCTTTCTGAATTTTAATGACTAAACCCAAGCTAAAGTACTGTAAACCATGCAGTTCCATATGTAAAGCATAAAATAAGGTTTATGCTTTAGGTAGATTTCTGCATTACAAGCTATATACAGTAGGTGCATAATATGTGAAATCTAAATGTCCTTTTTACTTTATCAAAGTTGAGACTCATGCTCTATGTAGCTGAAGGTTTTAGACAACACTGGCCTGAGAGGTTACTAAAAATAATTAGTTTGTTTCTTTTAAGGAACCAAGTTTTAGTAAGAAATGTTTAGCTATCTTAATAGATCCTTTATTTTATAATCTTTTCAAAACAGCAGTGTTTTGTTTTTTGTTTTTGTAAAGAAACTAAGTTTTATATTAGTACTTCTGTGCTGAGGAACCTTTTGATTTAAAACCTTTTTTAGTAGCAAGAATGACAGGACAAGCATTTGGGGTAGTGTTTCATTGACATAAGTTTAAGTACTTGCATTGTGGAAATGTATACTTGAATAAAAGTATATGTGGCTATACAAACCACTCTTGTAGTTCAGGATATACAGGCTGTGTGTCTACTTAGCTTATTAGCTTATTACATTAAACTATTATTATACTTAGCTTATCATAAGGATTAAAATTGCATTTAAAGAGGTCAGGCTTTGTGAACCTTGGTGGTGCTTCTTAACATCTCTAAAACAGTGCCTGGGGAAATACTACTTGTTTAATCCACTAATACGGGGACTAAATAATGAAGAATTAAACAACAAAAATAAAGTTAAATACACAGGGCTAAGAACTCATGTTGGAAAAGAGAATTAAAGAGAGAAGAAGGAGGAGGATTAGAAAAAGGTCTGAAGAAGTGATGGCAAGAAAGACAACAGAGAGAACTGGAATTATGAGAACAACAAGAGCCAGAGTGTGAGTAGTAAGCAAGCTGAAAGTGGGACAGGAAAGAAAATAAACTTGCCGAGGCTTGGTAATTGATGGGACAGCATAGCCAGATCATTATAAATCCATATTTTATTAAATATGATTATTGTCAATGGGTTTAGTGGCAAACTTATTTTAAATGATGACATTTATTTATGAAGATCTATTAATAATCTCAGTTCCTTATGATACTTCTTGGTACTAATATCATATGAATCTATGGTTTTTTACACAAAACATGAAATTGTACATATACAACAGAAAAAAAGAGGGACAACAATGTCTAGATTAAAAATTTTTTTAGGGCTCAAAATTACATAAAGAGTAAAAGTTTAAAAGATTGTGTCTCACCAGAAAAATGTGCAGTACTGCTTTTGCCTGGTGCTAAACTGTGGATACTCATTCCGTGGCTGGGACTCATGCTTGGACTACTAAAAGGCCGAGGACTGACGGGGTAACTGTCTTGAGATTTTGGACTTCGGCCTCCCAAACACCGCACTTCACTATCTGTACCATTCACCATTTCTATAAACTGACGTACTCTGAAAGAAAAAAGAAAGTTTACCTAGGCATAATCATCACATCTGGATATAGCTATAAAATTAAAGGAGACCTCATTTTAAAACTTAAAATCAGTATTTTTCTTGGTGTCATATCAAGTGAGTTATGTAAAATGAGATTTTAGATACAGGTGTACCTGGAGAGGTACAAAGCACAGTCTTCTCATGGCCCTTCCTTTCCCCAGGCTACATTACCAACCTCTTATCCAAAATGGGCCTCAGTTGGCTTTTACTGTGAAGCAAAATAATTGACATTTGACTTATAAAGACTTTCTATTGCTTGGAGGATTGAAATCCTAAGCTCAATAACATCCAACTTTCTTTCTTTCCGATACAGGGCTCACTCTGTAGCCCTGGCTGGCCGGGAACTCGTTATGTGTAGACAAGACTGGCCTTGAGGTCTCAGAGATCCACCTGCCTCTGTCTTATGAGTGCTGGATTAAAGGCATGTACCCCCATACCCCACGCATCCAATTTTCTTAAACAACAAAGATTCATTAAAAACTTTTTAATGCCAAATCAGGATATCTATAACTTAAAAAGCAGAGAGCAAGTGTTGATGATGATGTGTAAAGATTGGAAACCTTCTACTGCGTAGGAAGTAAATCAAAGGATACACCAAGGAGAACAGTACAGGAGGGCCTCAAAATGTTAACCACAGCCATGAGCTAGCAATCCCATTTTTGGGTAAATAATCAAAGAATTGAAAGCCAGGACTTAAGTAGATATTCATATACCTATGTGCACAGCAGAATTATTCACAATGATGGAGACAGAAGCAACCCCAGCACCCACCAGCAGACAGAAGAACAAACAACATGCAGTGCATCCTCACAACATCATCTCCAGCCTTCAAAGTTAAGGAAAATTCTGGCACATTCTACAGTATAGACGACACTTAAGGATATGCTAAGTAACTAAGCAGCTCACAAAACAACCAATAATGAGGGCTCTGGGCAAGCAAGGGAGAAACTAGTGTTTAATGGACAGAATGCACAAAAATGTAAGTATACTTAAACATATAAGAATACACGTAAGAACAGGTAAAACAGTAATTTTTATGTATATTTTACTGTAACTTTTTAGTATATCCATTGAGTTACTCAGGTACCTTTCAGGAGAAAACTGAGATTATTGCCATCTAAGTTAAGACAGTCACATTTTAAGGGAGAGACTGAATGATAAAGGCAAAGAAAGTATCACGTGCTTAAGAGATCTTAACACAAAGCACTCTGCATTTGTTCACATGCTAACTAAGTACCTGCTCTGCCACTGAGCTGAATATCCTCGGCTCTACAATTTTAAAAATATCATTTAAATGTGCTATATTATAAAAATATATGTAAATATCCAAAACAAAGCAAAATCACAAATCATGAAGATAATTGACTACTTAAGATATGTAACACATAAAATAACATTTTACTAAAACTCACTTCAATGTGAAAAGGAGATTGGGATTTCTTTCAAGTAAACTTGGGTATAACTGTTGTGTTGTTTCAATGGCTTCTCCCATTCGTCCTGCTAACACCAACTTCTGAATTCCTATTCAGAAAAGAAAGCAAAATATTAACTCTACAAAAGCAGAGACAATCTTAAATTGCTCCAGAAAAAGCAACAGTGAAAACCTCTAAAATAATTATTGCTAAGCTCTCTTTTTCTAAACTTTGCAAGTTTAGATTAGGGAATCCTAGCAAAATTTCAAACATTAAAAATTAGAAAAACAAGTATCTTCAGAGACAACTTTAAAATATCATGAATGAGTAGGTATTATAAGAAAACATCCACTGAGCAGTATTATATTTCAAATGGTAAGACTTAGAAGACTATGATTTAAAGAAATGACACTTAAAATGTCTTATTGGGCCTTCTGACTTGGGACCAGAACACTAGACTTTAAAAAGGTCAGAACTTTGCTAAATTAGACACCGAGGACATAGAACACTCAAGTAAGTGACCTCCTCTGAGGGACAGAGCATACCAAGGCAGTGAGAAAGACCAGCATACCATGTACTACAGCGTACTGCAGCTGGTGTCACTCTGGCCATCTACCCTCTCACCCATCACCTGTTTGTTCTGTTTCATCTTTCTGCTCTTGCCCATTGGGTGGGGACCTCCTCTCATGGCTAACTTACATCTGCTGTCATTCTGCTTTGCCCTGGTTAAAACAGTACCAGCTCTGGCCAACACAAGGCCCTAAGCAATAAATACTTAGGACCGACAACACCTTAAATTTAGGCAGTAAATTAGAAGAAATTTCAATTTCTTTCAAAAAAATTCTTTCATATACTATCTCCACTCTCTCATCAAGACTGGTACTAAAACAACAAAGAAAACTTTCTTTGTATCAAATGCTTCCTATTTCTTAAAGCTTAAGAAGGTTGTCCTAGCACACCCTCCCCTCACCAGGTGCTGACACCAAGCCCAGGGCAGCAGGGTCTATCGACGACCTCAATCCCAACCCACAGAAAAGCAGTCTTTTAATGGACACATGATAAAGGCATTTCTTTGTAAGGTTCTACAAAATTATTTCTATATT
>LZPO01007987.1:469459-482572 GCA_001675575.1 Neotoma lepida | reverse complement strand
GAATCACATGTGCCTGGGGAAGCCTTTCTCAATATACACAGTCTGAATATTCCTTTGTGCTATCGAGGTAGGAGTGAGAATGGGGAAGGTGACCTTGAGGATGGGAGAGAGCATGGCATCTAAAAGAGATGGACGTTCACAGTCGCATCTTTCTTGTGGATACTACACCAACCTGATCCATCTTAAACGATGTAGCTTCCTCTTTGATACATCAACGGCATGACTCCTGCTGCTCTCTGCTCACCCACCGGCTTTGTCCACCCGGGGCTTTTCCATAGAGTAGGCTTGCTTTTTCAGATACAGGGTGCAGCAGGTTCCCATAAGGAAAGGCAAACAGTAAATCATCATACTCTCTCCCTTCATCTTCTGCTCTTTTGNACACGAAGACTTGGTAACTATGGAGACTTCTACCAGTGGGAGTCCTACTCTTTGACATTTACTCAGAAGTCTCACTGGTAAGGGTACCGTGAATATAATTTGTAAAGGTGTTTTTGGTTTATATATAGTACAGCTTCCCCTTGATTAGTCTTATGCTAGATTTGCTGCTAGTGCTATCAGTAACAATTGGAGACAAAGAAATTACATTTAGCTTGCTTAAACATGGGGATTGTCTTTAGTCTGTGTTCTGTTGCCATAACACAGTATTTGAGACTGGCTAATTTACAGGGGTGGTGCAGGACATATTCAGCTCACAGTTCTAAAGAGTGGGAAGTTCAAGATTAAGCTGTGTCCNCTCAGGTCTTTCTTAGGCACTCTGCAGAGTCCCAGTGTGTACAGGAAAGCTAACATCACATGGCACAAGGAGTGTGGACCAGAGATAGACCCATGCCAGCTCTGGCCATAGGCTCCTTCCCAAGAAGACTCAGTAGTCCATGGATCCAGGAATGGCTCTGTCCTCATGACCCAATCACACGGTCCCTCACCCCCACCACATACCACTTCACAGTGGAGATTAAATGTCAATCTGTGTTCTTCTGGGAACAGTCACCACCATAGCAGGAGTGTTTTGGAGAAACTATAGAGTCATGTCTATTTTCTGAGTGCAGGATGGTCCTGTATCTGAAAAGACTCATTCATCCATTTTCTACTGTATATTCCTGGAAAATTCCAATGGGTGCCTAGCACCGGTCAGGGTGAGAGCTCCNGGGACTCTGGCAAAGGCACTGTCATGTACAGCAATATCTCTGAAGACTTATTTGGGTTAAACAGTTCTTGATACTCCAATAATATTCTTACAGACATTTCCACATGGAAATGTACATACACAATATATAAAAGGGATGTCAGAGACCCAGAGACATTATATCATGTAATCTTTTGGCAGACCTGTGAAGCAAATACAGTTGTCCCCATTTTACACATAAAGTAACTAANGCTTGGGAAAAGTTNAAAAACTAGGTCACAGAGTCATCAACGGAGAACCTGGGATTCAGGTTTGGAGAACCTAGCTGAACTGGAGGCTGAACCAGAGACAAATGACCAGGTGTCTGTAGTGGTGGCTCATTAACCAGCTGAGGTCCTGTGTATCTCCTAGGAAGACGTGTTTATGGCTTTTCCCCTACTGCTAATGTAGTGTCAGGAAAGGAAATGTTTGAGAAAACGCTGTCCAACCTGTTCTATAGATAAGTCCCATATTGCANCACATTTACACAGCAGAAAGAATGCCTCTTGTGAGTTTTTTTGCAAAAAAAAAAAAATTGTCTGTGAGTCTTGCTTTTCTACAAGTGCAAAATGTTATGTTTCTATGACTATATCAAAACTGTTCTTGAATAGAGGTTTGAGGAAGCCAAGTGAGAGAGGTTTGGGCAAGATAGGAAAGTGAGAAGACAATTGAAGTTGTCTTTTTAAGTATAGATACCCTATCCACTGACCACAGGAGACTTGAGTCCACCCAACCCCTATTTATTTTGAGACAGAGTCTGACTACATAGCCCTGACTGTCCTGAAACTCACTATGTAGACCAGGCTGGCCTCAAACTCACAGAGGTCCACCTACCTCTGTCTCCCAAGTGCTGAGATTAAAGGCGTGCNCCACCATGACTGACAGTGAGCCCTTCTTTTTATCAAAATTAAGAGTTTACTTAAACTGGTTGTGATGGTGCACTCCTTTAATCCCAGCACCTGGGAACCAGAGGCAGGTAGATCTCTGTGAGTTTTAGGCCAGCCTGGTCTACATAGCAAAGGCCAGCCAGGGGTAAATACACACACACACACACACACACACACACATATATATATATATATATATATATAGAGAGAGAGAGAGAGAGAGCCTATCTCAGAACAACAACAAAAAAATAGTTTACTTAGCATGCACAGGCTTTGGAGTAGATCCCCAACAACACACCATCACCAAAACCAAAGCAAATACATATTTTTTTTCTCAAGTTGTGGTACCTCATGTATGCAAAGCCATGTATGTTAGCCTCTGTCACTATAACAAAATTACTTGAGACAATCAATTTATAAAGAGAAAAGGCTATTCTCACAGTTTTGGAGGCTCTAACCCATAGCTTTGGGCTGGTAGGGAAGCATGGCATCATGGCGCCAGTGTGTAGCAAAACAGAAGAGGAAAAAGCTGGAATTTACATTCNACACGCCCCCACCAAGCCCCAACCAATAAAGACTCCAGGACTCTCCAGGGATGTCATCTTGTTGGTCAAGCCTGTAGCCCACTGACCTTTTAGGGGACAGTCAGTATCCAAATTTAGTACTGTAGAACCTAATAAATGTTCAGTGGCCCAGAGCAATAATACAGGGNACACANGTTCTAGTTATCAGGGGCCACATGTACAAGTTGNTAACCCGAAATGGAGGCTTGTGTNTTCTCTTGAGGACAAGATTAGAACTAGGAGACGTGCCCAAATTTTGGGAACATACAGCAGTAATAGGGAAGAGAGTGAGCATGTCTGAGTGTGGGCTGTAAGACCCTGTGCAGTCTGGAGTGGGTCCCTCATCCTGTTTACTGCTTTGCTACCTATCGCCAGAGAAGGCGCTATTCTCCAATCCTGCCACCAGGGGGAGCCAGCCACCATTCACTTAGTGTTCCCTATAGGTTAGCCTGCGGGGAGCAGACTGGTCAGCTGTCTGCATTGCTGGGTGGGATAAAACAAAANCNCCATCCAGACACTAAGATGTAGTAGTACAAGTAAGACAAAAGAAAATAGAATGAGGAACTGAAGGTTTTGATGCTTCGTTTCCCAGGATCCTACAGATCTTTTGTTAGCCCTGGATCTCAAGGTTCAGAGAGATTTTGTTGTTGTTTCTGGAAGTTAGAAATCNTTCTTTGTGTTCCTCATGGCTTGTTCATTGGTATTCCAGTCATTCACTGCCCGCAGTGTGGTGTAAACACCTTTGTTNGAGGCAGAAGGGACTTGTGGAGGCGTGTTTGTGTTTATAGAAATGCAAGTTTAAAGACATTCTCTTGGAAGCTGTATTGATTGGAGGACAGCCGTTTTGAGTGCCCACTGTTCTCAGTGACTCTGTATAGCCTACGAAGGTTTCATTCACAGAGGGGAGAGAGTGCTGTTTCCCCACCCAGGAGGATGCCAAGTCTTCACCAAAGCAGGATGAGTGTGTTCCCAGAGTCCCAGGTACCCCGACGTTGAAGAAGGAGGCTAGCTGGAGCCTAGGGATTCACGATCAACATGGGCAACATACTAAGACCCCACCTAAAAGAAGAAAGAAAGAGCCGGGTGGTGGTGGCGCTCGCCTTTAATCCCAGCACTCGGAAGGCAGAGGCAGGCGGATCTCTGTGAGTTCGAGGCCAGCCTGGGCTACCGAGTGAGTTCCAGGAAAGGTGCAAAGCTACACAGAGAAACCCTGTCTCGAAAAGCTACCGAGTGAGTTCCAGGAAAGGTGCAAAGCTACACAGAGAAACCCTGTCTCGAAAAACAAAAACAAAACAAAACAAAACAAAAGATTGATTTTCAGGTCTATGACATCCTCTTGGCTGGCTCTTCCAACATTTTAAAAATACATTTTTTGGTTTGTCTGTCTGTCTGTCTGTCTTTCTTTTACTTTTCTAGACAGGGTTTTCTCTGTGTAGCCCTGGCTGTGCTGGAACTCACTCTGTAGACCAGGCTGACCTCGAACTTAGAGATCTGCCTGCCTCTGCCTCCTGACTGCTGGGATTAAAGGTGTGGGCCACCACCGCCGCTACTACCCAACTCCTTGTGTTTTTCTTTTGGCCTAGTTTATAGTTGTTTGTTTGTTTTTTATTTTAAGTAAATGTTCTTTCTTGCCCTTGATAGTTGTCTGCTTTCAGTCCATGCTCCTACACAAGGTCCAGTGTGCTTGAGGAGTGTGTTTATGGTGTGTGTGAAAGTGGTACTTGGGATGTTGGGGAGTGTCCTGTGTGTGACTTTGTGGGGATGTTTATTCATGTAAGAGGTGGGAAAACATGTGACTCTATGGTGTGTGTGTGTGTGTGTGTGTGTGTGTGTGTGTGTGTGTGTGTATGTGTGTGTGTGTGTGTATGAATGAGTAGGAGAGATATGTGTGTATGTGTAACTGTAATTGTGGTGTGTGTAACTCTGTGGTGTTTATGTGTACATGAGACTGTTCATGTACTTGTATGGAGTGTGTTTAAGGTATATTGTATATCTGTGATTCTATGATACTATGTGAGGAGGAAGTGTGTGTGTGTCTGTGTGTCTTTGTCTGTTCACATGCCCTGTACTGCCAGCCTTGACTTTTCTCATAAAGAGCAGTGACAATTTCACACACAGAGATGTCAGAAAACTGCCTTCCCCTGTCAAGCTGCAGAGCCCAGTTGGGGCAGTCTTGTTGCTGTACAAATATTCTAGATGACGGTATNCANGCTGANTACTTTACAGTCAGAGAGGGATTTTTCTGAANTCCNTCCCCAAAGGCAATAGCTTCCCTGTCTTCTGAAGGTTGTAAGGATTTCAGCTCCCATTTCTCCTTCACAGGCTACACTGTTGCCACCACCGGATTTTCCCTTTCTCCCTCCTCCCTCTCAGCTAGGCTGTTCCCCNTCACACATTGGCAAACCCCCTGTGGAAGCTGAATCACGGTGCTTCCTTTTTTGGTCATAGTCGACTTTCTTCCACTTTTGGAGCCTTGAGTTGTGTGAAATGAATCAGTCCTTTGCTGTCTGAATGTCTGCTTTCCACGTCAGCTTCGGAACAAATAAACAGCTCCCTCGGGGTGCCCTGTCCACCCCAAAAGCCGCTCGCTTGATGGGAGATTTTGAATGATTTTGAATGGTTGATGTATTAATTAAAGTGTGAATGCAGATGATAAAGTGATTCTGAATATTTTTCTTGGGGGACAAAAATCAGCATTTTAATGAGAGCAGAGAAAAACTCCAACAAAGAAGAAAGAATTAAGAGAATTCTTTAAGTATGGTCCTTTTATTGATTGGTAGGGAGAGTTAATTCTGGGAACCACTGAGGTGGCATTTGGTCACACAAATGTACCAAGAGCTGTGGAATGAGGCTGAGGAATGATTCACACCATCTGTGTATGTATTTCTGTCACCCACCAACCTGGGAAATGTCTCTACCAGTGGTTATTATAGAGGTTGAATTCAACATTTACAATAAAGAGATTAAATAAGTTTAGAGGCCAGGGACTGATGGAAACCCCACTTTGTTGGCTAATTCAGTGCAGAGTCAGGTTTCTGCATGTAAAGCCCCAAAGACTCAGCTCTTTCCCTGGGATCCCTGCTGGGTTAGGTACCCTGCCTCCATCTCAATGAGGCCATTTCTCCTCTGAGGATACAGGTGGGCAGCTTTTAGCACATTTCCCACGCTGGGGATGCTGACTTTGTTTTGGAATCCTGCCACAGGGCCCTGGCTTTGATCTACTAAACCTGGTTGATATGTGGAAAGTCTGTTGAGGGCCATTGTTGGGTAGATTTGGGTCCCGAATGCTTGCTGGGTCAAATACTGTTTGGGGGCTAGAAATACTGTTTTGGGGAAGAATTGTGACTCAGGTCTCAATCACTTTCACACACTGCACTGGAGCTGGAGCTGGACCCTGGGCAGGGAAGCCATAAGCCGTGGAGTTCCAGAACAAATGTGGGTTGTGGATTGAGGAAATGGTGTCATGAAGACAGAACCTCCTCTGTCTGCTGCGCCTTTGGGGGTCAGTGATGCTGTGGACTTGTGCGTTTCACTGAGGAGTTAAAATGCTGTGGGTGAAAGGAAGGAGCCAGCAATGTGGCGTCTATAGACACCAGGCTGAGCACGAAGTATTGAACTTGGTGCGATAAAAGCTTTAGGCTCTGGTTTACTTGCAGGAGACAAGTGTCCTGGTGAGAGAGTACAGCTTTACAAACGGTGCTGGAGACAGGGAAACCACATGGAAAAGGACGAAAGGAGATCCAGATCTCTCGTCCCAAACAAAAATAAACTCAAAATGTGTNAGAAGCCTTCGTGTATGTGAAAGGCTAAAACAGGACACTGGAGGGAACTTGAAACTCTTCGGGATAGAGGCCTAAGCAAGGACTTTCTGAAAAGGATATCCCAGCCCCCAGGAAATGATCCCAGGAATTGGCAAATGGAATATGTGAATGTAGAGGCTTCCACACAGCAATCATTGAACAAACGACAAAATGGGAGAAAAATCTTTGCTAATTATAGGCCAGATGGGAGATTAATATGTAAAATCTATGAAGAACACCCTCCCCAAATTAAATACAAACCCCCAAATCATCTAATCAATAAATAGCCAGTGAATCGAAGGCAGTTCTCAAAGGAAGAAAATACAAATGGCCAATAAATATTTAAAAAACGGTTCAACATCCTTAGCTTTCCGAGAGATGCGAATTAAACTACACTGAGATTCCATCTCATTAAAATCAGAATGGCTGTCATCAAGAAAACCAGTGTCATCAGGGCTGGCGAGGATGAGGGGGAAGAAAAGATCTTACTCACTGCTGGAGTTGACTTGTGCAGCCACTATGGAAATTAGTCGGTCCTCGAGAAAAAGAAAACAGAACTGTTGTGTAACTACCGTATAACTTGCTGCTGTGTATATACCTGAAGGAGTCTAAGTCAGCATTCTACAGAGATGCTTGCACACCTATATCTGTTCCTGTACTATTCACAATAGCCAAGAGACGGAGCCAGCCTGTCCATCCACAGACCAGTGGTTGAAAAAGCGCACAGTATGTACATATGCACAACAGAACTTTATTCAGCTGTCAAGAAGAGTGACATTATGAAAGGCAGGAAAGTGTATGTTATCACGTTAAGTGAAATAAGCTAGACTCAGACAAGTATCATCTTCTCTGACATGTGGAATCTAGACCTAAATATACATGTATAAGTACATATATATTTATATATGAAGTGAAAAGGGAAGCTGGGCATAGTGGTGCCTTCCTATAATCCTAGCGCTCAAGAGACAGAGGCAGGAAGATTGTTGCAAGTTCCAGGACAGCCAGGGCTAATGAGACACTGTCTCAAAACAACAACAAGGAGTGGGGTGTAGCAAGGGAACTATGAGAAGGGAGGGGAACATCCACAAGAGAGAGACAAGGGAGGTAGTGGAATGCAGGTATCAGGAAAGCAGAAGGGGGGACTGGGGTAGAAAGAGGATCAGGAAGTGGAGGCCAAGGAGGAGAATTGGGGTATAAATAAAAGTGAGAGAAATATAATGATATCGTGTATGAAAATGCCACGACGAAAGCCATTTCTTTGTATGCTAAAAAAAAATAAAAAAGTGTCGCTTGGCAGTTACCCAGAGAAAACATGGAATACTCATTTTCAAATGGGAACATTTATTTACCAGTGGCTCCAAAGTACACCCAAAAAGGAGAGAGGGAGGGAAGGAGAGAGAGAGAGAGAGAGAGAGAGAGAGAGAGAGAGANANNANATATATATATAACATATAATATAACATAACTGAGAAAAACAAAAGGTAGTTCTGAGACACCTCTCCTGAGGGCTTGTCATAGTGCAGATGGTGGGGCCACCCCAGGCTTCCCACTCTAGAGCGACATTTGTATTTCTAATGTCCTGGGGGCTGCTGACTCAGTGATCACAACTTAGTACTACAGATTTAAGGCAATGGAGTTAAACCCTCTGTTTTCAAAAAGAGGAGAAAGAAGACAGGTAGGAGAGGGATGACAGGGAAGATGGAGAGAAGGAAGAAAGGAAGACAGGCTGGTCCAGTTAGTGCATCAAGATGCTCAGCTCTATAAATAATNGTATTCATGTTGGGCAGTNGTGGCTCTCTGTGAGTTCTAGGCCAGCCTGGTCTACAAAGCAAGTTCCAGGACAGNCGCAGCTGTTACACAGAGAAANTCTGCCTCGGAAGACCANAAATAAATAAACAAATGTATCAAATAAGAGCATTGGTATAGGGAAATCATCTCTACACATTTGCAGAGATGTAAAAGATTAATGGNTCTCTGGCTCAAGTGTGAGGAAAAGACTATCTCATATACTGTCACTTAAAAACGTGGATTAGTATTGTCACTGGAGTCCTTGGCCATACAGCACCTCTCTTCAGAGAGTCCCAATAGTTGGATCCAGCCATTTACCCAGAAATGGAAAGAGTAATGCCAAAAGACAGAAGAATTTAATCACTGTGGCTGTGTCTTAGTTACTTTTCTATTGCTGTGATAAGACATCATGCCCAAGACAACTTACAGAAGAGAGTTTATCAGGGGCTGTCTTAGTTAATGGCCTATTGCTGTGAAGAAACACTATGACCATAGCAATTTTTTAAAATAATTTATATATTTTTATTTTATTTGCATTGATGCTTTGCCTGCACGTATGTCTATGTGAGAGTGTCAGATCTTAAAGTTACCGACAGTTGTTAGCTGCCACGTGGGTGCTGGGAATTGAATCTGGGTCCTCTGAAGGAGCAGTCAGTGCTCTTAACCCCTGAGCCATCTCTCCAGCCCCGACCACAGCAATTCTTATAAAAGAAAGCATTTAATTGGGCCTTGCTTACAGTTTCAGGGGTTAAGTCCATTAATATCATGGCAGGAAGCATGGCGGCACTAAGGCAGACATGGTGCTGGAGAAGTAGCTTAGAGTTTTACATCTGGATCTACAGGTAGCAGAGAGAGATACTAGGCTTGGCTTGGGCTTTTGAAACCTCAAAGCCCACCCCCAGTGACACATTACCTCCATTAAGGCCACATATACTCCAACATGTGTAACTGGACTTTCTTTGGACCTCAAGCTCCCAAATAATGACACAGAGACTTCTGTGTGAAAGCTTAGCCTTAGCTCAGGNTTGTTCTCAACTAGCTCTTAAAACTTAAATTNACCATATATATTAATCTACATTTATAGTAATANGTTCTGCTTGCTCCATGCCTTGTTGGAGAATCTCTGCCTCTCAGATTCCTCCCCAGAGTTCCTCTCTCTTCCTGGAAGTCCTGCCTATTCTCTCCTGCCTAACTATTGGCCATTCAACTCTTTATTAAACCAATCAGAATGTGCCTTAGGCAGGTGAGTTAAAACAGAGACATCTTCACACAGTGTGATCAAGTATCCTGCAACACACGTCCTAATCCTTCTCAAGTAGTGCCACTCTTGATGACTGAGCATCCAAATATATGAGCCTATGGGACCACTTTTATTCAAACCACCACAGAGGCTTGCAGTTTCAGAGGGTGAGTTCAGGGCCATCATGGCAGGGAGTGTGGGAGCAGGAGGGTAGGAGCACTGGAGCAGTAGCTGAGAGTACACATCTTTTTTTTTTTTAAAGATTTATTTCTTTATTATGTATAGTATACAGTGTTCTCTCTGCATGTGTCCCTGCACGCCAGAAGAGGGCACCAGATCTCATCATAGATGGTTGTGAGCCATCATGTGGTTTGCTGGGAATTGAACTCAGGACCTCTGGAAGAGCAGCCAGTGCTCTTAACCGCTGAGCCATCTCTCCAGCCCTGAGAGTACACATCTTATCTGCAAGTAGGAAGCAGAGAGGGACACTGGAATTGTCTTGAGTCTTTTGAAACCTCAGTGACACATTATCTTCAACAAGACCACACCTCCTAATCCTTCCCAAATGGTTCCACCAGCTGGGGACCAAGTATTCAAATCTATGAGCCTATGGAGGCCATTCTCCCTTAACCACCAGAGGTTATGTTAGCAAGACTGGAGGACTTGGCATCTTAGCCTTGTCTTGGGGTGCAAGAAGAGGAGCTGAGGCAGGGCTGAGAGTGTGCACCCTTAAACAGTCTTGGTCAAACAGTGGTCTGCCTGAGTGTTATCTTGTTCTGGTCGCTAATTGGTTCTCGGGAAGGGGGCAATCTGGTTCCCACTGTGAGATGATAGTTCCTACCCTGAAATAATTGCTCCCCGCTGGGTTTGGGGGTAGTCTAGTCATAGGATGGTCTGCCTACAAGGCTTTGCTGCTCCTGGAAGGTCACAACAATGACTGGTGACCTCTAGGCACCACTGCGCAGGTCTGGAANAAGACATATGTGCTGGCGGTTGACAGTCTCTCAGAAATATGTTANCTATTCTTTAGTCTTTGAAGGGAGATGAGATAGGGCAGGTAAGTTTAGGGTTACCCACCCTTGTGTTCCCAGTTTTTAGACAGATACTCCTGAAATAGCATACCCTCGTGTGGAGCTGAGCAGGAATCTGACCCAAAGTTTAAGGTAGTAAAGAAGACAGATACAGAAGCCAAGCTTTGTCCTGCNTCTAAATACCCACTGGGCAACTGTAGGCCCCACTGAAGAGTCCATGCTCTTTAAAANGACCTGTCTCTTAGTCCTTGTTACAGTACAACCTTTCTCAAGGGCTGTTGACTATGTGTATCAAATGTAAAATGTGTGTGATTTGATACTCTGCTTCCACTTCTAGCTGCTTGTGCTAAGAAATCATATATCTGTAAAAAAAGACATATATGTCAAAAGATGTATTTACGTAAGTTTGTTCATCAGAGTTTCATTTATAACAGAGAATCCATTAATCCATCCTGCTCCCCCATGAGGAGTGAGTTGGGCACACAAGGAATGTAACACAGGAGAAGGAAAAACATTTGGCTCTGCAGGGAGGCACGTAACATCCTGGTTCCCTCTTCCTCATCTGGAGAGCAGAACACTGTGAAAACAGAAGGTGTAGAGAATAGTTGCTGTCTGGCCGGAGACAATGTGTATGTTTAAATCCTATTTCTGTAAAAGTTTGTGCATGTGTGTGCACGCACGCACACTTGTGTGCNCGCGCATGCATGTATGTATGTATTGTCTATCCTTCCACATAAACACATGCTTGTGAATAAGAAGGATTTGTACATGTACACTCTTGTTTATTCATTCCAAGGCCAACATGGTTAAGCAGATGTACACAACTGGTGAGACTCTGTGGTCAGCAACAGCAACAATAACAACAAAAACCCTACAGATAAGTTGATCCCGGATGTCAAAAGTGTTTTGTAAAAGATAAGAGCAGAGCCAGTCACTGTGAGTCACTAGAGTAACTGTTTATCATCTGCAAGATGCTCCATCGCTTTCCTTTCTTACTTNGTACTTCCCTAGCTTTGATGTTGTTTTACTTTTGTAAAAACCATGATCTTTACTCTGTGTGCGGGTCAGCTTCTTGTGCCTGTGACTAAATACCTCAGGAAAACAATTTTTTCTCTTTTGTTTTGTGTCTTGAGACAAGGTCTCATTTTTGTAGCCCAGGCTGGCCCTGAACTCACTGTATAGCCCAGGCTGCTGTTGAANTTGTGACAATCCTCCTGCCTCAGTCAGAGAAACAAGTTAAAGGTGGAAAGGTTTAGTTTGGCTCAAGTTTCAGAAGTTGTGGTCCCTGTTGGCCCGGTTGTGGCATCATGGCAGAACACCTGGTGAAAGTGGCCTGTCCTCCTCAGGACAACTGGAGAGCAAAGATAAAGGAGAGGACCAAGCTCCCATTGGCTCCTCCAAGGCGTCCTGTTGTTGAGCGGGTGTGGGTTCATGAGGGCAAGATACACTAAGATACACAAGATACGCACTTCTAGGATGTCTTTAATCTTTCCAGCTACAGGGGGACTCAGCCTCTTCCTGGACTGAGCCACCTTCCCTTAGCCAATGGCATTTTTATTGTTCTCCAAATTTACACTTTTAGCAAGTTGATTGCCATATCCCCAAAACATCCTCATAAAGCTTCCAAAGGGACAATGCCAAATACAAATTCTTAATCAAGGAATATCACAGTGGGCCAGATTTTTCCCAACCAAGTTTTGCATAGGCTTTGTACCCTTGGGAAACTCGCAGACAAGATTCACATGGAGGGTAACAAGAGAAACAAAAGGGAACTGAGAAACAAAAGGTGGTTTGAGGCTAGGTGCTAACACTCTGGAGACAGACCAGGTGTAGCTCAGTGGAAATTCTCCCATCAGCATCCTCCCAATATCCAAATTTCTTACCCCTAGACCCACCTCCTAAGGGTTCTGTCACCTTTCACTAGTGCCACAAGTTGGTGACCAAACCTTCAACACATCCGCCTTTGAAGGACATGATGCTCAGNTGGGCCATGACTTGTGCCTTCTCCCCTTTACCATACTCAATGCTTTGTTCCTCCTTCTCCTGAATGTGCCTTGGCTGTGCTTGAGTGAGAGCAGGGACTCCCNCTTCCCACTCAGCATCNTGGGGGCACCTTGTTCTGTGTGGGAAATGCTGTTACCCTCAGACTCCATGTATTCCANACATGACAACTCTTAAGTTACGTTTGTATTTGTTTGCCTGTAGAATTGGGGTCAGTTTCAGTCAACAGTACATAGTGTTNTGCCCAGATCGNGGGGACCCCCAAAAGACCACTGTGGAGATCAAATCCTGCATGTNAAAGCAAAGAGCCTTTANTTTCAAGCTCGGNGCTTGGTCTCTCTGTCTGCACATCNGTGAGAGCAGAGAACCCAGAGCCCAGGCAGGNTGGGGTTTTTATCATAGCAGAGGTTGGGGTGAGGGGATTTCCAGGGTTGAGGACCCTGATTGNCTGACATTTGTCTAGGGATGTAGGGAATGTTNGGAATGTCAAGTATTTCCTCTTAGATGCAGGCCCCACTNGGTGGAGTCAGCNCNTGGCTTTTCCTGGGTCCAGGTGTTGCCTACTAGAAGCTGTCTGGGCCTCTAATCCTGTCATGGCATCTGTGTGGTCACGCTGTTTTGGGGCCTCTCACAATAGCATA